>NW_004624735.1:22397502-22411071 GCF_000247695.1 Heterocephalus glaber | reverse complement strand
GGAGTATTGTTTTCCACCCTATGACTTTCAATCTATGAGTTTCTTTTTGAATGAAGTGTGTTTCTTGTATGCAGCATATTGTTGGATCTTGCTTCTTGACCCATTTGCCAGTCTATTTCTTTTGATTGGTGAATTGTGACCATTAACATTGATGGTTGTAATTGATATGTATTGACTTACCATTGTCATGACTTTTTTTTTATTGGATTCTCCACCTTTGCATTTAGTTTCTTGTCATGCCTGATGGATTATTTCTGCCGGGCTTTCTGGGGTTGTGATCCTCATTGTCTTTTCCTAGGATATTGTCTAAAATTTTTGGAGTGCTGGTTTGGTATTCATGAACTTCCTAAGGTGTTGTTTGTCATGAAAGTATCTTATTTCTCCATCAATTTTGAAAGATAGTCTTGCAGGGTACATCAATCTGAGTTGGAGGCTGTTTTCCTTTGGGGCTTGAATTACATCACTCCAAGCTCTTCTTGCCTTGATGATTTGTGTTGAGAAGTCTGCTGTGATTCTGATGGGCTTTCCTTTGTACATGGTTTGTTTCTTTTCTCTAAGCACTTGTAGGATTTCATTCTTCTGTTGGTTTCTGGAGTCTTAACTATTATATGCCGATGTGTAGGGTTTTTTTGCTCACAGCTAGTTGGAGTCCTATATGCCTCATTTATCTGTATATCTAGTACTTTTCCCCTGCTTGGGAAGTTTTCTGCCATCACTTCTGTGAAGAGTTTTTTATGGTGTCTACACTCTCTCCTGTTTCTTCATTGACTCCCACTAGTCTTGTTATTCTTCTTTGCATCGTGTAGGAGCTGCTGTATTGATTTTTCATGGTCCCTTACTATTTTAAAGAAATTTTTCTTTTCCTGGTCACTAATTGCAATCTTATCATCTATATTTGAAATTCTGTCCTCATATTGGCTCATTCTGCTGTGTATACTTTTAATGCATTTTTTAATCTTCTGGAAATCTGTTTGCATCTGTTTTATGGATTCCATTTGTTTCCTATATTGGGATTCCATCATGTTCCTCAGCTCCTCTATTTTTTTTATCTGTGTCTCCTGTAGATTTATAAGTTATGTCTTGCACTATGGGCACAATCTCTGCTGTTATCTGAGAAATTATTTCTGATTCCATTTTTTCCAGATCCTCTGTTGTTGCCAGTTCAGGGAGTTCAGGTGGTTGAGCATCGGATTATTCCATCTGGTTTCCCTTTGCGGTTGCCTTAGCTTATCTGGAAGTCTTGTTTTGAGTCTTGTTTATGTGTTTTCTCATTTCATTGTGTGTGTGTGTGTTTCTTGTACCCTTGAGGCTCACCTCCTCAGTGCTGGGTGTAGCTCTGCTCCTCAGCTCTGGGGGGAGTGGTATGGTGGCCCAGAATGCTCACCTCCTTAGCCTGGGGGCTGCTCTCTACATCTACTTTTTAAATGGCCTGAATTTTATTAATCAGTAACAATTAGACAAATCCTGATGTTTATCCTAGAAGACAACTAGTATGAAATCTTCAGAAGGAGAAATATTTTCAAAATACAGAAGTGGCAGAAGAACTATTTTAGTTCTCTTAAAAAGACATGACAACTGAATGCAGTTCATGTTCCTCAACTTTATCATGTCTCAAATATACATGGAGATTCACATATACAGCCACAAGCACAGATACAAAAAAACAAGACTTAATTAGAATGATTAGGGAGTTTGATTTGAATATGGTCATATTACATAATATTATTGTCTCAAAAGTTCTCCAGTATGGTCATTATATTGTGATTATGTATGAAAATTTTAGAGCTTTTAGGAGACACATCTTGTAGTAATTAGTGGCTACATGCTATGATGATTACAACTTAGGTCCAAATTTCTTAGCAAAACAGAAAACAAAAACTATTAGTAATTGCTTGGGTAGCCATGGAAGTGCATGGCTCTCATTTCCCTTCAGAAAAGGATTTACCAGTCAATTGCAAGGGATGTGGTCACTGGCAGATTTTACTGGATACATTTTTCAGTATCTACTGTTACTCAAGGTTTGTTGTTTTGTATTTTGTTTTTTGTTTTTTGGTACTCAGGATCGAACTCAGGACCTTGTGCTTGCCAGGCAGGCTCTATGCTGCTGAGCTAAATTCCTGGCCCTCAAGGTTTGTTTTTTAAAAATATGTTTCCCTAGGGCTGGGGGATTTAGCTCAGTGGTTCCGCCGCCTGGCTTGAAAGCACAAGGACCCGAGTTCAATTCCTGGTACCAAAAAAATATATATATGGAAGTTTTCTAATATTTTCTTTATCACTTGCAGCTCTGAGACTTCATGATTAAGCATTTTTAATGCATTATATTGGACAATTAGTGAGCCACTTGGTTTATTATACTACTTACTATAGGTTTACACCCTTCAGGGCTGAGAAATTTCTTTGCCTTGTACCTCTGCTAGTGGCTCCTTATTTTATTTTGTTAACCATATGTTACATGTCTTGGATTCTTTTTCTAAATTTTAAAAAATTTCGCTTTTTTAAAATTATGCATTCTGAAAGATTTTCCCATTAACTTCTAGGCTTTCTACATTTTCCTTATATTTTGATATTTTATCTTTCTTTTTTTAATTTCTGAAAACTTTTTGTTTGCCTTTTTGTTGCCACTTACTCTTTTTGACAGATGTCATACCATCTCTTATTCCTTTGGAAACAAAAATGAATTGTAGAAAAGAATTCTGACCCCACACTTCAGTCTCTTCTAAGTTACTTTCCTTTACCATTGCTTGATCTGTCTTTCCCCTTCTGAAAAGTTCCTCCCATGGCTTGTGATCTCTGGTTGCCAAGTCCCAGTTAAGTAGTAAGCGAGTGAGTCATAAACAAGATGACTTAGCTGTTTGTGTGTGGACAGGATTTGTTGTACTGGGCCTCAGGAAGACCATGTGTGAGTTGACTTTCTTGCTGAGTGAAGCTGCAATGCCAGTATCTGACAGTCGCTAGTTTCTTAGTAATAGGACAGAGAATCAGGATCCTAACATCCCTGCACTAGTTTGCTCATCAGAAACATGGGAATACTGCTTCTACTACTATTTACCTTTTAGAATGAACGGAAATGAGATAATAAATGCAAAATGCTCAAAACAGTGCTTGGCACGGAGAAAGCTCTATATTGAAAATTGTCATCATCACCACCGCCGCCGTCATCATTACTTTTCTTGTAGTGATTTTCTTCCTAGACAAAACCTCCAGTGTACTTGAGATGGTACAGATTTATCTGCTGTTGTGAGCACTGGGCAGGGTTGGGGCTGGTGATCTCCCCATACCCCTTCCATCCCATTTGGAGCCTCCCCTTTCTACTGGGCCTGGTGTTGCAGAATCTAGGAACTCTTGTGTGTGCAGGTGTGTGTGTGCCTGCATGGGGGATGCCCAGGTGTAAGGGGTCAGGAGGGCACTAGGCAGTGCTTATCTCCCTGCATTGATCCCTGCACTGTCAGCTCTGGCTCCTGCTCTGCTCTAAGGCTTGGCAGCTCTCCTTTCTAAGGCTTGGCAGCATTCTGACTAGTTTCTCTGCTCTGCTCCGCTGCTGGCATATCTATTTTTCTGCTTTTGATCTCACTTTCTCTTCTGTAACTTGAAGTGAACAATAATCTTATTTCATAGAAATCCTGGAAGAATGAAAGGAGGTAGCACAGGCAAGGAGTCTAGCATGGAGCTGGCATGCAGATCATTGGTGATAAATGAGGCCTATTTCCCTTCCTTCCCTCCCACCTTCTGCACATCCCTCCCCCTTCTTCTCTTTCTTCTTTCCCGCTTCTTTCCACTGTTCGTCCCTAGCATTATGCATTCATACATTTCAACTACCTCAGGCTGCTTTCAGGACTGCAGTTTGTAATTACTGCAGCATGGTGTATAATGTCAGTGGCAAATTTATTTTCTCTCATATTTTTTGTACATATTGCTGATGCAGAATGAACGCTTCAAATCACTCAGAAGCAAACAAATGAGATGGAAAGCCTGACAGTAATAAGCCTCATTGTGAGGCATGTGTATTCTTTTATTTTTTTAAATCTGTCTCTTCTTTGTCTTAAACTGTACAGCCAATGAGAGGCTCTCAGGGGAGGTACAACTTACCCCTTTCTAGGACTCCCACGTATTCCTCAGCAGGCCTGGTCCATGAGCTGAGGGGAAGATGTGGTGTGGAGCCTGGACCTTAATTGAGGGTCCTGTTCCACACAGGATTGCAGAGCTGGAAGGGAAGTAGAGCAGACCCAACTAATCTGACTCTGACAGTGCGGGAAGCAGGACCCAGACACTGGGGTTGACGTCTCTCAAGGCCAAGCCAGTTAAGGCCCAAGTCTGGATCAGAACCTGGATCTTTCCTGACCAGGATTCTTCCAGGTTCAAGAAGAGGCCAATTCCTGTCCTCTCCTCTTCCAGCCTGCCACTGGCCTTGCAGCCAGTCAGTTAGTTTTGGTGAGGTTTTTATTTCTAGTTAATTCATTCTGTAAATGTTTACAGTGCACTTCATGAAAACACAGATGAAGGGAGCCCTGTGTTGGCCCTCTTGCTGCTCACAGGGGTGGGAAGATGGATCTGGACAGGCACCTTCAGTTCCGTGGCTGAGACAGACATGGGTAGGCTTGGGCACTAGAGGAGGATGAAGTCTACACCTGCCTGGGGGCTTGTGAGAGTTGCTTGCATTGACCTTTAAAGAGGGAAGAGAAAGAGCTTGTCTAGGATGAGTCCACAGACAGGACACCTCCCAGATGGCTGGACCAGGTGTGAGAAGAACCTGGTGTCACAGTGTAGCTGGGATTTGAGGCCAAGTTAACAAAAATCTTATTTCATAGAAATCCTGGAAGAATGAAAGGAGGCAGCAGGGCAAGAAATCTGGGATGGAGCTGGCATGCAGATCACTGACAATAAATGAGGTCTATTTCCCTTCTTGCCTCTCCCCTCTCCCCATCCTCCCTTTTTCTGTATCTTCTTCCCCACTTCTTTCCATTCTTCTGCTCCAGCATTATACATTCATACATTTCAACCACCTCAGGCTGCTTTCAGGTCTGCAGTTTGTTATCACTGCAGCACGGTGCATAATGAGCAGGTCTGAAGGCCGAGTTCTGTCCTGTTACCCACACGGCCTCTTGGGATCAGGGCCATGCAGGAGTGACGGTGGTGCTATTTCTCCTCAGGGCAAGATGAGGCCAGGACAAGGAACACTTTGAATGTAAACCCCTTCACCTTGAGGACCGCCTGTACCACCAAAACCACAGCTCTCTCTCCCCAATCCCTGTAGCATTTCACTCTACAGCAGCAAGCTGGGATCAGCTACTTGAGCCTGGTCTGAGGTCCAGCATCTCACCATCATCCTGCTTGGCTTTCTCAGGAGGGCCTTGCCAGGGTGGTGACCAGAGAAAAGCTTGCAGAGAGCAGGGCTGTGTTGGGAGGGTGACTCTGGGGTCAGGTGATGGTCTGTACACCTGCAGTCCTGCCCCCTTAGCAACACTGGAACAATCACATCCTGCTGCTGATAGCTGCTACCTGCAAGGCCAGGTAACCTGAAAGTCCCCAATCCATCATCTGTGTCTGCATTTACTGAATACTCAGAGCCTTCACACAGTGGATTTTTTCACCCAGCCTCTAAGCTGAGGAAATGGAGGCTCAGAGAGTTCAGGAAACCTTTCCAAGGTCACAGAGCTAGTGATCTGGAATCAAGACACAAACCCAGGTCTGTCTGACTCTTCCAGGGATGGGAGTGAGGTGGAAATTCACTCTGAAGATTTCAAATCATTTCTCCAGCATCATGTACAGCTTAAAGAAGAGAAAACAAACTCTGCTGACAAAAAATGTCCCTGGGATTTCACAGGGATGACTGTAAAACCCCAGACTCAGGCTCAAAAACCCCATAGGTTTAAAAATAGATGGGAACAAACTGGCTCAGTGACAGGTCATGTGTTCAATATCTGAGGCTTTATTTGGGCACATGACAGTGTGACCCAGATCCTCAAAGGCAGGCTGGGAGCAGTTGGCCGGTGGGTGGCTTCCAGGCCACAGACACTGCATTGTGCAGCCCTCTGCTCAGTCTTCCTTACAGATACTGCGGTTTAGAGATCCCAAGATGGAATGGAGTGCCTCTGATCATGTGAGGTCCCTGCCTCTGGGAAGCCAAACTATGTTGCTGTCTGTTGTAGTGGTAAAATTTGAAAGGCTGGGTAATTTGCAATGAAAAGAGATTTTATGTAGCTCACAGTTTGGGAGGTTCAAAAGCAGATCATCAAAATCCATGTGGCTCTGGTGAGGTGCCCGTAGCTGCATCATGTAGCAGACACCATCATGGCTGAAGGATCATGGGAAGAAGAGGCCAGGTTTTCACTTTTATACAAACTCTCTGGCTAAAACTAACCAGGGTCCCCAGGAAACTATATCCCTTCTGAGGGCATCTCCCTTCCTTTCCCGTGGAGACCTAACAACTTCCCACTGGGCCTCACTTGCAAAGGTTCCACCCCATTCACAATATCACCCTGAGAGCCCAGCATGGGAACCCATGGGGACAAACCACATCCAGATCATCTCAGGTGCTTGCCTGGGGAACCGTAGAGGGAATTCCTGCCCCAGATAGGCTGGCAGCTTAAGTGAAGCCCAGAGAGAGGAAGTGACTGTCAAGCAGGCACACAGCATACTGATGGCAGGACAGGCTTCTGCCTGTGGGGACTTAGAGGCACAATGAGCATGTGGAAGGAAGGTGCCCTCCTGGACACTTGGAGTCTGAAGCACAGAAGGCACAGCTTCTATGTGAATAAGGAGCTTGTAATATTCCTTGGCACAAGCCAAGGCCTTGATTTACAAAGTAGGGGTGGGCACTGTTGGGCAGGGGAGGATTGGAATGGCTTTGTCCAGTGGGGCTGTGTGAGCCATAGGCAATTATGACAGGAATCCTGGATTTGCAGGAACGGAGCCCCGAGTGCAGGCTCAAAAGGAATGAAGCCCCACAGGTCCCCTCCACTGGTCTCTTATTTAGGATTATGCAAGACTCTTGTTATTACACAAAGCTGTTCCTGGCAGCCTGGAGTGAAGAAAAGGGCGAGGAGAGGAGGGAAGAAAGAATGTGCTCGGACATGGGGATTGGGACAGAGAACATCTCTGGGCCCTTCACACACAGGAAGACAGAGAAGAGCTCTGTAAACACATGCACCCAGCAACCCACCCGGGAGGAGAGGCAAAGCTCAGTGGGACTAATCCTAAGGGAGGGCAATGAGGAAGGGGAAGGGGTTGTAACCAAACTTCTTTTTTTGTGCTAGGATAATTTTTTCCCACTGTCACTTTGACCATCAGCATACTTAATTCTGTTTCAGCAAACTTTCCGTTTGGGGACTGTACATTAAGATTCTACCCTCCAGTTGCAAAGAGCAGAGTCGTACTTGAAACTAGATCTACTGAGTATCAATAGCTCAGGGTTTTGCATCTTGGCAAAGTAAGACAAGACCTTCAAAAGCTGTTGATTTCATTCATTCTAGAAGTAACCTCCTGGCAGCTGAGAGCCTTTAAAGACTGCAAGAAACAAAATGGGACTCTTGACTTATTTGAAAAATAAATGTGTTTACTCAAATAACTAAAATTTCCAGGCATAAAAGTTGATTTTGGGTTTGACTTCCTTCTAGCACCTCTTGGCTGAGCCCTTGTGATGTTTGCTCCATTATCTACAAGTGCTTTGTGTTCATGGTAGCAAAATGGTTGCAGTAGCTCCTGCTTGCATCATTTTAGGACAGAGGTGGTGAACCTATGGCATGTGTGCTGCAGGGGGCATGCAGCGCCTTCTCTGTCGGCAGGATAATAGTTGTTTTTCCTAAACTCAAACCTCAATATTCAAGTTTAATTGCAGTGTTGGCACTTTGCAATAAATAAGTGGGTGGGCTTAGGATTGCACTTTGACCACTCAGTCTCTAAAAGGTTCGCCATCACTGTCCTAGGATCATGCCTGGTAGAGAAGAGCAAGTACAGCATTAACCGTGACTCTGCCATTTCCTGTTGGGTCACCTGCTCTTCCCTGAACCCATCCCTGAGGCTGGTTTTTTAGGCCAATGTCTTGTGCTTCAACTCAGCATGTGGGTTAACTCAACACTGCTAGAATCAGGGACAGAGAAGGTAGAGGATGGGTGGGTCCACTAGCAATGGTAAGAGGCTATCGTCATTATTTTTATTTATTTATTTTTTGGTACCGGGGATCGAACTTGGGTCCTTGGGCTTGTGAGGCAGGCTGTCAAACCACTGAGCTAAATCCCTAGCCCATCACCATTATTAATGTGGGAGAAGACAACTGGTGGCCAAAAACTAGCAAAAGTTTGCTGTAATTCTAACATATCCCTTCTCCTCTTCAGTTAGCTGCGGTCAATTATGGTTTCCAACTCCAATCCTAAAGTATTCTTTTTTGTTGAAAGACAGCCATGTTCAATTTCCATTGCTTGCACCCACTGAACTCTGAGCCTGCACCTAGAGGGCCCCTGCCTCCCTGAGGATTGCCTGGGAGGGTAATGAGTGACTAAGAGAAGATATGAGAGTCTGCTCTGCCGCAGACAGAGAACAGTGACCACACTGGGATCACAGTGGAGTGTGCCCTGCCATGTGCTGAACCAGGAAGCAAGACACTTAACCCTGGCTCTGCCCCAGCCCACTGGTGGCACCAAGAAACCCACTGGTCTCTCTGAGTCTCATTTTCCAAATGCTTGAGGTTATAACACACACAGCCATTGACATGGTCTTCCAGGTCTGTAGTGGGTACTGTGGTGTGTGACCCTTCTGCAGAGCTGGGCCACTGTCTCCCAGCTGCTGGGAGTGTGGGTAGCCCCATCTCCACTGTCAACAGCTGTGTCTGAACAAGATAAGCCCAAGGCAGACGTATGCAGAGTGAATGCAGGACACAGTGGCATCAGAGCAGTATCTGATCTGGGAATGTGGGGCACCCATGAACACAGATAGCACATTGGTTTCCTGTGGCTGCGATAACAGATGACCACAAGATGAGTTTACAACATCGAAAATGTACACTTTTACAGCTCTGCAGATCAGAACTCTGTATAGTCAGGGATATGCTCTTGCTGGAGTCTCATGGGAAGAATCTGGCCTTGGATTCCAGTGCCTGACAGGCCAAGGCCTTCCTTGGTTTCCTCGGCCCAACATTCCAATTTCTTTCTCCCTGATCACACTGCATTGTTTTCACATGGTCATTTCTTTATTCCTTTTCCTTTCCCTGTCTTTACCTCCCCTCCCCTTCCTCCTCCTCTTCTTTTTCTTTTTCCTCTTCTCCCCCTTACCTTTCCTCCTCTTCTTTTTTCCCTCTTCCTCCTCTTCCTCCTCCTCCTTCTCCTCCTCCTCTTCTTCTTCTTTTTCTTCTTCTTCTTCTTCTTCTTCTTCTTCTTCTTCTTCTTCTTCTTCTTCTTCTTCTTCTTTTTCTTCCTCTTCCTCTTCCTCTTCCTCTTTTCCTTCTTATCCTCCCTTTGCAGGACCAAACCCAGGGCCTCACACATGCTAGACAAACTCTCTACCACGACGGAGCTACATCCCATCTCATCCTTTTCCTCCTCTTAATTCCACCCCATTCCACCTCTTTCTGTTTTTCCTTTTTCATCTTTTATTAGCACACTTGATATTAGATTTGGGGCTCGTCTGGATAATCTTGGGTGATCCCATTAGATACTACACTTGATCTTAGCCAAAGGGCTGAGAAGCGATTGGGTGATCCCATTAGAAGATCTTGATTTAGTTATATCTGCAAAGACTGTACCAATTTTTTTTCTCAGAAAGTTTATGTTCACCAATTCCAGAAATCAGCACATGGAAGTATCAGGTTTGGAGCCACCACTCAACCCATTACAGAATGGAACAAGATTGCACCTGTATTTCAATGACTTTTTAGCTGGTATTTAGTATTCTCTTTGTTTGTGAAGGCAGCAGCAGGCCATAGTCATAGGAGCTGTGCCTATGAGTAGGTCATTGGCTGCATCACAGAAATTCTACCACAGGCAGTAAGGTTGCTTGTCACTCCTTCAGAAGCAGTTTTATCGATTGTCACCCACTCTTGTTACAGAATGTGGTAACATGGGAGTCCATGTGTTTTTATTTCATTGGTTTACTTTGATAAGCATATTGGAATATAGTTGGTATCTCTCTGATTTCTGTGTATTTTATTTTATTCATTTAAAGATATTGTGTTAGTCAGCTTTATACAACTGTGACAAAATATGTAAGACCATCAACTCAAAAAGAGGAAAGGTTTATTTTGGCTCATGGTTTCAGTGGCTTTAGTTCATGGTTAGCTGGCCTTGTTGTTTGGGCCTATAGGGCAGCAGAACATCATAGTGAGAGTATGCCGAGTAGTGAGCTGCTCATCTTGTGGCAGCTGGGAAGAAAGAGGAAGAGAAGGGGCAGGGGTCCTAAAATCCCCTTCAAGGGCACACCAGTAATGGCTTAGCTTCCTTCCACCAGGTCACACCTTCTAAAGATTCCACCACTTCCCAATAGCACGAAGGTAAGACTTCTCTGCTGCAGTGCTGAAATGCCAGAGTAGAGAGCTGGTTTGGGGGGAGAGAAAAGGTTCTACTTGTACAGTGTTTCACATCCCCAAAGTGATATCATCCATCATCACAGACTTTGACAGGAGGCTGAGTGACTGATGGCGTGGAAAAAGCTTTGCAGTCCTCAAGGAAGGCTTAATTCTGCTTTAGAGCCCTTGAATTCACAGTGGGGTGGCACTTTCACAAGGTGAAGACTCGTAAGGAAGAATGATGTGTAAAGGGCCAGCAAAGGCAGAGCTCGTGTTCTAGGGAAACCTCAGCATGAGCAACCACAGCCTGTTCTCTGAGAACCTTCTTTCCTCCATGCAAGAGCTAGGCAAGGCTGCACCATTTCTTCAGAGCACCAGACTCCTCTTGCTGGAGCCTCATAACCTTGAGCCGCTCCAGGACACAGTGAACCAGTCAACCATGGCCCACGAGAGTGGGCAAGGTGATGAATATTTCGCTCTGGACTGGAGGCAGCCGTGGGCTCCCGGCTGTTTCCTCACCATCTGTACTGTGACAGGCTTATCTCTCCATTAGCTCTGAGAATTATGTCAAAGCCAGATCCAGATTAGGTCAGCTGTATTATCTTGCCTGCAGAGCAGATCATCTGACTCTGAAGACCTATGTCCCTCTACTCAGAGATTATGGCTCCACCTGAAGTACTTTGATGACAAATGCATATAGATTTAAAGAGAACTTGTATATAATTCCTAATGAGACTCTCATGGCATTACCCTTGGGGACATACATGAATCCAGCTTGGAAAACTTGTGTCTACCTGTCAGGAGCCACCTCTGAACAGAGCTTGCAACATTGGGCTTGGAGTGAGCTTCTCTCAGCTAATAAGGACACCACTAAAATCCTGTCAAGTCTCAGTTTCCTCGTATGTGAAGCCCACAGAAAGATCTCTCATTTTTCCTACGTTGCAGATGCCTGAAAGACAGGAATGAGGTAGTGAACGTGAATTCCCACAAAAACTTGAGGGGCTGCAGAGGGGAGAGGGATGATTTTGTTGCTGTTTTTCATGGGACTGAGCTGAGAAATCACATAATAAGTGAACAACATTACGGCTTCCACAGCAGCCTTCCCTCCTGCTTGTTCCTGTGGTCAGGGTCACTGTGTGGGTGTTTTAGCTCCTCCCCACTGGTTAGATTTGATACTACAACAAAACATCAGAGGCAGCTACTTTTAAAGAGAAAATGGTTATTTAATTTGCAGTTTTGGAAGTTCAAGGTTTAAACCAGAAGGCTTTATTGCTTCACTTCAGGTAGGGATATGATGAAAATTGTGCAGAGTTGTAAACAGTCACATTCTGAACAAGAACAGAGAGACAGAGAGAGAGAGAGAGACAGAGAGACAGAGAGACAGAGAGAGAGAGAGAGAGAGAGAGAGAGAGACAGACAGACAGACAGACAGACAGACAAATAGAGTGGGGTCCCACGATCCCTTCTGAGAACCTGCCCAGTGACCCAAGACTTCCCACAAGGCCCCATCTCCTCCATGTCCATAGTACCTTCCTTTATGGCCACTATGGGGACCAAGATTTTACATATAAACCTTTGGGGATGCTTAACATCTAAACCATAAAACTTCCACCCCAAAGTTGACCCTCCTTTCTATGTGCCTTGTGGCACTTTCGTTTCTCTTCGTGGACGTTGAGCTAGGTAGGGGGCCAGTCAGAGGACAAGACATCAGGGGAAGTCTGCTCAGATGTTTCTGCAGAGGGGCTCCTGGTTTGATAAGAAGTGACCCAATATGAAAATTCTTCCATTTCCTTAGATTTGTCATGCAAAGGCAGCTCTGACAGAAGCTCAAAACCATGATAGGGGCACGGCTGAGTGGAAGGCTCAGGGCTGAGGCCTCAGGGTGAGTTAACATTGCTACTACCTACTGCTGACCTTCTTCTCCTGTGAAGTTATAAAGCTGGTGCCATTTTTAGTTCAGTGCTCTTTTACTTGCAGTCAAGAGCATTCTAACCTATCCTAAAAGTCTCTTAGAATCATGGACATATGGCAACAGTCTATTGGAAGACCCTGAAAGGCACATTTTAGTGCATGGCTGTGATGGCCCTTCTGCCTCTAAGGCTGTTCATCACTTCTGGGATCACAGCTCTGGTCTGGATGCCGACCCAGGAGGAGTTTATGCCAGCTCAGCTGCATGGCAGTACATCAACAGAACTGGGTAGAGAGTACTGGCTGAAGATCTGATCCCCAGGATCATGGACCAACATAGTCATGACAGTAGGTCCTAAAATAAAAGGCAGATATTTCTGTGTTTCCATTAAGTCTCAGTTTCCTCAGTATTTTATCAGCTTCCACGCTGAACCCATTATTAATTAATATACTTAAAATTATTAATATATGCTAACATTAATTAACTTCATCTTTTAGGAAGGATCTCACCCTATAGTTTAGGCTGGTCTTGAACCCACTATGTAGCCTAGGCTGGACTTTAGCTCCTGGCAACCCTTCTGCCTAAGCCTCCCAAGTGCTGGGATTACAGCTGTGCATTACTATACCCAGCATCAATAGTTAACTTCAGTCTACAAAATGTCTGCTGTGTGCGTGCCAGGTCTGATGCTAGATGTTGTACTGTATTGTCTTTTTTTTTGAGGGGGTACTGGGGATCGAACTCAGGTCCTTGCACTTGTGAGGAAGGTGGTGGAACCACTGAGCAAAATTCCTGGCCCCTGTACCGTATTGTCTTATTGGCCCTCCCAACAATCCAGCAAGGTGGGTTTTGTTATGCACATTCTACAGGAACTGGATTCTTGGTGGTCTAACTGCCCTGAGTAGAGTTTGCAGCTGGAATCATCTGCTTTGGATGTGCACAGCTCTTGGATGATTGGGACTATAACAGAGGAATTAGCATTAACCTTGGTGTCAGGGATCTACCATGGAATCCTAGTCTTCCTACCTAGTGGTGATGAGCCAACACAGACTTCTCAACACAAACCATCAAGGCAAGAAGAGATTGGAGTGACATATTTCAAGCCCTAAAAGAAAACAGCCTCCAACCCAGATTGATGTACCCTGCAAAACTATCTTTCAAAATGGATGGA
>NW_004624735.1:22374295-22393015 GCF_000247695.1 Heterocephalus glaber | reverse complement strand
TCAGTGGATGCTGAAAAAGCAATTGAAAAAAAAGCTACAGCCCCCCTTTAAAAAAATCTCAAAACCTGGAACAGAAGTTTCTCAACCTGGTGAAGGACATTTACAAATCCCACAGCTAACACTCTACTTAAGAGTTAAAATCTACAGCTTCTCCTGAAAATCAAGAAAGTGACAATGTTTGGTTTCACACTCCAGCTCAGCATCATACTGGAAGTTCAAAACTGGGAAGTTAGGCAGAAGGAAGGAAGACAGGGAGGAAAGGATGGAGAGAGTGAAGGAGAAAGGAAGAAAGAAAGAAAAAAAATGAGAAAGAAAGAAAGAAGGGAAGAAAGAAAGAAATATCAGATCATAAAGAAAGATACATATTTTCATGATTTTTTTTTTTGGTACAGGGGATCGAACTCAGGCCCTTGTGCTTGCGAGGTAGGCGCTGGAACCACTGAGCTAAATCCCTGGCCCAGAAAGATACATATTCATCTCTAGTTCCAGATGACATGATCATGTATGTAAAATCCTAAAGGATGTACTGAAACAAACTGTGAGAACTACTGAGTTCATCAAGTTTGCATAATACAAAATCATAATTTAAAAAACAAATGTATTTCTATACACTAGCAATGAACATTCTCACAATAAAATTAGGAAAACAATTCTGCTCACAATAGCATTAAGAAAGTTAACCTAGAAATAATTTTTAAAAAGTAATACAAAAGTTATATTCTAAAAACTACAAAAGATTGTGAAAGCAAATTTAGATAAAAGATATTCCATGTTCATAGATGAAAAAACTTAATATTACTAACATAAGTATTTCTCTAATTAATCTATATAATCAATGCAAACATAACTGACTTTTTTTACATAAATTTACAAACTAATTATAACATTGATATGGAAACTAAAAGGATCTAGTATAGCCAAAATAATCCCAAGAAGAAAAAAAAAATGAATTTAGAGAACTCACACTTCTAAATCAAATCTTGCCACAAAGCTATAGTCATCAGGACAGTGTGATTCTGGTACAAAGATAGACATAGATGTGCAGATTAATGGAATAGAATTGAGAGTTTAGAGCTAAGTCTCCACATTTTCAGTCAATTGGTTTTTGGCAAAGACACCAAGGATGTTCAACGTTCAATATTGTTTTCAGGAAATGATGAGGGGCAGGTAGATATCCACATGCAAAAGATGGAGCTGTATCTCTTCTTCACATCATACATAAAAATTATCTCAATGGATGTTAGGCCCAATTGTTAGAGTTAAAACTTAGAAGAAAATATAGATCTAAGTCTTTATGATCTTAGGTTAAACAAACCCTTCACAGGTATGAGACCAAAGATTGAAACAGCAAAATAGGTAAATTAGACTTTTGTAAATAAAATGTTTGCCCTTTTATGATCCTTTTAAGGAAGATTAAATATTCATTCCACTGCCTGCCTCACAAGTGCAAGGTCCTGAGTTCAATCCTCAGTACCAAAAAAAAAAAAAAAAAGAAAGATTAAATATGATTTACAGAATGAAAGTATACATTTGAAAATTACCTATCTTATGAGGTACATATTTAGACTATAGAAAGAAATCTCACAAGGCAATACTAATGGCTAAGAAACACATGAAAAGATTCACAACACTATTCATCATTAGGAAATGAGATACGTTTCACATTCTCTAAGATTATATTATGAAATATAAACAGAAAGAAATGTTGGCATGCACAGGAAGATTTTCAATCCTCTTACACTGCCACCAGGAATGTGAAAAGGTACAGCCACTGTGGAAAACCAGTCTGGTTGTCTCAAAAGATTAAATAGAGTTATAATAAGACTCAGCAATTCCACTCATGCACACATAGCCAAAAGCAATGAAGTTAGTGTAAACACAAAAACTTGTTTAAGAATCCTCAGAGCAACATGATTCATAATAGTCCATGATTAGTCATTTAATTGTTGCTGGGACACAATACCCAACACTCACAACTTAGAGGGGAGAAGTTTACTTTGGCTCACCTTTTCAATCCACAGTTAGTTGGCTCCAAGAGGTTAGTTGGGATGGTGATAGACTGGGTGCACCTCATGGAAGCCAGGAAGTAGAGAGAGAAGAGAGGGGCTGGAGAGGAAGATACGCTTTTACAGGTCATACCCCAGGGACCCGCCTCTCCTGACCACACCCCACCTCCTAATAGCACATTCAGCTCTATGTATAGCACTCCCATAATCTAATCTCCTTCCAGAACCCTGTCCATGACTGGATGAGTTTTTGAGAGGACATTCTTAACCCATTCCATAACAATCAAAAAGTTGAAAAAACCCTGCTGAATGGATAAAGGTGGCACACCTATGTAGTGAAATATTATTTGCCAGTGAAAAAGAATGAGGTATTGATACCTGCTATAACATAGAGGAGGCTTGAAAACATTATGCTAATGAAATAAGCCAGGCACAAAGAAATGAAATATTATTCACTTTTTAAGACCTGTCCAAAATGGGCAAATGTATGAAGACAGAGAATCAATTAGTGGATAATTATGACTGGAGCAGAGTGGGAAGGTGGGAAATGATAGGGTAAGAGCAGAGGGTTGATGGCTAGAGGATATTAAGTTTCTTATAGGGATAATGAAAATATTATAAAACTGACTTGTGATGGTTGCACATTTACAGAAATACTAAGAGAAAGAGTGCACTTCAAATGGGAGAAGTATGTGGTACAGGAACTGTATCTCTATAAAGGTGTTCAAAATAAAAGCCCTGGTGTCTGGTTGCTAGAGTACATACAGATCCCAATGATGGCTGGCCCCTGGAGGCCTGGTTTCCCTAAGACCAGGGTTGGAGTCTGGAAACAGCGGCGTTCCTTCACTCTAGGTGTGCAGGAGAAGGCTCCTCAGGTAGAGTGACAGTGCAGCATGGACATCTCTGGGAACTCCTCTTTGGGATTCTCGTTTCATGGTGGATCTTCCTGACTCTTTGGTCAGATGCTGAATTTTTCTTGAAGGATTAGGGCTTTTCTATTCACCACTGAGGACACAGCATTGTAGACATGAGTGGTCACTGGAGATACACAAAATGGGCTTTGAGTTCAGATTCAGCTACAGAGAAGCTCTGAGGCACTGGGAAGCTACCTGACCTCCATGGGATTCAATATCTGTCTATAAATTCAGGAGAAAAACAGATGTGAAGTTTCAAGTTCCGTATCTCATCTTTAGTGAGTATTCAAATTGTCTCTTCCTTTCTTCTGCTCTGTTTGTGGAGATTCTGGCACTGGTTCATGCACCTGGAGGAGATAATTTGGAACAGCAAGGCAAGCTCATTAATTCATTTATAATAATGATGATGATCATAAAGAAATGATTTCTTATGGAGGATTCCTCTGTTTCCAAAAAGGTTTGTACATCTCCCTGGTTCAGTGTTGCTCCAGCCCTTGCCAAGATGCCCGTGAAGAGGAACAAGGGGCAGCAGGAGCCTGTGGAGGGCTTTCTGGCCAGCTAAGCTGGGCTTCAGACAGCCCAAGACCATCCTGTGGGCTGGACCTCACCCAGGGTTTTTTCCTCATCCTCACTCAGAGCTGTCAATTTCCCAATGGGTCCAAGCTGTTTCCTCATCTTTGTTGGCACACTCCCTGGCTAGGAACATGACCTTCTGATAAGTGCAGTTGGTACTCAGAAACCTTGGGAGGTCACAGAACCTGGGGTCCAAGTGTCATCTGGACAGTGATGGTAGCCAGATGCTGCAGAGGAGCAGGAGCCAATGGAAAAAGAGAAAATTAAATGAAAGTGCCAGGAGCCCAATTCCTCCATTGTCACTGCGCCAAAGAGGGAGAGGAAATGCCAGAAGCCCTCCTGGGATCCATAAATCTTGAAGCAGCTATCATATATGAAGCTTCTCTCCTGTGCCACATACTGAAGAGCTGTTTCACATACCTCATCTTTTCTAAATCCTTAAATCAAGGTGGAATTACTTATTATGTTTTTTCAAAGGAAGAAACTGAAGCTTCGCAAGATGAGTGACTTTCTAGCTAGTCACAACAGGCCAGTTGTGGACTTGGGGTTTGAGTCCTCCTCTCATTTTGATCCTTAGATTGTACTGCTCATGGTTGCTATGCATCTTTGGCAGGAGGACTGGGCTGGCAGTGAGGAGTAAGGCCATGGTGCCAACGTGGCATCTCAAGTCTGGGCAGTTGTGGGCAAACCCAGGAAGGTTAAGCAGGGCAGGGTGGAGGGAGCAGGAGGCAGGGGTGGGATCAAGTGGGATGGGTGCCCGGTGCCTGTCCGAATTAACTTGCCGTGCATTCACATCCCCGTTCTCAGAAACGCCAGGCACCCTTTATGGGACTTGAGTGCTTACACTCTGCCTCCCGTGAGGAATTTGACTCTGGCAAGACCTTTAGTCTCCTTGCATTCCTTTGTTTATCTGTATACTGGGGAATCTAATCCTGTCCACTTTCTCAGGCTTGTGGGAATGAATGAGTCTCTCCATGCAGAGCACTTACCCAGCACTTGAGGCTGATAGGCAATGAATATTTTACCCAGAGATGCACTTTCTGCCTGTGCTCAAAAGAAGTTCAAAATATATCCTATTCAGCACTTGACTTCTGAACGATTCACCAGGAAGAACTGGAGCAGAGTTGGACCTTTCCCTTGGTCCTGTCTTTTTTCTAAAGCCCATGTCAGTGGATAGTGGTAGGTGCCTGAGTTCATACCTGGAAGAGAGTGAGTAGCAGGAAACTGACTCTACAGGAGACACAGGGAGAGGAGGGAAATAATCTGGGAAGGATATTTGGTACTGATGTTCCAATGACCATGGGGCCATTTTTCATGTTTTGCTAATTGGATGGTGCCCCAAGCTTTTGCAAAGTGGCATTGAATTTTGAGTTTGCGTTATGAGAACATCTTCCAGACCCACCCTGCAGAGTCAGTTCACTAAAGGAGCAGCTTCTAGTCACCTGTTGCCAAACTCAGGATCTGTTTCTGGTCTGCTTTAGAAACATGCATTCTCTACATCCTTTTTTCCCATTAACTCATTTCCATAGGTGAATCTTGCATAGATATTTTTGTTCACCAAATCTTAAACTACATGGCTATGTCCAAGCAGCAAGGAGGCTGGAAAATGTAGTTTTTGTTTATTTTTAATTCTTGTCTGGAAGGTAGTGTTTACTTGGAAGATGTTAAAGTTTATATATGGATAATCCCCCAAGAGCCTCATGTGTTCATATGCAAGGCTTTTGGAAGGCGACTGGATTATGGGTGCTTATAGTTGACTTGCTGTTAAGATATGGGGTCTGGTAGGAATAGTAGGGTCAATGGGGGCTTGATATAGAGAGGTTCATCTGGCTTCCTGACTCTTCCCTTCATACTCTCTCTCTCTCTGCTTCCTGGATGACATGAAGCCAGGAGCTTTTCCCTTGTCATGCCCCTTTGCCATGCTGTTTCTTCTTTGAAGCCAGCTGGCTGTGGGGTAAAATGTGAGACAAAATAAACTTGCCCTTTAAGTGGTAGGTGTCAGGTATTTTGTTCCAGTGATGAGAAAGTAAACATTATAGTTTATATCTAGATGTTTCCCCGAAGCCTCATACACTCGTACATGGGGCTTTTGGGAGGTGATTGGATAATGGGGACATGATACTCATAAATGGTTTTGTCCACTGATGAGTTTAGAATTGACTTGCTGTTGGGAGGAGGGATCTGGTCAGAAGAGGTGGATCCCTGCAGGTGTGGCCTGGAAGAGTGCATCTCTCCACACTCCCTTGATCTCTCTGTGGCTACACACTGGCACTCCATGAGCTCTTTCTCCTCTGCCAAACCCCTGTGCCACGCTGCCCTGTCTTGGAGCAAGGCGACTATAGATTGAAACCTGTACAAACTGTGAGTCAAAATAAAGCTTTCCACCTTAGAGTTGTGGGTGTTAGGAATTGTCTCAGCAAGGAGAGAATAACTAAGACATATTCTGATATTGGAGAAATGGGATCTTTGCTGTAAATGTACTTGACCAGAAGCCTTTGGAACTAGTTCAGGGGAGGAGTTTAGAAATGTTTAGAGAGGCCAGCTGGAGAAGTAGCCTTAGAATGTTGTAAGCAAAACTTGGTGGGAGATTCTGATCAGAGCTCTGAAGCCCAGAATGCTGATAGAAACGCAGATAGTAAAGGCCACACTCAGGAAGTTTTAGTGGAAAACAAGGATTCCATTGGTAACTGGACTCCAGATCATGTGTGGTATACTTTAGCAGAAAGTTTCTCTACATTTTACTCATGTCCCAAGAATTTATGAAAGACTGAGATTGAGGCAATAGACTAATTAATCTGGCAGAGGAAATTTCAAGACAGCCCAATATTGGGGCTGAGGCACGGATACTGTTGGGGACTTTTAGCCAAGTATATACTAAAAATCATGAGAAAAAGCCCATTTTTAAAGTTTTTAGCTTTCTCAGAAAGAAAGCACTCACAAAGATGGAGCAGAAGAGAGCATGGTTTCTGAAAATATTAGCATAAAAAAGAATCCAAGTGCTTTGGGTCAAGACAATTGGAAAAATATCTTCAGGGCATGCAAGGAACCAGTAAGGAACCATTTTTGCAGCCTCAAAATTGCAAAAATGAAAGACTTTGCTTTGAGAAGAGAGCCCCAGGGAACCGTGATACAGAATGGAACCCACCCATAGAATTTGTCACCTGGATTTTCTTTCATAACTCTCAGCTATCTAGGCACTCAAAAACCTCTCAGGCTATGAGACAAGGAAGCCTGGGTATTGTTTGAGATGGCAGTAGACATTGATGTCATCTACATGGTTTTATAAGCATGCAGAATGCAAGAATTGTTGAGTCAGGGAAGCTTCCATCCAAATTTCAGAAGAAGGCCTGGGAGACTAGGCAGTGTGCCCCTAAGAGGGTAGAGCATGAATCTATGAGAGTGAAGTCAAAAGTGCAGTGGAGAACCCAAAAAGTTGTAGAAGCCAGGAACATGGAACATCTGAGTAAAACTTCAAGTAGTAAGCAAAGCCAGGGCAAGAGATAAGCCATGAGAGTTATAACTAACTACAATGCTGTAGAGGTGAGGGTGCCCAAGCTGACTGGAGCTTAATGTCACCACAGCTTGCCATGGGTGTTGGACATGGAGCTACAGGATTTAATGTTTGCCCTGCTGGGTTTTGATCTTCCTTTGGTCCTATTGATTTCTATCCTCTTATTTCTCCCTTTTGGAATGAGAATATTTATCCTGTGCCATTGTCTGTAGGTAGTTTTTAATTTTCTTTTTGATTTTTACAGGGGCTTACAGCTAAGAGTTTTCCTGAAGTCTCAATGGGCATGTTAGACTTGAACTTTCCAGTAATGCTAAAACTGTTAAGACTTTGTAACTGTTAGAAATGGACATTTTGCATAAAGAGATACATATAAATCTTTTGGTGCCCAGGGGTAGAATGTTATGGTTTATATCTAGGTGTCTCCAAAGAGCCTCACGTACTCATAGATGGGGCTTTGTGAAGGTGAATGTATTATAGGTGCTTATAGTTGTCTTCCTGTTAGGTGATGGGGTCTGGAAAAAGTGATCACTGGGGGCATAACATGGAAGGCTTTATCTCCCTTCCTGGCTTTTACTCTCCCTGCTTCCTGGATGTCATTAAATGAGGAGTTTTCCTTCGCGGTGTCCCTCTGTCATGCCATCCTGCCTTGGAGCCAGCTCAATATGATCTACAAAATTAGCTCAAATAAACCTCTCATTCTTTAAGTTGTGGGTGACAGGTACTCTGTCCCAGAAATAAGAAAGTAACTAAGACAGAGGAAAGCAACTGATGTGTACAGAGGATGTATGAAAGTTTTGGAAAGTTCAGAAACAAGGATTAATAGCTGAGGAAATTTAACTAGTATTGACACCTCAGCTCTTCCCACCAGAAACTGACCCTAGGGAGCTGGTGAGGAGGGGAAGCCTTGTGTCTGTGGTGACAACTCTGAGTTGTCCTCTGAAATGCCAGGCATCTGAAGGGCAACTCTTCTGGCTCTAGAATGCCCAGAAATTCTCAAATTCTGCTTTCATCCTTACCACCACCCAGGAATCTTGGGAATACATGGGCCTGGCTAGATAGCTATGGAGCAGCATACCAAGACATTCGCTGCTTTGATGTAGATACTTAACTCTTACCTTTCTCCAGATCCAAGACATGCAGAGATGAGTAAGATGTGGTCCTTATCCACTCCCTATAGAAATGTTCTATGCAATAGTGTGTGTTAATCAGCTGTGCATCACTATGAAAAAATTATTGAGATAATTAGTTTATAAAGTGAGAAGATTTATTTTGGTTCACAGTCTGGGATGTTCCAGTATATGGCTGGTTGGCCTCCTTGCTTTGGGTTTCTGGTGGGACTACCGAATGGCAGTAATGGAGAATGTGTGCTGGAGTAAATTGCTCATCTCACAGCCAGGGAGAGGCTAGTGTTCCACAATTACCTTCCAGTGCACCACCAATGACTTAAAGACCTCGCACTAAGCTTCAACTCCCAAAGGTTCCATCAACTCCCAATAGCATCACCCTGAGGACCAAGCCTTTAACACATGGACCTTTGGTGGACATTTACCCAAAGCACAGCACAGAGGAGTCAGAACCAATGTGTGCAGAGATAGTATTGCCCACAATGGAAGTATGTATGAAGAAATTTTCCTGGAGGAGGAGAAGTTTGGGCTGATCCTAAAAATATGAGTTTACTTGCTATTCAGAAAAGAGATAAAGTATGGAAATCATTTGAGCTGTTGATCTAAATACTGCTAGCTTACTGCTCTCTGAGCCAGTAAAGGGTTGTATTCAATGCTCCCTGACTTCCTTTAGTCAATGAAACACATGTATGAGCCAAATGGAAAGTTTAAGACACAGTACATAGTTTGCCATGTTCTCTTCTGTTTGCTATGGCAGTCATGCAAGTACTTGCTAAGTTAAAGCCTTTATCAGCTTGAATCATAGAGTGACCACAATAAGCAGATATCTTCCCACCATAACTCTCCAGTGACACTGTTTGGCAAGTGGAATGAGATTTAGGGGAATTTTGTTTCTGTAACATCACTTTACTTGCCCTGACTAATTAATAAAGGCATCACCAAGGGCAGATGAAACAGTCCAAGAGAATATTTGGTGTTGAGAAATAGACTCTTGCATCTGGAGAATCTTACAAGTTAATTATGCCTGGCAAATAAAGTGTGACTCTGGAGAATGGACACCAAGAAAGGGTTGGTGGTTTATCCATGCTTTATAGAGGAGCTGCATTTTTTCTTATGCACAATAGGGAGCTAATAGAATTGCATTTTAGAAAAATCACCCTGGCTACAATGCAGAGAATGGAACTGATGCAGGGAGACTCAGAGGAATATGTTTTAGCAGTCTTGGTGAAAGGTGAAGGGAGTTAGGTTTATAGAAAGAGATGGAGGAGAGGAGACACCCATACAAAGAATTTAATGGGGTAGAATTTGCAGGACCCAGAGAGTGACTGAGTAAAAGATAAGGCAGGAGAGAGATAGCGGTAGTACTCAGGTAGGTAGGTCCTACCTACCTGTGTTCTTTCCATTCACTGGGCTAGTTTTATTAAAAAAATGCATTTGAATTCATCATCTCATTTAATCCTCAAAATTTCCTCTTAGACTGAGCAAGTACTATTTGAACTTCATGGACTAATAAACGGAGTCTCAGAGAGGTGACAGGAAGGCTTGCTTTAAAATAAAAGTGCTGGAACTCTAGTATTCTATATGCAAGCTGTCCTCCTTTCCCTAATCACCTAATCCGGGTCACTTAGAAGTTTTAGGGGTGGAAGTAGAATTTTTGTGGGAGGAATTTTCCAGCAAGCCCAGAGAGGGTTGAGATTATGTGGAACTGTGCTTTGTGGCCATAGATATCCAGCTGGTTTATCTATGAGAGTAGAGGCATGTATTGCACACATAAAAAGCAATATGTTCCAAAAATCCCTTATACTGGTCTAAATTTATGAGACTCAAATGAGTGATTTTTATTTCATTGTTAAAGACTCCTTTATTTTCCAACCCTATCGAAGTATTCCTCATAGGATTTCTTAAAAGAGCAATCTCAGTCTCCCATGATGCTTTTAAAATGCAATTTATTGTGCACATTTTATGAGAATTCTACTTGGTATTGCAGTCCATGTACATGATGGTATGTTTCTACTCTTAGAAGTAGGCCAGCTTGAGATGTCACTGGCTTGGTATGTCCAGTCGTCTTCATAATTGTTCTAAACAAAAAACAGTGAATAGCCAAGTGTGTGTTTTAAAATGTCCTAATTTCTCCCAATCAAATACAGGGTAAATTACCATGTGGAAATTTGTGGGCAGAGAGGACTTGGAGAGAAAGTGATGGGGAGACCTGGCTTCTGGGGCTGTCCTTGACATTAAACAACCTGAGGTTTGGCCAGCATCTCCCTCCTTTGAGACTCACTTTCCTCTTCTGTAAAGGGGAAATAGACAAGGAAATGGTTGACCTTTCAATACAGATACTCCCTGACTGATGTCCTGACATTGCAGGTTGAAAATGCGTTTGATACATCAGACCTACCAAAGAGCTTAGCCTAGTCCAGTTAAGCATGTTCAGAACACTTATATTAGTCTACAGTTGGGCAGACTCACCTAACACAAAGCCTGTTTTACAATGAAGTATGGCCCCTGCCAAGAGCTGAGAACAGCTTCCAGGGCCCAGTGTTGGAAAGAGATGGAGGCCTCCAGGCCCACAGCTGCAGGGGGCAGAACACTGACCATGGTGATTTGAGCTTGGAAGTAGATCTACCCTGAGGATGCAGCCTTAATCAACACTGACTGTAGCTCACCTGACTGCTGACACCCCAAACTATGGGCTGATAAGTGTATGGGTTTCAAAGCCCCTAGGTTTGGAGTAACTTGTTACACAGCGCTAGATAACTCATACAGCTAAGCTTCTTTTGCTCTTATCATAATAAAATTTACCATTTAAAATATTCTATGAGACTAAGTGCACTTATGCACAACAATTAGAATTGCAAACATTAAGTATAAAGTAGAGACAACAGAATTCCAGATGACAAAGGGGTTTTATGGATATCCTAAGTCTGTCCCAGCTTCCCTGGTGCCTTCAGCTCTCCCTCAAGGATGCAGCCATCCCCTTTACAGAACACTGCCCAGCCTGCCAGTGTCCCACTGAATATACTGCACCCAGAGCAGAAGGCATGCTCTGTAGAGCAGGTGCTGATTCTTCCCTCTTCTTCGGGCTGTACCACTGACACATTCCAGGGGCGTGCTTGCCTCCTACCCTTGGCCCATGTCTAGGCTGAGTCAGCATGGATCCTGGTCATACTACACACCCAGTCTCTCCAGCCATATGGGTGGACTCAGGAAAGAACCTAGGACCTAGGCAGGAACAGGATTCATCCCTGAAACCTTAGCTGGACCTGCTGGGAAAGTGGTGGCTGCTCTTTCTCCAGGATTGCTGACTTTCATGATGTCTTTAGCAGTGTAGGATTTGCCAAGTGTCATGATGTACACAGACCCATCCTGAGGATGGTGACAACCGGGAAAACAGAGTTGGGAGAACCTGAGTGCTAGATGCTGGGCTCACATCCTGGGGCCCAAAGAGGGTCTGTGTGTAGACTCCTCAGCTACCGAATTTGTGTTTAAGCCAGTTTCAGAATGGTTTCCATCACTAGCCAGACATGGGCCCTGTGAGCCAGATGAGGACCTGGGTGGGGATTAACACCAGGGGTGGCAACATTCTACACCTCACCGAATGGCTGATGAATTAATCTGTGCTCCCCCCGCCCCAGACACAGCCTATGTGCTGTGTATGGACTGAGAGTCAAGATATGAGGACTTTGTCCTCTGTGGCTTTAGGTGAATTTGTATTCTTTTCTGGCTCACTTTAGGCACTAGGGGTTGTATATACTCATTTCTGATCTTTTTATGGGAGGCTCTGATGAGCAAGGAGAATGGGTCTCCCCGGGCCAGTGTGGGTGGCTGGTGCAGTAGAAGCCAGGTGGATTAGACCAAGAAAGATTTTGGATGTCAGATTTAGGACTAGGAAAAAAGCACATTCCAGAAATTTTTCACATCTTATCTTACTGTGTTCTCACAGCCGCCCTGGAGGGTAGATGTCTTAGTCAGCTTTCACTGCGACAACAATCTCCAAATGTCAGGGGTTTACAACAGTAAACTCCCAACTGGAAACTGCTCAGGATTGTCTTAGGTAGGGTTCCACTCCTAGAGACTGGATTCAGTAGGTTTGGAGGGGGCTGAGACTTTGCTCTACTAACACATTTTCAAGTTGTGGTGATCCTTAGTCCATGGACTAAGCCTGGAAATTCACTGCTTTATAGTATTAGACATTTATTTTTCACTCTCAGCTTTAGCATGGGGCTCTGCTCCAGGCTATGGATGGAGTCCAGGCCTGCTCTACTTGTTTTTCACTCTGAAACCCAGGCTGTAGGAGCAGTAGACCCTCAGGCATGGCCTTTTAGAAGTGCAGGGCTCTTCTGACTTGGTGTGTGTTTCCTTCCATTGGACAATAGAGCCATAAGTCTAAGGCTAGCATCGCTGGGGTGAGGGAATGTACTTTTTGCATAGAGGCAATGAGAGGGAAAAGTGAATGTGCTATTTATAAAGTAGATGTTACTATTCACATGAGTCAGGTTGAGAGATGGAACAGATGCTCTGCTGAGGAAACAGAAGTACTGATCACTCCTCTGTCCATTAGCCCTGAAGAAACCCACCTGTTCAGAAGACCAGCCCAGCCAATCTTTTGTAGAAAGGACTCATCCTCTCCTTCCTTTTCAGCTGGGCCTGGGCCCAGACAACCTGTGGGGAACTGAGAGCCCAATGTTGGACTTGGCATTTTCTTAGGCTTTGTCCTATCCGTATCCCCCAGGACTGGAGGGGGCCTGACCATGTGCCCAGCAAGAACTATGTGAATTGCCTTCTTAGCTAGAGTTAGGACCTTAGTTCTCTCCCTCAGAGTAGTCTTGGACATCTTTCAGCTACATCCAGTGAGATTTAAGTGAATTTATTTTTTCCTTGGCATGCTTTGCATTAAGGGCTATTTTCTTTTCTGTCACCCACTGTCAGCAGAAGTACAAAACATTATAACTAGTCATTATGTAACAGGGCCTGTGAACTTAGTTTCTATGATTAGCATTTGAGAGACGTAATGGGATGTTATGCATGAGATTCGGTTATAAAGTGATTGTGGCTTCCTTCCACCTTGGGTGAAGCTTTGCTCTGTCTCAAGTCTTTCAATCAGCTTGTGCCATGAGGTAACCCAGGAGAAAAGGATCCAGCCAGCAATGTATTAAGATACTCAAGCAGCCCACAAAGAGGCCTGGCTGGCAAGGACCTGAGAGTGCAGCAGCCACTTGAGTGAGCCTGGTAGCAGGGCATCCCCATCCAGTCTCCAGGTGACTGAGGACTGCAGCCCAGAGGACTTGAGGTCAGTATTAAGAAGTACTTTGAAGCAGAATCACCCAGATAAGGTACTCCTGGATTGACGAACAGAAATTATGAGATAATAAATCTTGTCTTTTCTAAGCATTGGGTAATTGGTTACACAGCTATCAAGACAAATATAGGTGTTTTTGAAATACTCCACTGGATAAGCCCATAAAATACATCTCAGTACGATGTAGATGTCAGATGGTTTCCTCTTAATATCCTTGTGGATAGGATCATAAAATATGGGATGAATTAGAGTACACTTAGTGATGGCATTGTAGAGCATTTCATCTCAGAATGGATGGTAAATTAATGTCAAAAAGAGGTTGCTTGGTTCTCAGTTCTGTCCTCTTCAATACTGATCTGAGTTTCCCAGATAATGACATGGAAGGCAAATTGAGCACTTAAAGATAGCACCATTGAGAATGGGGACTGATTTGTTGCATAATCCCTACAATAAACTGGAAAAATTGAATGGAACTTTCAATAGTACAAGACATTTTCATTGGCATTGTCTTATTTAATGACCAAAAATATACTTTCTATTACTCTAGGTAAAACCACTGAAATTTAAGGAGAGAGAGAGAGAGAGAGAGAGAGTGCTAGACAAACAGACAGCTAGATAGTAAGTGGAAGCCACATCTTGGCCCAATTAGTTTGGCCCCTACCACATCTCTATTTTCACCATGCCAGTGCTTAAGGACAGAATTAGACCTGTGAGATGCTGAGAGTTTGGGAAAAAGCTGAATGAAAAGAATTTCTTTCTTAAAGAGCTTCACCCTGTAGGACATGCTTTTCAATGAGATATCCCTGGATATATGTGGCCTTTAAAAGTAATTACAGTGAAATACAAGTAAAAATTCCGTTTTTCCATTGCTCTAGGGACATTAAGGGGCTTGATGGTCACAAGAGGGCAATGGCTGCTCTATTATATGGCACAGATGTACAATGTTCCTACTATCACAGAAGGGTCCATTGGCAGCATTGCCTAGGATTTAAATGGTGCTCCTTGTGGACTGGAGCCAAGTTCATTAAAATGAAACATCTTCATCTTCTCATCTCCGCAGCACATATAGGCATACACACACACACACACACACACACACACACACACACACACACACACACACTCTCACAGAGCTCTTGTTTTGTTGGTTTTTCTGAGAGTCTCTCTCAATGCAGCTCTATCGTATCTGCCTGGTTCTTGAGCTTTTGTGTTACTGAATTGAGAAAACAGTTGCGAAGTGACAGGCATAGAGAGGCTGAAGATCAGAAGACAAGAGTGAAAATAGGAAGGGGTGGGGGTGTCAGGAATGACAGATACCAGGCTGGGCAGTGGGTGACACCCTTATCCCTAACTTCACGAAGGGCTTCGTCTGCAGAATTATGTATTCTCCAGCCCCTCTCTGCCCTGCCTCCCACTCCCCTCTCCTCCGCCCAGTTTCCCTTCCTGAGAAGGAGCCATGGGAAGGATGACTGCTTAGTGGGTGACTAGAAACAGTCATCCTTTTCTCCTTCTGGGTGAAGATTAGTTTCTCTCTCTCTCTCTCTCTCTCTCTCTCTCATTATTTTTGCTTCTCATAAAGCATAAGGTAGTAAATTTCTGTCTCTTTACCATCAGGCAAATATCTACTTTGCAGATTTCCACAAATCCTTGGGTGGAGTAAAGATATTAGATGCCCTGGTTATGTCTTCACATCCAACCTGTGCTCTCTAATCTAAACCAAGTTCAGACGCTGTGATCCTCTCATCTCCACCTTTCTGAGTTTTTTACGCATTGCTTGATTGCTCCCTGGGTCTTGGAAGGAATTGAGGGAGTGATTAGTTGTCACCCTTAAAGCTCAACAGTGACTTGAGAGTATTGGTCTTTATTATCAACTCCATTGACTTTAAGGTTAGCTTAAGAGATGTAACAAAAAGCTACAATTCATTTTGAATGACTGTCAGTTGTTAGGCCGTACTTTGAATGTCACGACTGTGGAGTTTGAGTCTCATGGG
The DNA here is from genome assembly GCF_000247695.1 of Heterocephalus glaber. The sequence continues at coordinate 22,377,597 of NW_004624735.1, read as the reverse complement.
ATTCGGGATATGCTCGGTTACTCCTTGAGTATCTACACTTTCTGGTGTAAAGAAGTGCACACTGCTAAGCCTGGTTCTTGTATACTTGGGGCATGCTTTACATTCAAAGCTTTTTCCTCCCTTCAGAATTAGAGTAGAAGGTTTCGTAAGAAATCAATGAAGCTTCAAGGGAGTTTTTACGGCAACTGGTACAGAATCCCAGATAGAAATTTTTTTTCTCTTGAAAATACTCTGGATCTGCAGATGCAGGACCGGATAGAATGAGAATCGCCCTCGGTGTTCAGTCTTCCTGCAGAGCAGGACATGAAGGCTGCGAGAGGTAGTAGTGACAGTAATCAAAAGAGCCACAGCACTAACCTTAGAGAATGGTTACCACAGTCCTCTGAGGCAGGGACATGAGCTCCCTCACCTTAGAGACAAAGAAACTGAAACTCGGGGAAGCTTAGTAATTCACCTGAAGTTTCCAGCAGCTAAGTGGCAGCACTGGACTCAGACTTGGGTGCCGTGGCTCACAAAGCCATCACACTCTCATCAGCAGAAAGCACAGCCAGCTACTACTAGGTCTTCATTAGGGTGGACCTAGAGGGCAGCGAGACTTTCCTGTCTGGTGGGAATGGCAGACAATATAAAAGTGAAAGCATGCCAGGAGTGGTAAATAAGAGCTCTCGGAATTACCTGGACTCCCATGGCTTCTTTCTGTGTATCAAGGAACTAAGGCCAAGAGGGAGAAATCAAGCTGCTCAAAGGCCATAGGAGATGATGCCCAGAAGAGCCTCAACCAGGGCTGGGACAAGGTGGAGGTCAGAAAGGAGCCAGGGGCCTGCACTTAAAGAGGCCCTTCTACACAAGTGTTGACAGTGTGCTGTATGACCCTGACAGGCAGTGCACCCTTGGTCTTAGGACACTGGAGTTTAAATTAGAAGCCTCACCCTAGTCCTGGCCTTGACTACAGTCCAGGCTTCTGACCTCATGATCACACTACAAAGTCTGATCTTCCCATGGCCCTATGGCGTGAGCCTTGGCTGAATGTTTGGTCCTTAATTTTCTTCCAGTAGACCTTTACAGGAATTGTACCAGGTAAAATGTAAAACATCTTAGGAGGCCTTGAAGTCAGCTATTACCTTCTTGGAAGCTCGGAGTCTGGGGACTCTGCTTCATTCATTTGTCCTGAGCATGGAATGATTTATCTGCCCTGCATTTTAATAAATCTGAGACTCCTTGGATTAGAAAATGTCCTATTTTTTGGATATATTGAAAGAAAAAGAAAAGTCTGTCTTAGAGTCAATGAATAGAGTAAGAATGATGTGCTGTATGTCTCCACTAGCAACTGTTACACATGGGACTCAGTGAGTCACAGCATCTCATTCAAGTCACCTAGATACTTAGTGTAGAACTGACCTTGAACTCCAAGGACGTTTTTGGACCATATCTCCTATTGTACCTTGAGTTGCTGTAACAGAGTAGCTGATACTGGGTAATATATAGGGAAAAGAGGTTCTGGTGGTTGGAAGACCCAAACAGCATAATAGTGGTATTCTTGCAAAAGTCCCCTAGCTGTGTCACAACATGGTGGAGAAGCAGAATGAGAACATGTGCAGAAGGGAAATGTGTGTGAGCAAGCAAGGGAGAGTTGAAAGGGCCACGCTTCTCATTTCTATAAAAAGCCACCTTCTCAAGAAAGGATCCATACATATCTAGGAGACCAGACTCAGTCCTGAGACAGCACTAATCTATCCATTCACAAGAGTGGAGCTCAGAACCTCATTGCCTCCCACTAGGCCCCCATCTTAAAGGCTCCACCACCTCTAATACTACACTAGGGACAGGCTTCCAGCACAAGAAACTTTGGGGGACAAACCACTCTAAAGCACCCCAATTTCTGACCCCGGAATTGTGAGCTTTATCATGATGCTTTATTACAAACATAAGTCCCTTTTCACAGGGCAGAGTTCTTTCACAAGGAAGAGGGATTGGAGTCGGCATCAGAAGGATGGATTTATTTTGCTCACAACTCCTTTAATATGAAATTAAAGTTTATGCTAGCCTTAATTTTGACAGTCTTGGAGCTTCACAAGAAAGGAGGAGGTGTGGAGAAATAACCAGTTTTCTTTCTTGTTTTTGTTGTTTTTCCTTCCTTTCAGGACCATGCAGCTATGTGTCAGGCAGGAGGTGTAACAGCTGTAGAAGACAGCATAGAAACCCTGGACCTGTGCGGTCACCCACGGAGAGTCCATGCAAGCTCCTAGCCAGCATGCAAGCACTTTGCCAGCCCCTACCTGGGATTTGTGTAAAAATCTGTAAGTATAAACAAGGAGAAACAGTGCATGTACCTTTTGCAGACACAGTTTAAAGTCAGCAAAAGTCTAACGAGTTGTCCAAATATTTGGCAAATAACCATCTCTATCTTTGGAAGTGGGAAAAGTCAAAGATCACAGCTACTTCACTGTGTTTATTCTGAACTATCTAAATATTATCACCAAGCTCAGGCTGTGGAGAAAAGAAAGATAAATAAATGCCCCTCTCTGCTTTCTACAACCTCATGACTTTTATAGGGGAGACAATCGTCACTGTGACTACAGAATGGAGTGTTGATTTGCGAGAGGTACAAGCAAAATCACCAGATGGAAAGGCTTGGGTTGAGAGACAAGAACATGAGGCATAGAGTTAGACAGAGCTCATTTTGAACCTGTTTGAATTATTAGCTTTCTGAGGATCCTTAATAAGATATTCAAGCTCACTCTCCCATAAAATGAGAATACCAAGTTTAGTGTACAAGCTGTTTGAGAATTGAAGAAGCAGATGTGTAGAGTTCTTGAAGCAGAATAGGTACTTGACACATCAGTTTCTTCCTTCCTTTCTTTCTTCCTTCCCTTCTTTCTTCCTTCTAAAGCCCATACTCACTCCCCTACCTTTTTGGGCCTGTGAAAGGCTGACTTCCTCAGTCCCAGTGCCCAAGAGGAGGACTTGGGTGCAGGTAATTTATTTTGGAAGTGGCCCCAGGAAGTGAAGGAACAGAGAGGAGGGGGTGGGTGGTATCATAAAGTTATGCACTGGAGGAAGGTGGCTGGAAATAATGGGGCCTTCTTTGGGTCATCTGAGACATGTCCAGAGTCACCCTCTGAAAGCAGAAGGCTAATACACTGTCCCACTGATGGCAAGTCGCCCCAGGGATGTGACGTACATCCTCCCCTCTACATAGACACACCCAGTCAGTTCTTCTGGCCTGGGTACAGAAACTGGAAGTAGAAAAACACTTTGGAATTCAGTGGCTGCCACCATTGTTGACCACAGCTGAGGATGCA
>NW_004624735.1:22302331-22361984 GCF_000247695.1 Heterocephalus glaber | reverse complement strand
GTGGGATATCTTCATTTCCATAGGGGGTGTCAGCCAGAGGACAGCCGTGTCCTTGTGGCCTGTCTGGCCAAAGCAGGCAAGAGAGGTCTCTGAGTCTTCTGTGGCCCTGCTGTGGTATAGGAAGGTGACCCAGTGACATCAGCAGACCTTAAACTTTGACCTCGGTAGGGTGCCAGTTAAGGGTTTGTCTCTCAGCAGATGCCAGGAAAATGGAAAATGACTTTGATAAACAGCATATAGAAGGAGATTCATCTCTCACAGAAGGGGCAGAAAAGGACCTGGAAATCTCAAACCTGGGACAAAGGCATAAATTTCCCACCATTGCCCAGGTGTCATTGTATAAACCCATAGGGCTTAGCAACAGGGGATTGGAAGTCATGGTGTCCCAATAAAGTGACTATCCAAAATAAAAATAATAAATTATAGAATTTGCCAAGTTTCAGGATATCAATGTCAATTCCAGCTTGCAAAACTGCTGAAAGTTTAACAATCAGCTTATATGGGCTGCATTAGGTGGCTCAAATTCACCATGAGTGAGAGGTAATTCCTGCATTTAACTAAGCTTTAGATATAACATGGCTGAGAGATTTCAGGACATACTGAACTTTCTGCACCAGGAAGAGTGGAGGTCAAGAGTGAAAAGTTAAACAACAGGAATAAACAACAGGAAGGGCCATCACACTCTTGACATTCATAAAGCCAGGTTATGACTAAGTGCCTCCAACCGGGTACTGTAAGAGTTTAGAACACAGCTAACTACAAGTCAGAGTGTGTGAAGCAGGAAATTTCCCATCATTAGCCAGTCTTACGGGAGGGAAAGGTGAGGAGCAGAGGAACAAACACTTTGCCCAGGGTTGTGAAGATAGGAATGGCAGGACTGGGTTTGACCATGGCCCTTCTGGTTCCAGAGCTCACAGTATACACCCTTTGGCAGGTGGAGGGTAAATTTTGGAAGCACTCACCCTTCACAGCTGTAATGTGGCTGAAGAATGTGGTGAGAGCTGCCTGGGCTTTGGACTGTGTAGATATGGGATGCAGCCCTAGCTCAGCACGGTGAGCTTGATCAAGCTGCTTGAGCTGCCTGAGCCTCCCCTCTGGTTTGAGAAGTGGAGTGTGATCAGGGCTCACCTTGCTGAACAGCCAGCTGTAAGGCTTAATGAGGATGGAGTGAAAACACTTCCTAGCAAGGTGTCTATAAGGAGCTGGAGCTAACAGTAACTCCTCTGCTAATGGGATGCTCTTCCTGTCTAGCATTGCTGTGCTGAAGAATAGGTCAGAACCCAGGACAACACCCCCAGGACATTGCTGCCCCAGTCTGGGAAGGACATCTCTTCCTGCATGGTCAGGCCTTGGCCCTCCCATTCCCCTGCTGTTACTGTTTACTGTACCCTCTTGCCTGTGCAGCCTCTTCCATAACTTACTTCCACAAGGACCCATCGCCTCTCTCAGGAGCCACTGTTTCTCAATTTAATATCTCACTTACTGGAGTACCCACTCTGTGGGGTCAGAGACACCGGTTGATGTCTGTATCACAGCATCTAGCACGGGCCTGACGCAAATTGGAGCATGACTCACGTTTGTAGAAAGGATGCATGTGAGGGCATGCATGTGTGTAAAGTAAGTCTTTGGGGCATGCTGCAGGCCTACAAGAAAGGTAGGTGCAGGAAGAGGGGCAAACAGGAAGTAAGGAAGGGCAGGCTGGAGATGGGAGAAGCACAGACACTTGCCTGGGGCTCATGCGGCCCGGCTGTGGGACCAAAGGTTGTGCTGAGGCAGGGTCCCAGGTGGAGTGGCCAGCCCAAGCAGATGGGGTCATCTTTTCAGCCTTTTGCTCCTTGCTGAAAAGCCCTTTAACCTTAATTCCAGCTGGGTGAGTGAGGCCTGTGGGCTGGAGCCCAGGAACTGGTGAGAGAGCTGGGGAGGTGGAAACATCAGCAGGAGCAGGAATAGGCAGGTGGGCAGAGGGAAGAGCCCAGGGGCACGTAATTTTGGTGGGGTACCTGAGTCATGGGCGCAGGAGGTCAGGGAGGCTTCGCAGAAGAGGGGCACCTGAGCTGACACCCTCTTCATGTAAAAGCAGCGACCTGAATTTAGACTCGCTCAGGACTTAGAACCAGCCAGCTCACCCTGCTGCGCCCACCTCGCCAGCCGAGGCTAACTTTGCTTGGCATCAGTCATGTGGGACGTGGGTCTTGATTTCTCAGCATTAAGTGAGTGTCACAGGAGGTCAGGGACACAGATTTTTGAGGTGGTCAGAGCTGGTCCAAATCTGAGCTACACTAGTCTGTGTAATTGCACCTGTCTGAAATTTGGTTTTCTTATTTGCTAAACTAAAAAAATACAAGCATTTGTGCATTTTTCACAGGAAATGAGCCAATCTTTTGGAGTTTCTATCATTGTCATGGTTATTATTTGGTTTGAATATGTCTTTACATTTCCTGTATTCATATTTGAGGCAGGTAGTGACAGTCTCTGTAGATGTGCCGTCCCCAGCTGGCATGACTTGAAGCTTTTTGCTTCCGGGTTTGTGTTGCAGAAATAGAGCTGATGAGGCCCTTTCCCTGTGAGCCTTCTGTGAAGCCATCAGGTTGGCCATTCCTGCTGGCCTCTGGGAAGTGCCAGCTTCCAGCAGGACTAGGTGGGTGCTCCCCGGGCGATTCTGAGTCCCCAGCTCTGAGATTCTGCCGTAGTTGCTGGCTACCAGTGGGGATGGGTGTCTCCTCCCTAAGCAGGAAGCTTACAGCAGGACCAGGCCTGACCCGTTAGCAGGTTGACTTATATGGCAAATTGCATTTTCTACTTCATTAACCACACCCACTTCACCCCGTAGCTTCTGTTGGGTGCTGGCTCATACCAGGGCTTAGAAAGCCTATGGTCTGGAGCCAGGGAAAGAGGGCTGGGGGATCTGAGGAGGCTGGAGGGCTTTGCCAATTCAGGGACACTGCACTCGGAGAACTGGCTCTGTGAACTGGGTGAGCTGGCAAGCTATGCTCTCTTCCCACACAGTTTACTGGAAACAAAGTTGTCCCTATCTGAATGTGAACCTGGGCACATTTCTTTTCTTCTCTGAGTCACATTATTTTTATCTACAGAATGTAGCTTCCTCCAAGGTTGATGTGTTGTGTGTGCTCACACATAAGGCATAAGAATGCAGTTCTGTAACTGGAATCTAAATGCAATGGAGTAGGTGGTGAGGCAGGATTGCAGGCACCTAAATATCTGTGTCCCCTCCAAAATTCTTCTTGAAATTAAATCTCCAAAGCAGCAGCATTAGGAAGGGTCGCTTTTAGAAGAGCTTGACAGAAGGATTCTAACCTTCTGCCTTCTATCCATTGAGGATATAGCTTTTCTTCCCACCAGAGGGCACAACATTTGAGGTGCCATCTTGGAAGACAGTGGCCCTCACCAGGCAATGAATCATGTTGGTGCCTTGACATTAGATTCTCTAGCATGCAGAACTGAAAAATAAATACTTGTCCTTTATAAATTACCCAGTTTGTGCTGTTCTATTACAGCAGGACAAATAGAATGAGACAGGAATGAGGGTCCTTTTGTCCCACCACAGCCACCTGAATCTGTCTTGGAGGAAAACCACAGTGCAATAATTGTCTGTGCCTCCATTCCTCTATCTCAAAATGGGGCAATAACATCTGCTTCTAAAAGCGCTGTGGGAATCAGAGAGGATAGTGTGTATAATTCTTCTAGCATGCTCTCTGGCTCCTGAAAGACACTCAGTTCCTTGAACTTCAGTTCCCTTCATTTGTCGAAGGGTGAGGTTGAATGATAAGGTTAGAATAGAAAAATACCTTTTCATACATCTGGCTTTGACAATTTGGTGAGGTCTAGGGGAGCTCTAACAGCAGGTGCCGAGATTCCCGTGGCTCTGGTTTAAATGGGTGTGAGCATGCTGTGAACAGCAAGTACACTTCTGGGCTGGTTTCTAGAATGCAGTGCTCCCACCCTCAGTGTGCTGCCTTACTTATTCCTTATAAAGGGGTCATAGTTGAGTGTGTGTGTGTGTGTGTGTGTGTGTGTGTGTGTGGTGCTGGGAATTAAACCTGGGGCCTTGCACACACTAAGGATGTGCTGTATCACTGAGCTGCACCCCCAGGCATGAACTGAGGTTGTGATCATCCTGTCTTATGGATAAGGAGAGTGAGATGAGGAGGCGATCCGTCTTGTCCATATTCACACCTTTAGGCAGTGGCAAAGCTGAAAGATCTTATCCTCAGCTGCTGGGCCCTGAACACTGCTCTAAGTTGCCCATAGCAGCTGGGAAGGAAGCATTATCCTCACTCCCCCACAGGGAGCTGGTCCAGATTGAGAGCCTTGAGGGCCAGCCCAGAACAGCAGTCTGCAAGCTGAGAGTCCAGCGCCTTTGATTACTGGAGACTTTGGGAGAGCTGTAGCTCTTAAAAGAATCTCCTTCCTCTTCTCAGCATTGGTGAATCCTCTTTGAAAAGTGATGTATCTGGGCTCTGCTTTTGCCTCACTTTTTCAATAGTTCTGGTCCACTTCATAAAAGAAAGCCATTCATCTCCATCCTGAATTAGCCTTTGGGGCCTTGAACACAGGGAGGAATTCTGTGGTTGCCAAATGTAGGAGCTGCCCAGAGGGATACTGAATGTGGCAGTACTTTCCTTCTTACAGGCATCAAATACAGGGCAAATCTCAGTCCTCTCTCTCTTTCTCTTTTTAAGTTTTAATTATCCATCCATTCATCCATTTATTTATCCATTCATCATCTTCCCCCTACCCATCCTTCCTTCTATCTATCCTTTCTTTTATTCATCCATCTTTCCATCCATCCAATATCCAATCATCTATCTCCCTTAAAATTTGATATAAAAAAGAGAAGGGCAATAAAGCCTGTGGATTAATACATTTACTTAAATTTTGAAGTTAATTCAGGCTTTCCTGTTGTATAGTAAATTGGATTTGGTTTATGGGAAGGATGGGGTTTTCCAATTAGGCTATACAGCAGATGTTTTCCATAAATGAAGTGAATTAAACATGGACTCCAAGGTTTTGACCACGGAAAGTTAACGTACTCAGTGCTCCAGAACTGTTGTGTCCAAAATGGTGCCATGACCACATAATAATTTGAAAAGTTTCTGGTCCCAACTGAGACCTGTTGTAGGTGTAAAGCTTACACTGGGTTTCAAAGAGTTACTATGAAAAAAAGAATGTGAAGTATCTCAGTAATATTTTTATATTGACTATATGTTGAAATGATCACATTTTGATTATATGAAGTGAAATACAATGTATTATTAACAGTAATCACATCATTCCCCTTTTACTCTTTTAAGTGTGGCTACTAGAAAATTTTAAATTGCATATGATATCCTCATTATATTTCTATTGGATGGTGCCGCTTTAGAAAATGCATCCCTCGGAATCACATTAATGAAGGACAAAATTTTTAGAGGTCTATTTAACATTTCACAGCAGTACTGGCTTTGAAAAAATATTTCAGAACACACATAAGCAAAGATTCCATTTGTTAAGGGTAGGGAAACTTTTGCCCACAATTTGGCCAATTGGGTGCTTTTGAGAATTCTGCAATGGCCAAAGAAGGTTCATTTGTGACCTACTGGGTCTTGACAAATAGGAGATATGTGTTTAACCAAATTTCCACAAAGATTAAGTGAAGGCTTTCCTCTAGCGTTTGCCAACTGTTCAGAAGCTGTCTGCCATCTGGCCACACCCTTCTGTCTAGAGAGTTCTAGGAAAGAGTGTGAAGTTGGGGAAGAACACTGGATAGGACACAAGAGAGTGGGTATGGGCCCCTTTCCAATGATTGGAATTTACCTCCCGTATGAGTCTCAGCTAGATGGTTAGCACCTTTATAAAAGAGACCTCTGTGAGACCTCCTGTTCCCTCTACCATGTGACTTATGGCAACAAGACAGCGGTCTAGAAACTAGAAAATCTCACTAGACACTGAGTCTTCCAGTGACTTGATTATGGGCTTCCAACCTCCAGATCTTTGAAAAATACATTTGTAATTTTAAGAAATCATCCCATACATTGGATAGTATCCCAGATAGACTAAGACAACCCTTAGGTGACATTTTCCAGCTGTGACATTCTATGATGTGTCAATCTCCGCATCTGTGTGAGGATGAGCATAATACTTGCTCCTGCTTCCTGAAGCTAAAGGGACGACTGATTTAGTTGACACATTTCTTTTAGCACAGAGTGTGGTACACATTGTTAATATGTGTTTGCATCTATTAACATATTGTTGAGGTCATCTCAAGTCCAGGAAGAACAATTGTCCAACTCACGGATAATGATGGTGCTCAGCCTGCAAGAGATGCAAGTCCACACATCACCTTCGTGCCCAAACTCATCAGGATTTCTCACCTGGACTCTACTTTCATGGGTTCTTTATTTATGTATTGTAGTAAAATATATGAAATGTACAATTGGTCATTTCAGCCAACTGTCACAAACTTAGTATCTTAAAGCAACAGAACCTTGGTCTGAAGGGCAGAGGTTGGGAATCAGGGTGTTGGCAGGGTCCTTTTCCTGCCAGTGGCAGGAACTTCTGGTCACTCTTGGCATCCCTTGGTTTGTGGCTGCATCACTTCAGTCTCTGCCTCTATCTTCATGTGTTACTAGATGATCTTTTTGGTCCTTTGAAAGGATGCTTTCATTTGACTTAAGGCCCACCCCAATCCACTATGACCTCATCACCATTCCTACTCTAATTATATCTGTAAGCACCCTAGTTCCAAATAAGGTCAGGGGGACATGAACCTGACTTTGGGGAACACTTTTCAACCCACCACAACCTCCCCTCTTCTCTCTTGCATTTTTGGTCATCTGATACAATGTCTGTCTGGTTGTTGGTGTGCTGACTCCCACTGCAGTGGTGTACCCTCTGCTACTGTGGGATTTGAGTCTGTTGTGGCAGCCTCCTGGGGCCTGGCACACATCCAGGCTCTGTAACCATGGGTGGGCTGCAAGACTGAGTGCCAGTGCCTCTCAGCTGCTGCTTTTGCCCATGGGTGTCACTGAGTTGAGGACCCCTCAGTCCCTACAGCTGGAGTCCCTGGCTCTGGGCCATTGTTCCTGGAAAACCCTGGGAGTGGAAATCCGCTGGGGCCATTTAACAGCTGGCCCCACCAACAGGCAGAGCCCCAGCAGCTTCTACTGCACAGCAGCTTTTTAAATGAATTACCTTCTCTATGTGTGTTTGCTCTGATTACAGAGGGGAAGCCTGGCATGGAGTTGATTGGGTGGCCACGTGAGTGATTATTAATGGCTTCTTGCCTGCACTGCAGGATTAGTTGTTTGGGCATTACTTTTTTTAAGAATTTAAAAAGCTAATAAAATAAGCAAAGTAATACATATGCACAAGAAAAAAACAAAAGCTTAACAATGAAATATGAAGGAAAAAAAGGCATTTGTAATCTCACACTTCATGGGCAACCGTCTTTAGCTTAACCTCCATCAAACCATTTTCTATGCAGCACGAACCTTGGTTAGATCATACAGCCACATATTCAAGCTGAAATCTTGCTCATTTCCCCTCAAAATTAGGCATTGAGCATTTTCCATATCATTAAAGGATGGTAACAGTTACCATTTGAGGAGTGCTTACAGTGTACAGGTGTGGAGTCTAGCCCTCCACCCAATTTACTCTTAATTTTCACAACATCTGATGCAGTTTGAAGGATGGGCCCTGAGGCCAGGCGACTGGGTGCCTCTCATAACTCTAACTCTCCTGAGCTGTGTGACTTCAGGCAATGTGGATGTGTTAGTCTCATGTGGCTGCTATAACAAATTATTATGAACTTTGTGGCTTAAAATGACAGTGATTCTCACAGCTCTAGGGACCAGATGTTAGAAATTAAGGTGTCAGCAAGACCATAGCTTGGTAACTGAAGACCAGTGGAGGGAGAATTTTTCCTAGCTTGTGCTAGCAATCCTTGTCTTCCTTGGTTTGCACATGCTTCACTCTGATGTCTGCTTATGTCTTCACATGGTCTTCTTAGGGAGATCAGTCATTGGTTGGGGGGCCACCCTAGTCTACTACAACCTCAGCTGAATTTCTCATGTCTGCTAATACTCTTTCCAAATACAGTCACATTCTAAGGTTCTGGTTGAATGTGAATTTTGGGAAACACCATTAAACTCAGTACAGAGAACTGTCTGTGGCTTACTTTTCTCATCTAATCTTGGCCTAGCACCTGTGTCACAGGGTTTGTGCAGTGCAGTGACAGAATGAGAACATACATGTGCAGGTAGTGTAGAACTGGGACTAGCACATGGCAATCTGCAGGCCTGGGTTTTCTGTAACAAGTAGGGAGTTGTAAAATCATCCCATTGGCCCCACAAGGAACTTGGATCCAAGTTCCCCAGCCCATGATGATGTATCTGCCATAAACTGAAGCTACTGGAGAAAATCTTGGAAGGAATCACCTTCTCAGGAAATTATATCAAAAAGCAATCAAGAGATGTTTATGTCAGCCGGGCTAAGCACAACTTCCAGCTTTGCTAGCAGAGTGGCCTTGGGCAAGTCATTTAAACTCTCCTAGGTCCTGATTTCAGCTCTGACATGGGATGACCACCCCATCTCACAGAGCTATAGGGAGGTTGAAGGAAGTCTACATGGGGTTCTTAGTCCAATAGACTACACACACACACACACACACACACACACACACACACACACACATGAGTCACTCAGAAAATGATAGCTGTGATTATTTTAACATTAAATCTAGATCTATTGATTTGACTTGTCTATTTGTTTTTTTAAAAACCTTATTTTGTCTTATTACAGATCTCACATGTGTTCATTATAAAACAGTTAGGGTAGATAAGGAAAAAGGATATATTAATCACCTGTCGTGTTGCTATGTAGAAATGAAATTTGCTAACTATCTTTCTAGTATAGTATAAGTACAGGTAAGCATTTAAATACATACCTATATATTGTAATGGGATATTTATGAGCTGTCTTAGCTACGACATGGCATTCTGTGCACATGTGGATGTGTTTGTGTAATATAATTTTTCATGTCTATGTGAATGGCATCAGGAAGCTGTGCTATGGGTCGAGTCCACCTAGTTAGGTGCCAGATGGTACCCTCTGCTCTTTGATTCAGTGTGACGATGGATCTGTTCCTGTGTTGGTGACATCCGTGCATGGTGTAATGTTGGGGCCGCTTTTACAACTTGCCTGGTGACCTTGGTGTCATGCAGGTCTCACTTGTAAAGATGGCATGATTCATGAAGCAGCTGTATGACCTGACTTCAGCAGGTCTTTCTGAATGAATTTAGGGCTCTCTTTTGTAGGTCAGGGAGCTGAGGGTGCTAAGAGGCCACAAAAATATCCAGGGAGTCAACAGCAACACCTGGACCTGAGTACAAGACTTCTGTCTCAGCAGAGGCTCTGCTATTGACAGGGACAGAGTCTTCTGCTTACTAGACTCCTAATTGTGGTGCCTTCATCCTGCCTCTCCCACCACCTAGGGAAATAAGTGAGTAAACTCTTATTGTACTTTTGGAGGTCTCAAGGTGTCTTGGCCCATTTTGTGCTGCGATTATTGGCTGTTGGCTCATGATTCTGGATGCTGAGAAGTCCAAGAGCAAGAAACTGTCATCTGTGGACGATCTTCATGCTGTGTCATTCCACGATACAAGGGAAAATAAAGGTGAAAGGCATTGGGAAAGTAAAAAGAGGCTTAAGTCCCCTGTCCATCATAATCCAAGACCCAGAATAATGGCATTAATCCATTCCTTCCAACCTCAGAGCCCTACCACCTCTTCCTAGACCCCAGATCTCAACGCAGTTGCAACGGTGATTAAGATTCCAACACATAATTGAGGGGGGGGGCATGTTCACACCATAGCACAAGTCTCCCACCATTAGGACTGGATAATTTGGAGGAATAGCTAAGATGTTTCTTGTTTCTCCTTCATGTCCTCACAGTACAGAAATCTGTCTCAACAGCTCTCTCACTGTCAGTTTCCTTCCTTAGCCTCTGAGTCTTATAGGGAGGATTTTTGTTTTCTTTAATGCAGACTCCTGTACCCAACACAGAAGGAATGGAACAAGAGCTATGCTGGCTGAATTGAGCAAACAAAGAGAAGATTAATGGAGGTATCTCAAGCAATAGCTGCCTGCCTGGCCAGAGCATCTTGGCCACTGCATATAAAGGTCCCTTACACTTATATGACATTATACAGATTACACATTTTCTTATATTCATCATCTTGGAAAGTAGGCTGACCTGTGGTTTCATAATGAGAGTGATATTTTCTCCTCCTGTATTCATCTTGTCCTGATCTTATACATTACCAGTGGCAACCTTAATAGCAGTGTGAGTTCTCATTTTTAAATATTAATTTAGTGGGGCTTAACTGGCACTTCTTTACTTAGGTTGATTTGGAACCAGTATGAACATTTTTGAAAAATGTTCATTTTTATTCTTAGTTCATTTACATGTTGTGGTCTCAACATACTAGTCTTATCAGTTTGTGTGGGCACAGCACAGAATAAAGAATTTAGTTCCTGAAGACCATAGTTGAAGACCAACTTTTCCATAGATGCCTTCTTTTTTTTAACTATACTAAAGTGTTTATTTTCGTAAGAGTTCTTCTACATAATCATATCTCTTGATCATTTCATTTGAGAATCCTTCAAAAATTTTATAATTTCAAATGTTCTCCCTGTTAAGGACACTTAATAAGAGAAAAAACTGGTGTGGCACAGATTTTTATTTTTTAATTTCTCATAGTTTACTTTTTAAGGTCAGCATTTGATGCTAATTTTGAAGCAAGCATTCAAGCTGACTTTTCCTCCCAAATATTAAATGCAGCTCTCCAACTTCTACTCATTGATTTATCTTTACCATCTACACACACAAGCAAACTGTTATGGTTCTATATAGACATCCCCCCGCCCCGCAAGCCTCATGTGACCATAGGTGGGGCTTTTGGGAGGTGGCTGGATCTAGAGTGTGAGACACTGGGATTAAGGATGTGATGCTGGAATTGATTTGTGGTATGATGCTAGGATTAAGGCTGCCCCAACCTGGATAAGATACAAGGGACAGAAAGAGGGTAGCTGCTTTTTACTTGCTGCAACTACTTTGCTGCATTGCTGCATTGCTGCCTTCTGCCTGCCATGAACTATATCTCCTCTGCATGCCCCTCTGCCATACCCCCTGCCTGGAACCAGCCAGCTATGAACTGAAACCTCTACAAACTGTGAGCCAAATAAACCTTTCCTCCTTTAACTTTTGGTGTCAGGTATTTTGTCACAGCAATGAGAAATGTAACTGAAACACACACACACACACACACACACACACTTTCCTCTATAATATATCTGAATATTACATATAATAGATAAATTCCTAGGTATCTATTTATTTCTCATGATAGCTGATCTTGAAAATCCCATTTACTTCATGGATAAGAACAGTGAGATGGAAAGAGACAAATTAAATTCCATGGACTCACTCAATTTGTTAGAGGGACAGCTTAAAGGATGGCCCAGTTTTGTAGCTTCCAAATTCACCACTGTTCCATTAAATTCTTAATGCTTTGCCTTTCTTCTCACAAGATGCCACAACTAACAACATCATTTATTTCCATGTGTTGTCCTTCTAATTAAATCTATATTATCCAGTAACCACCACCCACCTTGTACTAGTGAGACTTTGAAACACACAAGCCCAAAGTGAGCTACATGGCAAGTATCAAACACACATGGAGACTTGAAGAATAGGCATGGGGAAAATAAAAAGTTGCAAAACGTCTTATTGACAGTTTTTATGATTACCTCTTGAAACGTTCATACACAGAGCATATTAAATAAGTTATTATTTAAACGAACATCGCTGGTTTCTTTATACCTCTTTAGCGCAGCTCCTAGAAATTAAACATTACTTATGTGGCTTGCATTTTGTTTCTGTTGGGAAGTGTTGAAAACTAGTTTATTTCTACACAGGCATGGGTACTGTACCTTGTTTGGGTTCTTCTTTTCCCACCATTTTATCTTGACAATCATTATGGTTTTTAGTACATAACAGATGCTCACTAAATATTCCTTAACGAGTATGAGTGAATGCTTTCTGAAAGGACACCATCCCCTCCAACCTCGGGGGCTGAGTGGTTTCTTTCTTCAAGTTTCAAGGGATTGGCTAGGACACATGACAATGATCAAAAAGGGCCTCTTATTTCCTAAGAACCAAGAGAGGACAATATGGATGGACCAGAACTCAGGCCACAGTGGCAGTCAGTTTGAGAACCTCCAGGGAATCAACAAGGCATCTTGGTCAAGTGTAGGCAAAGTCTCAGTTCTCTCTCTCTCTCTCTCTCTCTCTCTCCTCAGCCCACCAGCACAACTGCTGAGGCCTCAGCTCTGAGCAGGTTGATCTGGGTTTGAATTTGAATCTTGTCTTTTCTACTTGTCAACTGCCTGAACTCAAGGAAGAGGCCATTCATCTTCCCTAACTCTCTCCTTCCTTTCTCCCTTCCTTCTTGCTTCTGTCTACACCTCATGTCCCTTATTTATAGGATTACCATTGCAGCTTACAATTCGAAAATGCCTCGGACTGTGTCTTGGGTGTATTCATTACTGAATGGATGTTATTTCTCCCTATTGGAGGAAGGCAGGGCTGCCTGGAACTCACTCTGATTCATGAATCTCACTATGTTTCTCTCAGCCTTCTAGGTATGCTATTTATTTTAAATGCATAGTGTAGAATGATAGTTGCCAGGACATGAATGGAGCTATTATTTGAATGTGTATAGAGTATCAGCGAGGACGAAAAATGCTGACAATGGCTGGTGGTGGTGGTTGCATTGGGCAACAATGTAAATGTACTTGTGATAATTAATCTTGATCGTCAATTAATTGACTTGACAGCTGAGGGGATTATGACGCACACTTCTGGTTGTTTCTGGGTGGGCCATGGAAGCATGACTTTGGAGACTATCTGGTTGGTGACCCCTTACTCTCTGCCATTTTTCTCTGCTTTCTGCTTCCTGTATGCCATGAGTCAGGCACTTTCCTCCATCACGTGGCTGCACCTTGATGTTTCTGCCTTAAAGCTGGCTGACCATGGACTGAAACCTCTACAACCATGCACCAAAATAAATCTTTTCTCTTTTAGCTTGTGGGTGTCCAGTGCTTTTTCCCACCAATGGAAAAGCTGACCAATACAGCACCTAAAGCCACTGAACTGGACACTTTAAAATTGTTAAAATGGTAAATTTTATGTTATATATGTCTTAATATGCTTTATAATATAAAAATAAAAATTTAAATTAAAAAGTATACGGAAAATATGTAGTGTAGAATTGTTCCATGTATCTCCAGGTGGCAGGAAGTAAATTCCAGACAGAGGCAAATGGGTTTCCTGGCAGGCTGCACCTACTGACTAGCTGTGCCCAATCAGCTGATGTGGGGGTGACTGGTGAATGGAAGGGACTTTATGATAAATAATTGCTGTAATTTTAGATCCCCAGGTCCCCTACAGATTCTTGGGAGCTATCTGGAGAGATTCTCTGTGTATCAGGCAGAAGCAGGCAGCAAATCTGGAGCTGAGATCAAGGCCCGCCTGGAATCTGGAGTCAGAAGTACCCAGCACAGACAGGAGAGCGAGGCAGGCCCAGGATGGGGGAGGAGGGTGTGAGGCAGGCCTCCAGGATGAGGCTGGCAGTGCCATCAGCACCTCCTTGAGTCAGCTGTCCCAAGGGCCTTGGAAACCACTGAGGGGCTTGGGAAGCGGAATGGCACATTAGCTTTCCTCACAGCTCATGGTGGCAGCCACCTGGAAGCTGGCTGAGGGTGGCAGAAAGCAAGACACCATGTGAGAACACACAGCAGGGACAGTGTCAGAAGCCAAGCACAGAATGGAAAGGGCTAGGAGTCAAGGAGGCCCAGGACTCCTATTTGGGGCGAGTGAACAGATGCTGGTTAAGTACTCAGAGCTTGGATATTTTGGTGAGTGGATGCTTGGGTGGAGGATGGATGAAAGGATGAACACAAACAGCTTTCTTTTTTTTTTTAATACCAAAACATTCATTGGTACATTTTATACACAATGATAACACTCATCATAGGGAATTTGTACTGTACATGGTACATCCCACCCTTTTTCCCATTCCCCCCTCCTTTTTGTACACTGTATTGTACACTGTAATGAAATGTAGCACAAATAAATTGCCTTTCACCTTGATGACACGTTTATCTCATTTAAATGAGTAGGCCAATAAAAAAAAAAAAAGCTGAACTGGCAAGGAATTTTTCATCTTCAGGTTCCTTAATTCCATAAATGACGGTGTCATTTCCCAATTCACAAAATCTTTGCAGCATTTTACTCCACCTTGGCCAACTCACTTCAGCAACGTAAATGCTGCCCCCATAATCAGCATCCTTACTCTTAAGAACCTCATGGAATTGGTGATGATTTGATCCCTAGGACCTCATGAAATTCATGGCTTTGATGACAATTTGCATAACATCCCTTTTTTGTTGTTGTTTGAGACAGGGTCTCCTCACATAGTTCAGGCTAGTCTTAAATTCACTATTTGAATTTACGGTGATTGGAGACAGCTTTCTTTGAACCTCTGTGCTTCGGAATTCATTGCTCACCTCAAAATGTTCTAATTCCTAATAGTCCTTGAAAGGATGTCTCCAGCCTCCTCTCACTGTCTCCTTCCCCTCGCCCTCCTCTGGGTTCCCATGGCATCCTGCAATTTTCTCTTGCTAAGCACTCTATTAAAATTGTCTCCTTACTTCCCTGTCTCTGCACACTTTAATAAAGGAGGGACTATGTCTTTCTTCTCTGGGCTCCCAGTGTCTGGCTTATTGAGGGTTTAAGTTAGAGTGTGTTGGGTGATGCAGTATGTCAAGACAGCCCGAAAATCCACCAGATTATAAATGCCAAGAGAGCAGGAACCACATCTGCCACCATGTTTGCCAAGCCTCCCTGCCACATATGCTGGCCTCTAAGGAGAATGCTGTGGGGTACACCTAGACATCTGTGTGTGTTGGGGGGGGTGATGTATTTTGAGAATATTTGGATTGCTTGCAATATAAACAGACTGGAGTTTGCTTAATTCTGAAAGGGTCAGATATAACAAATGGATCTGAAGAATCTGTTCCTAAGAGCCCCCACTCCAGTACCACAAGACAGCAGGTTTTAGCACCTTGATGCATCTTATGGCACCTGTGAAAGAGGACACTTCTGCTTGGGGGCTGGAACTCAGTATCACTTTATCACTTTCTTACTCATCAATTCACTCATTCTTTCTTTTAACAATATCTTTCTCTTTTCTGGCCATAGGAGGCATTGGTATGCTGGTTCTGGGCATCATGCTTCTCCAATGAGGTGGGATAATGTTGAAGCAGTGTCCTAAAGGCTATAGTCCCTACTAGGATGTTTGCTTCAAGGGACACTTAGAGATGCACAATCCTTCTACATGCTCCTAAAGTCCTATATAAGAAGCGGTAGTTATAGGTGTATTTGGGGGAGCTGTGAGCAGCTCCTTTGATGTGAACAGCCTGAACTCCCTGTTCCCAGGCTGCTCTGGGAATTGGGGTCCCTGGCCCCCTGAATATGCAGCACTCTTTGCTGGCTGACTGTAAACTGACCATCTAGGGATCACAGGTTGGGGAGGTGAACTCTGGACTCCTTAATTCTAAGTTTGTTGAATCCTAGGATGAAATTTCTTCTAGGCTTGTTTTCCTTCAGTGCATCTTTTGTGATTTTTCCCTACTCATTTGTTAGCATCTTAGAAGGAGGGGCCATGTCTCATTGAGCTGGGTCATGATCCTGAACATGGATCTTGGCTTGGCTGCTCGTTAGCTGTGGCCACACAGCTGCTACATGGTGCTTATACACTCTCTCTGAGTCATTTTTCTCCTTCTGGTGAGGATCCCCACATATCTTTCATGATTTTCTGCAGGAAGGTCACAACACAGTGGATGTGAAGGCATCTGGTACTGCCTCTGGAACTGGGCTCCCAACTCATCCAGCTTAGTATGAGGCCTTGAAGAAAATAATAGCGCCCATCTTGAGGACTCCATTAGTTGATAAATGCAAAGCTCTTAGAACTCCATCTGTCACATGGGAAGCACTCCTCAGTATGTAAGCACTGGCCGTGATGACTCTTTGTGCCCTCCCCATACCCTGCATGCTCCCAGCCTAGTTCTTGTGGGGGCATCTTGTTCCATCTACCACTTGCAGCAATGCCTCCCTGCCATACCCCACCCCCAAGTCCACAGCCTAGGTCACATGAAAAGCCCAACTCATTGCTGGAGATGAATGAATGCAGTGGCCACTGTGGCCTCCAGTCTATGTCCTGCTCATGGACTACTGGACTTCCCAGGAGCACTGTCTGAGGAGTCCTGGCTTCCCACCAGGGCCATCACATTGCCCAGCTCCATGGGATTCAGGACTGGGGTATCACCAAATGGGCCCCCTGTTTTCTGTTTGAATGTTACAGACCCCCAGGTGCTAAGAGTGCTGGACTCCCAGGAACATGCAGGTTCAAGAAAGGGGCCTGAATACCAGCACTTCTCTGAGAGATTCCAGGGAAATCATAACTGACTCTCAACTGAGACTTTCAAGCCAAATATTCCACGGAAATGTGATGTGCTGGCAGTCACGAATCATTTCTGACTCTACAGCTGGGAACAGGCTGGTGTCAGGGCAGAAGAGAAAGAGAATGTGGGGGAGTGTCAGGAATTTCAAGCAGTTCTGTGCTCAGGGTTGACTATGATTTGAAATATTTGGCCTCGGGAATGTTGACATGAAGCTGTTTGTACATTTCACTCTGGGAACCCAGGCCTTAAGGATAGTCTAAAAGGAACCTGGCTTCTGTTCCTCACTGCAGTCCCATGCTAGGGAGACTCTCTGGGAAGTTGCTGTGGGACACACAGAGGGGTCCTTATGGGGTGCTGGGAGAGGGGGTTGTGTACTCTGAAGATATTTGGATTATTTGCAATATAAACAAACTTCAGTTTACTTAATTACACCTGAAAGCAAGATCTGCCAGAAGGTCCCTAGCTAGCTCAGAGTCTGAGGAAGAGTAGAACAACAGAGATACACATGGGGAAGTGCTAGATTTGGGATTTGAGAAACCAACCACGAAGCAGGCATTTGAGGTTCTCTGGAGTGTAGAGGTGGCCAACTTTCTCTGTCAAGGGCCCCACAGTAATTATTTTCCACTTTGGAGTCACACTCAGTTTGAACCTTGTAGTGCCAAGGGGCCACAGTCCATTCTGAATGAATGAATATAGCTCCATTTCAATAAAACTTTATTTTCAAAACCTGGCAGTGTCTTCAAGAGTTCTACCTAACCTCTCTTCCAGCCAGTTTAGTGTTTCTGTTTGAATATTTAGATCGTTAATCCATTTCAATTTTAGTTTAGTGCATGGTGAGAGATATGGGTCTAATTTTAATCTTTGGTAAATTGAAACTCAGCTTTTCCAGCACCATTTATTAAAGAGCCTAACTTTTTTCCAGTGAGAGTGGTTGGCTTCTTTGTCAAAGATGAGGTGTCTGGAGTTGTTTCTGCATCTTCTACTCTGTTCCACTGGTCCTCAGGTCTGTTTTTTTGCCAGTACCATGCTGTTTTTATCACAGTAGCTTTGTAGTATAGTTTCAGGTTGAGGATTGTGATACCCTCTAGCTTGTCTTTGTTGCCTAGAATTGCTTTTGCTATTCTAGGTCTAATCTTGTTCCAAATGAATTTTTGGATTGTTTTCTCAAGCTCTGTGGAGTATGCTGTTGGAATTTCAATTGGGATTGCATTGAATCTATATAGCAGTTTTAGAAGTATGGCCATTTTCACTATGTTGGTTCTTCCTACCCAGGAGCAAGGGATGTCTTTCCATTTTCTGATATCCTCTTCGAACTACTGAAGACATTGGTGTAGGAAAAGATTTCATTAGCAAAACCTCAGTCGCACATGAACTAGCACAAGTGGGAGGGATCACATCTTATAAAAAGCTTCTGCACAGCAAGAGAAGCCACCAACAGAGTGAAGAGACAACCCACAATGTGGGGAAAAATTTTACCAGCTGTTCCTCAGATAAAGGTCTACTATCTAGAATATACAAAGAACTTTAAAAAAGCCAGACTTCCCAAATTTAAAGACCCAATCCAAAAATGGGCATCCAACTAATAAAATCACAATACAACTTGGTGCAGCAAAAATGGATGAGGGCCAGAAACTGTCCATGTGCAGAGGAGGTGGCCCGGGGCTGGGGGAAGGAGGCATCTGGACCAGAGAGACCACATCTGAGCAGAGCCTGGAGGAAATGAGGCATGATGGGGCAGATGGAGGAACACAGAGGATGGAGACACTAACGCATTCAGGGATGACTTCAGATCTTCCCATAGGAGTGACGTTGAGCAAGTATCTTTACCTCTCTGAGGGCAGTCAGCCCATATGCACAAACGACTGCTCAGATCTACCTCCAAGAGTGTTACAGAGCCAGATAGCATGGACATAGCTCACAGGAGGCACGGAATAGACACAATTCAGTGATGCTATCAATCCAGTAAGCCTGGTGCCAGTATGGGGAGTTTGGAAACTTGGCCATTAGAAGGAATTTTGAGCATTAGAATGTCCCATGGGGAGGCCGGAAGGGCTCATTCATCTCCAGCCGTGGAGATGGTACGTGCTTGCTTTTAGATTAAAGACACTGAAGGATGCTCAAGGCAGGAGAAAGAAGGAAATTTTGAAGAGAGTACCACTTTCCTGAGAGGCCTGATGGGGGCCCTTTTTTCTTTTTATACTTCCTGTCACTTATTTATAGAGTGAGTGCCAGAGCCAGACTTCCTGCTCAATTCCTGATTCGGACTTTGCAGTTTGTAGCTCTGTAGCCTTGGGCAGTATCTCTAAATCTCTGTCCCTCAGTCTCCTCATCTACAAAATGGGACAAATAACAGGATAGATCTTATTGTGAGAATTAAATCAGTTAATACATCTTTAATATTCTTAGAATAGTCACTGGTACCTGGGAAATGTGAAATGGTCCAGGTGTTATTATGATCATCAATATCATAATGGTATCCTCCTAGGTTTTTGCTCTTCTGAATATATTTATTCTCATCCCTGTTCGGAAGGTGGTGTACATCACAGATCTAACGTCACCGGGAGAGTGTGTCAGAGCTGGGTTTCAACACCAGAGCTCTCTGACCTTTAGCTTGGAAGGATTTATAACATTTCACTCTCCTCTGTGCATGTGACACGGTCTACTCGGGCTGTCTGTTCCCTGTGATCTGACTTCTGGGCCTAATGCTGTGACAGTCCCCCTTGCTCTGAGGCTCTGGGCTCCCATAATGAGTCCTCTGTCAATTACCAGCTCTTGCCTGGTGGGCTGGAGGGCAGTTCCTGAGATTGTTCCATCATGCCAGGACCTGGGCAGGGAATTTCAATTTGGGCAGCTATTCAGTGGTCAATCATCATCGAGAACAGAGACAGCAGGGTGGCCTTATGCCTGGTGATTTCTGGAACAAAGCCAGCCCTTCTGCCCAGTAAGACACTCCAATTTTCAGCATGCAGTTTCCTACCAATCGTTTCCTGTGAAGGGCAGCAAGCCCTAATTACAACCGGCTCTGGCTAGTTCCCACCAGGACTGTTAAATCCTTTATTTGCTCACTCTCTGGGGGTACTCTCTACCATTGGGAAAGAATCCTGAATTCCCACAAGGAAAGGTTTCTCCCCGACCCTTGCTGGAGCACATTCTTTCCCTCCTGCCCCACTGCATCCCAGCCATCAGCACGGGACCTTTGTAAATGGACCTTTAAAAAAAAATCTACTCAAAAATGACCCCTGATCATTGGTGTAGAGTCGGGATGAAGTGTCCCTGATACCTTTGATAGATCTCAACCCTGGGGCCCAGACATCTGCTACTCTGCTGGGAGCATTTGCTGGCAAACCAACCTTCTCATTGGGAAATATTAGTTGGCGGAAGCCCTGCCACATTATTTTTGTGGTCTCTGAAGCCTTAATTGGAAGTTTATGGGGTTCAACATGTGCCATTACTGGGTTTAAATGCTTTATTGCTTTAGTATTTACCTCTTAGCTGGTGATGTTTTCTCATCAACGTGGGTCTTAGTAATTATTTGGGGCTGTCTCTTGTTATGAAGCTCTTCATACAGCTATGATATTATTTGCTTCTGAGAGTCAGTCTTTAAAGTGGAGATTTTTATTATCTCTGCTTAGCAGATGAGAAACAGGGCTTGGAGTGGTTAAGCAAGTTGCCTTAGGCCACACAGTTGTAATGGACCCAGAAGGAGAGTCTGATGCCATTTGGATTCCAAGCCTGTTGTTCTTTTCACTGTGTTTTCAGTTGTTTATTCATTTATTCCAAACCTACTTATTGGGAGCTTACCAGACAATAATCTATGCTGTGGGAGTCCAGCAGCAATAAATGGTTTCCACCCTGGGGGGAGATAAGCGACCAACAAACAATCCTAAAAAGTGTGTAATTGCTCTGCAGAGGATTATAATAAAGTGAGGCTGGTGGAAAGAGAAACAGGAACAACCTCTGTGGAGGGCAATTGGGCAAGAGGTATGGAAATTTAAAATGCACGTTCACTTTGCTCCAGCAGTTTGACTCCTTGGTAATTTATCCCAGAAATGTGTTAGCACATATGCAGATCAGCTGAGGTATGTACAAGGGTGTTCACTGCATTACTGAACTAGCCAAAGAGTGGAAATAATGTAAATGTCAATCAGTACAGAATAGGGCACTGTGTCCCTATACTAGATCTCTTTGAAGCTACTGGAAAGAGTAGGAGAATTGATAGATAGATGGTGTGACAGTTAACCTTACTGGTGTCACTGTGCTTGGCTTGGGAGCTGAATAAGAGATTAGTGGAGCACACTTCTGGATGTGTTTGGGTGGTCATGGAGGCAACACCTTGAGTACTGTATCTGTTCCTTGGCCTCTTTTCTCTCTAACACTGTTTCCCTGTTCTGCTTCCTGATCATCATGACCTGAGCATCTTTTCTCTGCTATGCCCTTCTACTATGATGTCTTTGCCTTGGAGTCAGCTGATCATGGACTGAATCTCCTGAAATCATGAGCCAAATTAAATCTCTTCTCCTTTAAATTGTGGGTGTTGGATATTGTGTCCCAGTGACAGGAACATTGACCAAGACAGATGATAGATAATAGATAGCTAGATAGATAGATAGATAGATAGATGATAGAAGAAATTACCTCTAAAATGTCTTGTCATATGAAAAAAGCAACTTGTTGAAAGTATATTTAGTGTGCTACCACTTAAAGGAAAAATCAAAGAAAAGAATAACATATGTCTCTATCTGCATAGACCACAGTGGGAAAAATTGTGTGAAACAAGGAAAAATGATGACTTAGAGATATCTGGGGTGGCTGGAGGATAGAGAAGGAGCAAAACATCCTTCCCCACACCCTTTGTATCTCTCCTTTTTTTCCTTAAATTCTTTTATTGGTACATTTTAGTTATACAGTACATTTACATTTATCATTGGGTGCTTGTACCTGTACATGATGTATCTTGGTTCTTATTTTTCCCCATTACCTGTGCACCCTTCACCCCTCCACCCTTTCCTATTTACATAGACTTCATTTCCATTTTTTTTCTTTTCTCATAATTTTTCCTTTCCCTTCTTTCCCCTTCCCCTTTCACAACCCATACCCCTTTAGACCTATTTTTCCAATTGCAAATTATCAATTATTCATTTTAATCATTTTAATCCTTATTTACACTTTCAGTTTCTCACACTAGAGAAACTATTTTGTATTTACACATGTGTGTCCTATTTATTTCACTTAAGAATATGGGCTCAATATGCAACCATTAGCTCAGTGGTTCCACCGCCTGCCTCACAAACTTAAGGACACGTCGATCCCCAGTACCAAAAAAAAAAAAGAAAGATAATCAATAGCTATAAATGTCTCTACTTTTTCATTCTTTATGGCTGAGTAGTACTCCATTTTATAAAAAAACCACATCTTCTTTATCCAGTATCCAGTTGATGGGCACTTGGGCTGTTTCCAAGTTTTAGCTATTACAAACTATGTTGCTATGAAGATGGGTGCACATATATCACTGTGATATGATTCTTTTAATTCTTTGGGGAAGATACCCAGCAGGGGATTAGCTGGGTCGAATGGGGCCTCTAAGCCTAGTTGTTTGAGGTATCTCCATACTGAATTCCACAGTGGTTGCACCAGTCTACGCTCCCACCAGCAACAGATCAGGGTTCCTTTCTCTCCACACCCCCGCCAGCATTTGTTATTGGTTGATTTCTTGATAGCAGCCACTCTTTCTGGGGTGGTGGAATCTCAGTGTTGTTTTCATATGCATCTCTCAAATGACCAGTGATGCTGAACGTTTTTTCATATATGTATTTGCTGCTTTTACTTCTTTGTCTGAGAAATGTCTGTTCATTTCGGATGCCCATTTTTGAATTGGGTCTTTGAATTTGGGGGGTCTTATTTTTTTCAGTTCTTTATATATTCTAGATAGCAGTCCTTTGTCTAAGGTACAGCTGCTAAATTTTTTTTCCCACATTGTAGGTTGTCTCTTAGCTCTGTTGGTGGTTTCTCTTGCAATGCAGAAGCTTTTTAATAAGATGAGATCCCAGCATGTTTTACATGTTCCAGAACATAAATGGAAACAGAAACAGAGGGGTGTGAGGGCCCGGTGTTTGATCAACTGAGTTCTCTTCACGAGATGAATAGGAACTTGAACAGGAAAAGGGAGAGAGCCAGTTGACACTAGAGGCTGGACCTTCTTGACACGGGGAGCAGCTCATGCACTGGCCCAGAGACAGAGATGAGCAGTCATGAGAAGTGAAGCAGTTAGTCCAGGGAGCGGGAGAGAGGCAGCGGGAGGTGTGGATGATCTAGAGACAGCACAGGCCAGATACAGATTTTTTTAAAGCTCAACAATCATAAGGAATTTGGATTATTTCCAATTTTCAAAGGCTTCATTAAGAAATGTATTTCAGAAAACAAGGATTGAAGCTGGATGTGGTGACTCACATTTGTAATTCCAGCTCTCTTGGAGGCTGAGGCAGGAGGATCACAATTTTAAGCTCTGTCTGGAAAACTTAGCAACTCAGGGAGATCCTACCTCAAAATAAGAAATAAAAAGGGATGTGGCTCAGTGCAAAGCCCCAGTATTGGAGGGAGAGGTAGCAAGAGAGAGAATGAACTATGCCCAAGGACACACTGGGTGGTTCCAAAGGTCTGCAGCTGGGGCCACCATTATTCCCAGACCTGGTTATAAGCACAAGAATTGTGGTCCACCACCTCTTCACACTAAAAGCAGAGTCTGATAACTTTTCATCAGTTTTGCTAACTCATTGCTGTGAATGATGTTACCGCTAGCTTGAATACAGCCATCTTTGTGCCTTGTGCCCAGGGTAGGATATGCTGGATTGATTGCCCCAAGCCTGGAGTCTGAACTGCATTCCAAGGACAATTCCAAGTGTAAACTTGTACTGCAAAGTCATTGTTCTGAAGAGGTAAGAAAGTCAGAAGGGAGTGGAGTTGAAGGAGGAAACTCAGCTCGAAACAGAGAGAAGGGAAGATGGCTTGGTTGGGTCGAAGAGGTGAGGATGAGAGAGCAGCACAGGTTGGAGTGAATTTTGGAGCAAGGACCTCCAGACCTGTTGACAGACAGTGTGTGTGGTCTGTGCAAAAGAGAATCTCGGGTAATTGCTTATGTTCTGATTTGAGAAAATGTATGCTGGGTACCAGATGAAAAATGCTGGGAAAAAACAGGTTTAGGGGAGGGATCTTAGCTCCATTTCAATGCCATTAACTTTGACATTCCTACTGAAGTCACTGGGATCCAGGAAAACATTACATATCAGAAGGAATGGAGTTAAGGAGATGAAAGGAGTGGAATCAGGAACTTGGGTACTAGGAGTCATTGGATAATATTTACTAGGCCAGAGAAGAGAAAGTACTGCATTTTTCCAAGTCCAACAGAGGAGTGAGAGGGTGATGAGAGGTTAGAATTAGCCAGTGAATTCAGAGTAAAGTTTGAAAACTGTGATGTTATGGAAGCCAAGAAAAGGAAGTGATCCAAGAAAGAGGAGAGAGTCAGTTATTTCAATGGTGAGTAGTTGTTGGTGATGTCCAGCGAGCAGTGTTGGGTAGCTTGTGAGGGTGAGAACCCAAGCAGGGTGAAAGCAGAGTGAGTTGTCTGTGGGGGTAGGTGGCTATGGAAGTTTCTAAATGTCCTTTAGAAAACAGCATAACAAGGTAGATGGTGCTACAAACCAAGGAAGATTTCTGTTTGTTCAATTTTTTTAAATTGTGGAGATACCAAAAAAATAAATAAATAAATAAAATAAAAAATAAATTATGGAGATACCAAACTATCTAGTATGACAATGAGAGTAATCAATAGAGAAAGCATGAATGAAAATATGGGCAGAGAAAGAGGATATAATTGCGGGAGTAAAGTCCTTCTTCCACATGGAGTTGGATGAGATCTATCCAACAATTAGAAGCTTTGCCTTTATAATCAGAGGGTTTTTCTTAATAAGAAGACAGAACATAGAGAGGATGTGAATAGGCAGTTGGTAGGTGGAGGGAAGATGGATGGGGTCTTATATGATTCTCTCCATATTCTCAATGAGTATAAAGCAACATCATAATCTGAGAAAGGTGTTGAGGTGCAGAGATGAGAGGGTAGAGGTTCAACAAGAGTGGAGGTGATGAGAAACCATCATTTGGAAGTTATAAAGAGCAGTGGCATTGCAGAAACATTTGCATGGAGTTGGAAATGTGTTGCCTTGAGTTTAAAGTCAGCAGTCTGAACGACTGTATTTTTTCCCTTAAGTACTTCTCAGGTGGAGACCAGTATATGGACAAAGAAATGAGCTACTGAAGTTGGTCATATAAGAATGATGGGGGGGGGGACAAAGGAACTAAGATTGTTTTAAAGGAAATGATTATATCCATGAACTGTGCACCCTGAGCTAGGAAAGGAGGAAAAACTTAGACTTTGTGTTGAGTTTCTAGTAAACTTAATTACCTAACACTTCATTTCTTCTGATCTAGTTATGTATATGCCTGTCCCTGATTAAGGGACAAAAAATATAATAAATCTGAAAAACAAATTAAAAAAAAAAAAGAAATGCTTAGCAGATTAGCAGAGGACATTTCTGTGTGTGCCTTGGTAGGTGATGAACATGTCGCCTTGCATATGGTGAGGTTCCCCCGTTCTGCTCCTCTGCCACCATGAACTAAGCTCCTTATCCCACCATACCCTTCTATCATGATTCTCCTGCCTTGGATCCAGCTGCCCATGGGCTGAATCCCCCCAAACTGTGAACTAAGTTAAGGATGTCCTTCCTTAAGTTGTGAGTGTTGGGTATTGTGTCCAGCAACATGAAAGCTGACTAATACAGGGGGTAGGGAATGAATACTGGTTCCTGAGGAAGGATAGGGGAAGTTATGTGGTGTATGGTGCATTAGTACATGACCACACAAAGAGCCCTAGAAATGGTGAATCTGATTGCATTGATCTAAAAAAATTGAGGTTTTTGAAAATGGCTTTAGAGATATTGATGAAATAATTTAGGAACAAAGAGGGTACTGACTCACCTAATAGAAAAGTACAAAGTTATTAAAAAACATGACAAAAATATCCCTTTCCCTCTTGGGGCTTGCAGTCTAATCAGTATGAATCACACAGAGTCTGTTGACTGTTTAACAAAAGAAAGGAGCGCTGAGTGCTCTTCAAGTTTGGAACAGAGGTGCCCATGTGAGTTTCCAGAATGTGCCTGTAAAGTGAGATTTCTCAGTCCTTTATTGCAATCTCTCTCTCTCATTTCTTCTCTTATTGATCCATCCATATTTTCTTTTTTCTCCAGCAGAATAGAAAACACTTTAAGGATAAGCAATGTACAGTCACTTAATGTTTCTTTCCTTACAGTGCCAACTAACACAAGATTAAATACAAAGAGCCCATTTCAAATTGGCTTCTTATTGCAAGTGACAGAAACCTAGATCAATTTAATCTAAAAAAAGTAACAGGGCTTACACAGGGTGAGTCTGGCTTCAGACACATCTCTACCCTGGAGTTCACTGAGGATGTTCACTGGAAAGTGGCCTCTTCCCTTGCTGGGTACATTCATTTAGCTATAAATGTCTAGTTAAGAGAACCTTTTTTGGATGGTCATGCAGGATTTCCATGGCTAACTCTGAGCTGGCTTGGGTCATATGCCCAAGTGTGAACACAAGGCTAGGAAAATGGAGTCGTCTGATCCAGCTGATGTTCTCACTTTTTGGCCAAAGAAGAAATCAATACTATTAAACTTCATAAATTGAATGTGGAAGAGCCAAGGTTTTTCAAAGGAAAATTGGGTTGCTATTATCAAAGAAAACAGAAGATGCCTGTTGGGAAGGCAAAAATCCCGATGTGCCATACCATGGACATAAAGTATTAACCAGGTTCTTGGGATGATTAAATGAGATAAAATATATAAATTCGTGCTATGTACCTGGTGATAAGTAGGTATTAACTTCATTTCTGTTCCTTATAAACTTGAGGCTTTTTTCCTGGGTTCTATGACTTGCTGCATGACATTCAATAAATCTCTGACCTGCTTTAGAGTCAGTGAGTTTTTACCTGTGATGTATCCCTGGTAGGTCTCAACAAGAAACAGCCACAATTCCTCCCCTCTCCTCCCTGTATCTGAATCCTTTTACCACCTGACTTGCAGCCTCCACCCAATAGAAGCTGCAGTCTGCCATCTTACACTCTGAGTAAAGACTGGTCAGGTGACTTGCTTTGGCCAATTGAATGTAGCAGGAGTCATGGGTCAATTGTATACTTGTGCTCTTGATCACTGCTTTGGGGACCTGTCCAGCTGTCACATAAACCAGGCTAAGCAGCAGATTGAGTCTGCAGCAGACTCAGACCACATGGATATCGAACACTTGGCCAAGGACCCTACTAGACAGGTCAGACCCCAACTGGCTTCCCAGAAACTGCAGACTTAGACCAAGGCCCATAGAAGGCAGCCCAGGCCTGCCCAGCTCAGATTGACCACACTGCCCAGCTGCCCATGGACCCAGAAGCCTAGCAGATGCTTGTGATTTGGGAACATTGAACCCTGGGGTGGTCTCTTATGTAGCAATGGCAATCTGATCCAGGTTTTTGTAGCATAGATCTTTTATACTTTTCCACTTTTGTTAAATGTCACTTTCTGATCGCTGAATATGTTTGATAGGAAAAAATTCCTTTTCTCCTCCAAAGCTGAGTTTCCTACATATTAAACAGTTTTCTGTATCTTCATGTCCCAGGATTTATGTCCCAAGTGGTGGGCACATGCTTTGCAATGAAACAGGTTCAAGAATGTTTTTCTTGATCAACTATGTGGTCTGTTGATTTTCTATATTTCTGGGAGTCTTGGTGAGGATTTAATGCTAATACTTTTTCCTTCTGGTTTTTACAGGTAGGTTTTATATTTCTACTCTTATCCTTTGTATGTTAATGCTTTACCTACTAAGCCTTTGTAACTGGGCTTAGAGGACAGATGCCGAGTCCCATTATATCACAACTAGCTATACCACCTGAGCACCGACAGCAGTAGAGAGGATCTCCATGAACCCTACCAGACTTCAGAAAGGATCAGTGCCTGAAGGTGTTGGTACTATGTGGGTGTATGGAGAGGGGTCCATACATGTTAATTCCTTCCCTGCTACTGACTGCAGCCCTCAGGAGGTCATTACCATCCTATAATGGGTCTTATGATAATTGCTGGGGATACAGAGATGAATGAGGCATTAAACATTAAAAGATCAATGTTTTAATTAGGGTGATTATTTTTAAAAGAGTTATTTTTTAAGTGCTGTAATAACAAGCCCAGAAGATAAGGGAACCCTGGGATAGACTTTTATTTTCCTCTGCAATGGAACCATGAAATAGTTGAAGAAGAAAGATCTTAACACTCCCTGTTAGATAGTGATAAAAATTAAGATGTGGGGTTGGACATGCCTGATTTTAAGCACTAGTTCTGCAATTTACAACACGTATGGCCTAGTGAAAATTATACCAACTGTGGAGAAAAGGAAGAGTTCTATATTGTTGGTGGGAATGTAAATTGCAGCCACTATGGAAAGCAGTAGAGAGGGTCCTCAAAAAAGTTAAAAATAGAACTGCCATATGATCCAGCTGCCTGTTCCTGGGTATATACTGAAAGGAAATGAAATCAGTACATTGAAGAGACAGCTGCCTTCCCATGTTTACTACAGCAGCACTCTTAATAGCCAAGAAATGGAAACACCTTTGTGTCCACGAACTGGAGAAAGAAAATGTGGTATATATACACCATGGGAGACTATTCATCTATTAAAAAGTGGAATCCTGTCTCTTGTGACAACATGGGTGGAATTGAAGGTCGTTATGTTACGTGTAAAAATGTAACAAAGCAAGAACAGAAAGATAAGTACTGTTCATCTCAGTCATATGTGGAGTATAAAAAAGTCAATCATGTAGAAGTTGAGAGTCAAATGTTCTTTTCCTGAGACCAGAGAAAGTAGGAGGAGAGAGGGATCAGGAGGGGTTGATTGATGGGTACTAAGTTGGACTTGGATGAGAGTAAGAAGTTCTCATGTGCTATTGCACACAGCATATTTCAAAATGCTAGAAGAAGGAAGTTTGAGTGTTTAATGCCATAAAGAAAGGATAAATGTTTAATCAAATAAACGCAGTTAGCCTGACTCAAACATTACACAGTGGATACATGAATTGAAGCATCACATTACCCCATAAAGTATGGACAACTTTTATGTTTCTATATATCAGTTAAAATATTTAAAAGTTCAACAAAAATTCTATTTCAACTGCTCATGCCTCAGCTTCTTCATTTGCAAGGTGAGATAAGAGCATCCACTTCTCAGAGATTTTGTAAAAAAGGAATGAAGAGATGCTCAATGCTGCTCACAAGGCCTGGTAAATAGCAGGAGGGACCTAGGTTGTCCACACCTTACCTCAATGTATGAACAGGCTGTGGCTGACTTGAGGTTATGCAGACGAGTAAGAACAAAGACCCCTCTGAATTCATGGTTTTAGTAAGTGGTGATTTGAGTTGAAGTATTACAAGGTATGAAATTACAAAGTAGATTGCCACCAGGGAGAAGGATCTTCTCCAATTTCTAAATCAAACAGTTATTCACCTTGTTGTGAAATAGAGCTGATTTCAGGGTTTTAAAAAGTGATGAAAATTAAGCAAATAAACCATCAGAGCTGCTGTGGAGGTGAGGGACCAATCTGCTACCCAGAGAGACTGATTTGATTTCTGCAGTGGGTCTGGGGTCCTGTCCTACCAGGTGCAGTGTGGGGTATGGTGTATCACAGACAGGAGAGAGAAACTCAAATTCCTCAGGGACCTCAGGCACACTTAAGAAGGACCAGCAGACAGAGTAGCTGGATGTTGGAGGGTATAGGACCCATACTCAGGATTAAAGCAAAAACAAGAACAAGCTCTGAGTTCTAGGAACCTCCCACAAGAATCTCTTCACCCTAGTGACAGCCAGTCCTCGAAGGGCAAGGCTGGCCTAAAAGACACATAGAAGAAGTAAAGAACATTTCCTTAGAATCATGTTGCATCATCACTTCTAAATTAAGCACTAAATCTCAGACTGGCTTGATTTAATAATATGGAGAAAGAGTAGCTTATAGGTATGTGAAAGGATAGTTAGTTGACTGTGGTGTGACTGAACAAACTTTTCTGGAACTTTTTTGGAGCCTGGATTCTGCTGGAGGCCAGGACCCAGTCCTGGAAGTCAGTCCTTCAGTCCTTCAGTACGACAGGAAATCAGTTCTCTAAGCACAGAACTGGAGCAGAACGCTGCGTAGGAGACATACACAGGTACACTCAGGGCAGTGGGAGATGCCAGGGAGCTATCCGGACCCTGGAAGAGGAATAGAAATGATCACGTGGGGACAAGAAAGAGTGGCAGGGAGGTGGTAGAGGTAGAAGGAAGGGTGTGGAGCTCTTACTGGGTTGAGAGGTGCCAGAAAGTCAAAGAGTTCCTGGCTGTAGGGTGGGTCCCATTAACATTTGGATACCTCAAAGGACTAGGACTGGAAGTCCCATTTGACCCCACTATTCCACTGCTGGGGATCTTCCCCAAAGAATTAAAAGAATCATACCACAGTGATATATGTGCGCCCATGTTCATAGCAGCACAGTTTGTAATAGCTAAAACTTGGAAACAGCCCAAATGCCCATCAACTGGAGACTGGAAAAAGAAAATGTGTTTTTTTTTTTTAATAAGATGGAATACTACTCAGCCATAAAAAATGAGAAGTTAGAGACATTTATAGCTAAGTGGATGCACATTGTGGTGATACTCTTAAGTGAAATAAATGGGACACACATGTGTAAATACCGAATAGGTTCTCTTGTGTGAGAAACTGAAAATGTAAATAAGAACTAAATGTATAATAGGTAATGTGAAATAGGAAGAAAAGGGGCAAAGGGGAAGGAAGTGGGAGGGCTAGGGGAAAGGATAGAAGGGAATGGGATTAATATGAGAAAATGGAAAAATAGGAACAAAATCTTTGTAAATAGAGAGGAATGGAGGGGTTGAAGGGAGGGCTGGGCAAGGGTGAAAAATAAGAACCAAGAGAGACTATGTAAAGGTGTTAATTTCCAATGATGAATGTCATTATATTGTATACCTAAAATGTACCAAAGATTAGAATGAATAATCGATAATGCAAAATAGGAAGAAAAGGTCCAAAGGGGTAGGGGTAGTGGGAGGGGAAGGGGAAAGGAAAGAAGGGAAAGGAAAAATGCTGAGAAATGGAAAAAATGGAAATAAAGTCTTTGTAAATAGGGAAGGGTGGAGGGCGTGAAGGGAGGGCTAGGAATGGGGAAAAAATAAGAACCAAGATGCATTATGTAAAGGTACAATTCCCAATGAGAAATGTAATTGTGTTGTATACCTACAATGTACCAAGAAAAGAATTTAATACAAAAAAACAAACTACCACCTATATTCTCATGATCTAAATCACAGCTAACTTAGTCTTTTATATACTCTCAAGTTAATATGCATTTTATTGTCATTGTGCATAACTAGGATTTGTCTTAAAGAAATAAAAGTTTTAATACCCCCCCCCCAAAAAAAGAGTTTCCTGGGAACTCCTGCGGCAAAGGTGTGGGGAAGTGATTAGGTCGGAAGTGCTCTGACTTCATCACGTGGATTAAACACTGATGAGATCATAATGTGATGGTGCTACTGGGAGGTGAGGGAAACAGGAGTTGGAGCCCAGTTGAAGGGAGTGATCATGGGGGTGTGACCTTGTACATTGTATCTGTCCCCAGCCCCTTCCTCCATAGCTTTTTCTCCTTTCGTCTGTTTCCTGGCTGCTATGAGGTGAAGATCTTTCCTCTGGCATTTCTTTCCTCCCTGGTGTTTCTGCCTCATCAAAGACCTAAAAGCAATGGAGATGGCTGAGCATGGATTAAAATCATGAGCCAAAAGAAACCTTTCCTCCTTTAAGTTGATTTCCTTAGGCACTTCGTTGCATCAATGAAAAGACGACTAACACCGTCCCAGGGAAGGGGGAGAAGAGACTGGACAAGGGCAGTTGGAGTGGCCAAAGGGACTGAAATCTCTTATTTGCTTCTGTATCTTTTAGAATCTCCTTCAGGATGCCAAATTAATGTCATAATATTAAATCTTGAATGAATGAATGAATGAAGTAGAGGGGAGCCTTGAACTGGAATGTCCACCATAATTTAGGGAGGCCGGATACTCCCTGAATTAATACTCTGTCATCAGACAAAGCAGACGGATCCTATCATGCCAGGCATCCTACATGTGGTCCTGGCCAACTGAAGGAACCTCTCTCTCAGCGCCTCAATTCTTTCCTCTAAAATACTAAGGCATTAATAACAACCTAGTTAGTCATAACACAGAAGGATCTAAAAACTGAATTTGAGAGGACTTAAGCAAAATAGGGACATCTTAGCTCATGCAGCTGATGTGTGTGGATGTGGTTTAGTCCGAGAGCACAGAGCCCATCACTGTGATCCAGTCTTTCCCATCTCTTAGCCCTTCTCTCCTCTGGAATGGCTTTTCCCTTGGAAGCTATGTGCCAGAAGGGGAGGGAATCAGCCTCAACCACACTTGAAACCTCAGGCCACACACATTAGAAGCTTAGACACCGCTACTCTTTTATTCCGAGGCAAACACTCAGATCCTTTTCCAGGTCTTCCATGCCTTGCATTCTGGGATAGACTCTGTGATATTTCTTGTGGTGGCTAGTTATATGTGTTAACCTGATTGGACTAAGGGACAGTCAGGTAGCTGGTAAAGCATTATTTCTGAGTGTGTCTGTGATGGTGAAGACATCTATATTTGAGTTAGTGAGTCAAGACAATCATCCTTTCCAATGTGGTGGGTATCAGCTAATCCAGCGAGGGCCCAGATGGAATAAAAAGGTAGGCTTGGGGGCAATTTCTCTCTGTCTCGCTCTCCTCTCTCTCCTTGGGCTGGGCCACCCATTTTCTCTTCCCCTTGGACATCAGAGCTCCTAGCCTTCAGGCTTCATGCTCTGCCTGAACTGCACCATCAGCCTTCTAGGCTCTCCAGCTTGCAGATGGTGTGCCATGGACTCCTCAGCTTCCATAGCCATGGAAACTATCATGAAGATCCCCTACAGATGGCGGCAATCTTGTAGTTCTGTTTCTCTAGAGAACCTGAGTACACCTTAATATCTCCTTTGTAACCTCTTTCTGGGCATGTAATTAGCATGCTTCTGAAGTCATTTTCTTTGAAAATTATTTGCATATGTTCACATGGCAGGGGGAATCTTCTTCTACTCTTGTAACATCACTAAATTTCTTTTCCCTTTTCTGAATTCTGAGACCCTTTCTTTTCCCCTCTACTACCTCAAGATGGTTGTTGGAGATAGGTCATGGGTAATTTTTGTTAGTAAAATAAAGCTAAAGTTGATAGTATATTAAGACATAATGATTAATCCCCCTTCCTTTCTACAATGCAATCCTTGGAATAACAAAATTTTATTTTTAATTGTGGAGTCTGAGGCTTATTTTCCACAGCAAAAAAAGGCTGCAAATAGCTCCAAACATCCATCCTTCTTCCTAGATGCAAGCCTAGAATCTGCTTTCTTTTCTTCAGTTTGAACATGAGTCTTGGGTGTGACTTTCCTTGCTCTGGCTCTGACACTATGTTCATTCCTGATCCAATCCCTGGGATCAGTGAGACGTACTGCATGACTGGCTTATACCACAATTGCATGAAATCTGGAAATAGTAATGAGGTCTTTTCAAATGACATGGACCAGGAGGCTAGAACATCGGTTTCTCTAATAGCAATTCAGAATGCTCTGACCAAAGAAAGAAACGGCTGCAGAATCATACCAGCAAACGTCTAATACACATTACTGATCAGTAAGGTGGTATCAGGGTGGATTAAGATGGCATATGCAAATGATATGGTATACAACTGATAGAAACCTAGCAGTCTTTCACTAAAGCAGTTGCTGCTGCTAAGATATTAGTAAAAAGCATTACTTCCTCTTTCGGGCCATTTATTATATTAGGAAAAAGCATGAATCTGAAGGTAACTTGCTTATAGCTCCAATGCCATCATTTCTACTCATCATTTGTGTCTTGGTCAAGTAACTTACCCTTTCTGTGATGCATATTACTTATCATAGGCCTTGTGAGAATTAAATGTGTTAACACATGTAAAGTACATAGAACAGCGTCTGGTATATGGGAAGTGGTCACTGTTTATGGCTTTAACCCAGAAGAGGTCTGTGATCAATTATACAGCAAAGGACTCTGATCTTTGCCCAGGACAGTTGACCATAAAGAAGGAGTGGATTCCAATTATAAAGAAATCCTCTGTTTCTCTCCATGCACACACAAACAATCCCAGATCCCTATTCAAACAGTGCCAAGGGCATCTGGAATTCCCCAGGCCACTGTGTGAGAGCTAGAGCAGCCTCTGCTCTCGCCGCTTAGCGAATTGTGTTCAGAGACAAACTCAATCCAGCTGAAGACACAGAATCTAGGCTGGCTTTACTGGACTGAGTCCAGAAGTCTGTCCCCAGGTCTGGGAGTATCTGGGGACCAAGGTTTTGAGGAGTGACTGACAACCAGTAGCGTGCTGTAAAGTTCTCAACAACAGATTCTCTAGGGAGAAAAAGAACCCCATCCACAGTATCTTCCAATTTCCATGGTGTACATACTCCCACCAGAGTTGACTTCAAACTAGCAATGTTATATCATTAAACAAGAAGCTGGAAAGAGATGTGGGCAGCTGCCTTTCACTAGCCTGTGTACACAGGCTGCAGCACTCCCCGTCTAGTTCTCCTTAGGGATATTCTGTGTTGCCTCATTCCCTCAGCATCACTTGTGGCTATTCTAGCCCTCAATATCCCATGGACACAGCATGATGTGCCAGTTTCTCACCTCTGCCCAATCACATTGTCTTCCTTGCCTGGCTTACCCGAACTTCCCCTAGATGGCACATAGCAGTAGGGTGCTCTGTAAGGTATAGCAGGTATGTGGTACACACCTCCAAGGGAGGCATCCACAAAGCCTGGAGTTGTGCAGAGTACAACTGCTCTAATCACCTGTGTCAGCTCAGTCCCAAGCCTCCCCTCCTCCAAGTCTCCCTCATCTTTCCAGGGTGGATTTTTGCTACTCTACTCCTATGTTATGTTGGAGCAGAGAAAGCCCAGGGAGAGAGTTTGAACTGTCATTGATTACCAGGAGGAACTGCACACACAGGGGTAATTGATTCTTTCCATGGGGCCCCAGTGTACCGATACAGGTCTGCTGGGCAAAGAACATTCTAGGAGAGAGATGACCATTTTAAACAACGATATTTTAACTGACAAAACTCTTCAAGCAGTGGATGGGGTGCTTTAAGAGATCTTTCTTTTTTTGAGATATATGGAAGCCCAGTTAAGACAGAGAAAGCAAGCTAGCCAGAATTCCTTATGGGATAAGAGGTGAATGCAGAGCCCTTTATCCTGAAGTAGGATTGAATCCTACTGGTTTAAATGCTTTCTGTAATCATTAAGTGGCTTTTCTGTGGCTTCTTAGCTCACATGTACCATTTCTCTTTGGTTTCCATCTGAGAAAATAAGGATCGAGTAAGGAAACAGAGAAGAAGGAATAAGCACTGTGAAGAGTCCCCTCAGTGAATCATGGCTGGGGCCAAGTTCTGTTGGAGAAACAAAGTGGCAGATGATGTCCCAGAAGACTGTGTGTTTCTGAGCCTTTGTTCCCACTGCCTCTGCCCAGAGTGCCTTTGTTTGTCTGGGAACAACTGTGGCCAGTTGCCTACCTTTACTGCTTGAAGCTAACCCGTTCCTGGCTCACCTCCCTGCCTCCGGAAGCCACAGCCAGGACCTGCTACTCCCTAACTGTGCTCTGAAAGCCCTCCACATACTTTAAGCAGAGGATCGGAGACTGTTTAATGAAATGAATAAAAGCATTTACTGTTCCATGCGAGGATTTGAATTGGTTTGGGAATTCCCAGAAAGCAGGGGCTACCTTACTCTTCTTAAAATCTTAGCTCCTGCTTTATTACCTGAAAACTAAAGATACTCTATCTGAAAAATGGACATAGGAATAAATGTATAAATATATTTGGAGACTGGGAATTTCTTTTGGGAAATAAATTATTTGGAAAAGTGGATAACATGTTATAAGAAGATAAAAGGGCAGAGAAGTAAACATAAGGCACAACCTATTGGCATAAAATAGGGATTTCCTTTGATTTGTGGGAGAATAAGATCCTCAAAAGGGTTGAGTAACTGGTAGCCATGTTTCCACAGGAAGAAGGCCCTGTCTCTCTGCCCAGAGTTGGTTGGTCCAGGAGTGGGTAGACCACCCAAGATGGCCAGTCAGATGTTCTCTCACTGAAATGTGAAAATTTATCCCTAGATATCACGGTTGGGTTGTCAGGAGCAGTTTGGTCAAGACAACCTCTGAGGTCAGCCACTCTTAGTCGGGCTGGCTTCCAAAGACCTGGCTATGAAGTCTGTCCTTGCACGTCCCTAGCACTCCTCCCAGTTGTGACTAACACGAGATGCCTCTGGTCACTGAAAAACCCACAAAGAGCAAAGCCACACCCAACTGAAGGCTGTTGGTTATAACTTCCAAAATCATAACACTGGAATAAACAAACTTCACCAGCATAGTACCGTCATCCAAAGTCTGTATGATTCATCAATGCTCATTTCTCTACCCCAGTGTAAAAACACTCACCTTTAGGAATGATTCATGTCCTCCATTAGCTAACAGTTGTGTCCCTGAGAACTTGATGACAGCAGAGTTTATTGCTGTGGAGCATAAAACCCGGAAAAATAGAACTAAATTTGTGAATAAACTATGAAAGTTTTTATAAAAGATTTTATGAAAATTAGAGTAATATAAAAATATTAATATTAAAAAACATTCATATTATACTCTAAAAAGACAAGATTATCAATGCTATTTCAATGGAGTTTATTCATAATAGTGACTGCTATGCTCTTTATTTCCAGTTTACTATCCCTTGCTCACTAGCATGTTGGGAACTAATTCACCATTGTAATAAGAAGCTTAAACTGCAGACTAAAGTGCACTGTTAAAGACCTGTTGTCTCAATTATTTCCTTCCTGTGTGAAGTTGGTCACCTATTTCACCTTTTTGTGTCTGTAGCCTCAACTTTAATGAAATTTATAGTGACACCTCTCATACAATTGTTAGAGGATTAAATAACATAGTGCACATCAAATATGTACAACAATGTCCGACTCAATGATTCAGCAATTTCATTAGTTTCTTACTTTTATAAATGAGATGTATGCAAGTCCATTTTTCATTGTATGTTAGAGTATTTTCATGTGAATACAAAGAAGCACTTGTTCATCTGTGTGTGCTTCCACCTCTATGCTCATTGCTGTTATTATTTTATCATTTAGAGTAATTAATTCTTATACTTGTAATTCCACTATAATATCAGAAACATTTGGAAAAGAAAATCCTTGCTCAGGAAATCTCCCTAAGTGACTTCTGCCATCCATCATTTCCACTGAAACTTTTGCCACCATTTTTGTTGTTTGTTTGAATATAATGTATATTTTCCTTGGCTGCTGCTCTAAGAAGTTGTTTTTTTGCCTTGATTTTTCAGCAGTCTTATTCCAATGTTCTTAGGTGGTGTGTGTGTGTGAGAGTGTGTGTGTGTGCGTGCGTGTAAACATGTAGGGGTTTGTATGAATTTATAAGGTTTATAAGGGTTCTGGAAACTGTAGATTGATATCTGTCATCAGCTATGGAAAAATTTGAGCTACTTCTCTTTAAATACTATTTTTGTACTTTTTCTTTTCCTTCTTACATGCTGTGACTAGAATTATATTTATACTGTTCATCTCTACCACAATACCACTAAAATTCTAAGGCAACACTTTGTCCTTGACAAATGCTCTGACTGGGAAAGCTGTGGTAAAAGCTTGACATTATTTCAATTTGGTTTTCTTCTACCTTAGCTCCTCAAGACCAGGCTCCTTCGATTCTTCTTTGAGTCCTTCAGAAACCTATTTATTTAAAATTGTATTCTTAATTTAATTTTTTCTCATGATTATATTTTTTCTCAGCAAGAAGATAGGCCTTGAAAAAGTCTGCTACATCATCACTAGGATCTTTTATCTAAACAATTCCTGTGTATATCCAGAACTCTTTTTCTAGCCCTAAACACATACTCAAGGTTAGAGCCTTAACTCCATCCCCTGAGAACCGTCATAGAGATTCCAAGAATGTGCCATATTTTGGATAAGGACCATTGACATCCAGGACCCAGGCATGAAGAAAAGAAAGCCTGATTTTCGTTCCTGGTGATCTCTAAAGCCTCCAGAAAATTCAACTTCTGCTGTGCTACTCCCTTCTCTTTCTCTTTCTCTGTTCAACTCAGCTCCTTTTTGTCAAATTTATCAATGGGAGAAATTTGGAATTTTGTCGAATATCATTCAACATCCTAATATTTGAGTAAAACATGCCTGATGAGAAGATTTTCAATGTAAGATTTGCAGAGTTGGGGAAGGTTAACTTAAATATTATGCTTATTTTTGTTACTGGAGGAGATAAAATGCTTTCACATATATTATCTCAATTAATTTTAACCCAAGAGAAGATAAGGTCAATATAAAAGCCCTATTTCATAGGTGAGCAAACATCCACTCCAAGAATGTAAATAATTTTTCCCCTGATGACAACCGAGAATTCAGCTTGGTGGAAGGCTCCAGACTACATTTTCTAGAAAACAGAGGTTGAGCAAAAAGCTTAGTTCAAACACAGTTTTGCTTTCGTAATCCCAGGGAAGCAAGTGGGAGGAGAGCAGGGACGATAAAATACAAGTGAGTGGGTAGTGACTTGGCCATCACTTTATGCCAGGTGACACATTTTCAAAGAACCCGTATGAAACTTTAGATAGCACAGCATGGGGCGGGGGGAAGTTTGCCATTAGTCAAAGCTCTAAGTTGTCAATACCTTTGCATTTCCCAGAGGCACCTTGGGGCCCCTGTGGCAGTCTCTGGAAAAGCTAGATCAGCAACACTCCCATGGTCCTCCTAGGCCTTGCTGGATACCTGGCCAGACACTGCCGATCTGGGGTGTCATACAGTTTAGTGACAGCAGGGAAACCACTTCCCAGGGAGTGAGGAGTAGGCCAGGACAAAAGAGGGCCAGGACATATGAGGCAAGATCATGTCTGGTCACACACAGTAGCCACAAGGGAGTCCAGGTCAACTGGCACAGCCAGCACGATGAGCTGGGAAGGAGCAACACTATTCTGGGAGTGGCCCATTCCCCAAAGGTGGCAATAGAACTCTAGATCGTGTCTTTAATAAAAATCAAACCCTCTTCTCCATGGCATACTTAAATTCTATTGATGGCCCAGATCTTGAAGAATATTCAAAGGAGTGTTGAGAAAGCACAGTGGAGTATAACCAGGAAGGTCCTTAAACAGACACCAACATCAGAAATGCAAATCAAGGTATGAATATTTCCCTATTTTTCCAGGATTCCAGGGTTGAACGAACACGCTACATTCCTTTTTACCTTTCATTTTCTCCAAATGAGAAGAGGAAATGCAGAAGGTTGATAAGGTCCCCCAAAAGTGGACAGGATGGAAATGTTACTATGCAGGGAGTGTGTGTATGTGAATTTCATTGTGTTCACACATGATTCCTTATAAGCAAATGTGACTTTGCATTTAGATGAGTGTTCCATATACAGTGCAATTATGTAGACTTGATTCTACCTGTAAGTACATGTATCACAGAACACTGTGTGTGAATGTTTTGAATGAGATAAACTTCTATGTGAATGAGTCTGACTCACATACATGTAGACCCATGTGTGTGTGTTACAGCATTCAACGAATGTGCTCCAAACTGTGTTAAGCATGAACGTGAAGAATCCAAGTGAATTGGTTCCTTAGTGTGCAGCCTGCTCCGCAGCTTCCCTCTCACTCTACTGCCCAAGAAAGAGCTCTCCACTCCATGTATCAGCTCTGGATGTGGAGCAGAATGAGTCTTTCTCGGAAGCCAGCTTGACCCACCTCTTAGCCCCTGGACTCTGCATGGGAAAGTAAACTTCACTATTGACTTTCTCCCAAGGAAGTGAGATAGAGTCAAAGCCTGTGTCACAAGAAAATGCTCAGAAAGATGGATTTACTAAGTCTTGCCTGTTGTTGTATAAGTGATCAAGGCCAGTCAAGCCTTCCTCCTTACCCATTTACATCTTCAGAGAATCTATGTGCCTGTAGGGGACAGAGCTTTGGCATCCTCACTCGTTCTGGTCCATGGCTTGCATTATCCCTGCACTTGTCCAAATCCACTTGGGTTTAATCTGTCAGGTTTCCAAGTCCCAGCTACTTTTGGCCTGTTCTGTTCACTGCCATTTGATTCAATGCAAGTCATGTCAAGGCACGTTGACATAATCATGACATAGAAATGAAGCAAATCTCTCAAACCAGAAACAGTCTTGAGAATGCGTAGGTCTGAGACTGAGACTGCAGAGTTTGTGGAGACTGCTCTCTTCCTGCCAACACCAGAGGGGCCAGGAAGCAGGTTTGATGGAGGGAAAAATTGCACTAAGATGCATTGGTCCTCCAGGA
This sequence comes from Heterocephalus glaber, assembly GCF_000247695.1. Next base: position 22,321,814 of record NW_004624735.1, on the reverse strand, counting down.
GGTTTGGAGCTGCAAGGGCCTTGAGTGGCATAACCAGTGTAGGGAAGGGGCAGCCATTATCACTGTCCACCTCCAGAACCCTTTTCAGCTTTCGGAGATGAAGCTTGGTGCCATTAAACAGCTTCTCCACATTTCCCTCCTCCCAGTGTGTGGCAAGAACTAGTCCACTTTCTGTCTCTGTGATTTGCTATTCCAGGTACTGTTTTTAAGTGGAGTCATATGGCATTTGCTCTTTTTATGACTGGCTTATTTCACTCCGTATCATGCCCTCAAGGTTTGCCTGTATTATAGTGTATCTTAGAAGTTTTTTTTTTCTTTAAAAATCAGTCATATTCCATTTCATGTATCCACCACATTTTTCTTCTATTCATCCATTGATCAACACTTGGGTTGATTCCACCAATTGGCAATTGTGAATAATGCTGCTATGAACATGGTTGAACAAATATCTCTTTGAGATCCCACTTTCAATTCTTTTGTCTATCCAGAAGTGAAATTGCTGGATCATTTTTAAGGATAAAATTCCAAGTTTAACTTTTTGAGAAAGTGTCATGTCATACTATTTTTCAGAGCAACTGCATTGCTTTCCATTCCCATCAGCACAAGGGTTCCAACTTTCCCACATCAACCTCCACACTTGTTATATTTACTTATTTATTTGTCAAATTTATTTACATAGTGACCACCCTAATGGGTACAAGGTGCTGACATGTACTCTGAAACACGGAGAGAAAGATGTTTCTGGAACCACACTCTGGAAGGTACCAGGACTAGGCACCTCCTCATGGACTCCTGGTGACCCAGGAAATTGTTCCTGTTCTTTAGTAGCTGCTTGTGTGACTCACCCCCAAATACAGGTGTGATTGGTGATATCTACTCAGAGTCACATCCTAAAGGAAGCAAAGGGCCCAGCCAGGGTAGTGATCACACCCCTTGGCACCCAGAGCAAGAGGTCAGGCCTCCTGGTGGAGTAAACCCAGACCAGGGTGTCAAGAGACTCAGGAACAAACCTAGGTACTGAATTCAGTCCACACCTCCCAGAGCACTGTGTGACCTTGAGGTCACTTCAGCTAATGAACATCCTTACAAGGTGCATTGCACTGTGTTTCAGACACAGTCTTAGGGGCTAGGACACAAACTCACTCTCTGGACCCCTTCAGTCTCACTATAACTTGCAGCCTGGCTACATAAAAACACAAGTGTAATATGGTGAGTATAGTTGAAAGAAGAACTGTTTTTGTAGCCTGGGGATAGAGGTCAATGGGGGTGAAAGGAGAATAGAAAGGAGCTCTATGCAGAGGGGAGTATTGGCTATGTTGTTTCTGTTGTTGATGATGATGATGATGATGATGATGATGATGATGATGATGATGATGATGATGATAATGTTTGACTCCCAGTTCAGTGCTCTTCACCGAGTCTCTTCCCTGGTAGCCCATTGGCTGCAAAGCATGCAGCCACAACAGTTGTGAAATATATGTATGAAGCTCTCATGAACACACCTCATCATGAATTAACCCTATAGCTGAACACAGTTCACACACAGTGAATGCTCTACCAGAAGCTTCTCACTTTTTGCCTACTGCTCCCCCGTGAATGGGATCTCATTTCCATTCATTTTCACCATGAAGTTAGGGCAAACAAATGTAATTGGGTCTTATGGTTAGTTTTATCTGCCTTTTCTTAGTCTAGGAGTAAGGCCTGGGGGTGTGATTGGGAACACCTGCATGGGAGCTCCTCTTTGCTCCTGTGAGCTCATAGACAACAGGTCTCTATGCACTGCTAGCCTATCCAGAGTGTAGGACGTTGTTCTGAATAGCCACAGTTATAGGAAAACTTTACTCTTTCTGTATCTTGGAGGAATTCTGACATAGAGTAATAAAAAAACAATGCTTGTAGACTCAAATCCAGCTCCATCTCTTCTGAGTTCCATGATCAAACTCATCCTCATTGAGCCTCAGTTTCCTCATTCATAAAATGGGACTCCTACTGCCTCTCTTCACAGTTTGAATGAAGAACAAAAGTTTCATGAGTGTTCCAGCTAGAGTTGACCCTTGGTGGAATCATGGGAAACAGAAGAAAATCACTGTTCCACTTAAAGCTACTCTCCCAGGTGGCTTTTAGAGTTCAGGCAACTTCTGTGTTCTTGAGCTCTTTCTGGGGCCACCTTTTGGCTTATGTGTCCAAATTCATGTTTCCTTCTTTTAACAAAGCTTCTTCCAAGAGGCTAAAGATTTATTCCAGCAAATCCACCGTTCATCAAAATGTAGTCAGCCTTGTCTGACCTCACCCTTTGAAGCAGCACCTTCACAATAGACATATTGAGTTCTAAATTCCTTTCAGATTTTTCTAGCAGTCTCCTTTAGAAAAAGGAAAAAATAAGTAAGATTATTTTTAATCATATATTTATATTCAACCCCAAACACCCAAAATGTTATCAGTTTGTACATGGAATCAATATAAAAATTCTTAAAGTAATATTTGGCATCCTTTCTTTTGTATTAAGTCTGGCTCCCAGAGGATCTTATACTTCTAATGCTTCTCAATTCAGATACTAAATTTTTGTGGTAAATATTAGGAAAAACAAAGGTACAAGCTCAACAGGACAGTTTATTTCAGAACAAATCTGAGAGAGGGTCGCCTTGGCACTTGGACCAGATCAGTAACTCTCATACAGGCCATGACATCTTTTATAGGGTTGTGAGCATAAAGGCGGGCTGTGAAAGGAAAAGGTCAAGATGAGATTTCTGAGGGGGAGAGTTCAGCAAAAAGGAGTAGTGGCTACCTGCCAGGGACAAAGCTTGAGAAAGGTCAGGGAGTGGTGGTTACCTGTCTGGAGCAGGGCTGAAGAATGATGGGAGTTAAGGGTGTAGCCGTGTCCCTGGGCCTTATTAACTCATGATTATGCATGATTAGCAGTTAGAAAAACATAGTGGGATGGAAGAAGCTGAAAGTGGTCTCTGGTCAGTGTAGGATGGCTGTGATTGGACTCCTTCAGTAAGTACTGATCCACACAGCAATCTCATAAAATCGGTAGTTGAAAAAATAGATTCATATATACACATCATTCCAAGCATTTATAAAAGTATTCCAATAACATTACATTTTAATGGAAGAATATCTTGCTCTGCTTCAGTGTTTAGATTTAGACTTAAATGAAAGGGAATGAAGTAGTGTCTCACTTGGATTAGCTTTACCACCAGTTCTCCATAGCCACATGTGGCAAGCATGGCCTTGGACCTAGAGACATCCTCTTGACCATCCTTGGCTGTGTTCAGTTTTTTTTGTTGTGTTTGTATTAAAGTTGGTTTCACAGTTTTGGAAAAACACCTTGAACTCACTGAGGGAGTTGACCTTTTAGAGGAGATTTTTGAAAACCAATAATATTCTTAGATTTGGAATGAGGACTGACTACTTTCTAAAGGGGTCATTGTCTACAATGGCTCCTGTCTGGTCATTGTTTTTGTAGTCATCACATCCGCATGGGTAAAGGAATTTCTGGGTGTTTGCTGTGCAATTGTTTGCACTGCTTAGTTGTCATGCTTCACTCAGCCTGCAGTGACCTGACACACTGAGACACGGCATGGCAGCATTGCACCTCAGATCAGTGCTGTAGGAACAGAAGGCTGGTTGGGCAGTGGGGCCAGGATCATATTAGGGCTGCCAACCCCCACCCAAGTCTGCACCCTCCTCAGGAGGCAGACCCCTGGCCAGGAGGAGATGTCTGCTGAGAGGATATCTGAGAAAAATCAGTGCAGTCAGGAGAAGGAGAGCAAAGAGGACAAAAAGATGAAATAGTGTCTAAGGCCAACTGGTAAAGAACTGGCAAGTTACCAGAGAATAGGCAAGCCTGGCATCTACAGATACCAGAATGCAGAGTAATGATGAGAGTGAGCATGTGTGTGAGTATGTATGCACATGTGTATGTGTATAGGTGTGTGTACATGCATATGTGTGCATGAGTGAGTGTGCGTGTGTGTGTGTTTGTGTGTTTTGGGGGTGATTGGTGACTGCAGACGTAGGTAAAGGCCAGTTCAGACAGGGACAAGTTAAGCTGTGTGCCTATTTGCAGAACATCGAAAGAATTTCACTTATCTTACTGGGTTTCAGGCAGATCACAGGCTACTGTGAGAAGAAAGGACTGGAGAGGAGAGGAGCCCGGAAGCAGAGACCAGGCAGGACACTACTGCCATAGTGCAGGCAAGAAGTGGTGGTGGCCTGGTCCAGGAAGTGGTAGTAGAGACAGAGAACTGTCCAGAGTTAAGAGATTTTCAGAGGGTGCGACTGATTTCACTTCTGATCCATGGTCACTGGCCCAAACACCCGTGAAGAAAACTTTCAGTTGGTTCATGTGGATTCCCAGGACCTGGTTTCTTTCTGGGTGGGCTGCTCCAGCCTTCTCTATCTTTTGTCAGTGAATGGTGTTGACATTGGGGTGAAATTTATTCTACAAACACACCCTTAGATTGAGTGACTGCCTTAATAAGATTAATTGACTGTTAGTTGCTATAATAAATAACCCAAAGTGTCAATGGTTTAAGACATATCTTTTCTTGACATAAAGCCCAGTGTGGTTGGGTAGATGACTTTTCTCCAGATCTATTCAACTCAGTAATCTAGATATCTTTCAGTTAGTGGCTCAGATGGCCCCAGGGCCTTGGGAATCCTGTACTCTATGTGATTTATCCAGCCACCAAATAACCAAAGAGAAAAACACACAAAATTGTGAAAGACATTGGAAGGGCCATGTCTAGAATTGAAACAGATTATGGATGCTCATTCCATTGTTCAGAACTAGCGGCACAGTTCATATTCAGAGATTTTGGAGAACACATTGTGTCGACAGAATGAAATAAGATGTGGTGAATGTCTAAGCCAGATTTTGTCATGATGAGAACAGCAGTTGGATAAAACAGAAGGCGGATTCACTTTAATGATACTTATTTGTCTTAACTCATAATGCTCTAGAAGTTTTCTTCCTCCACCTTTAATAACTGCATCTCTTAAAGAATATGAGCAGAGACTTTCAAGTATGTTTAAAGTTGTCTTCTTCCTCTGGATTTGTCCCAGACCCAATAGGTAGGGTAGAGAGTGACAATGGGATGCCAATGTTAACAGCCAGATGAAACTGTGCACCTTTACTTTCAGCTTAATCTAGCTACTCATTACAACCTCAGACTTGTCCTGCCACTTACTGGGTTGTTGCAAGCAAAGACTCCTCTGTGATCTCAGTGTATGAATGGGTCTTCAAGACCTCCAACCCTTTCTGAAGAAGAGAATGAGAGTCTTCCAGGGCAATGAAGGAGAGGGCAAATGAGGCAGCAAGGCAGGTCACTCCTTGTCAGACAGCAGGAGAGCTATCTCTGGTGCTGAGCTGATTCCTCATGATGTGAACTCTGCTGGCCTAAATGACTTGTTCTCAGTGGTTCTCTTCTTACCCACATGGTATTCTGGTCCAGAAGTCCAAACTCTAATGGCTGTTGACTCTTGGAAAGCCCCTTTACCATTTTAACCTTCCATTTTTTCATTTCTAAGTTGAACTTGACATTTTTCAAAATTGCTTTGGACTCTAACCTTCCCTACCTCTGTAGATGAGCCCTGAAAAGAAAAGGTAGAGGAGAGTGGTTGAGAGTTCTTGCCTCCTTCTTTATTCAGAAACATTTTAGAGATTAATGTTCCCAGAAATGTTTGAGGTTTAATTTGCTGTTGAGCAAATTGTAGTCTAGCACCGAATCAGCCTCATCTAAACTGACTCATGTGGTATAGGTAGATCCCTGACACTGTATCAACGGTGGCCCCTCACCTGCCTTGGCAAAACCACATGGGTGAAAATGTTGGTCCCATGGTTAAAGAGGAATCCTTCACACCCCAAGGTCATGCCAGAGAATCCAGGGACCTGGCTGCTGCCATATTTCCATCTATAATCAGAGTCCCAGAAGGTACTGCAGAGAATGTAAAAGAATGCAAGTTATGAGGTTGACTCACCAGCAAGTCAAAGAAGAATACATTGTTGAGAAAATAAAGAAGCAACATGGGTTCAGCAAGAGTGTAGAGTAGATACTGGTTGTCTTGGCTACACCTTCTCATTTGTTGTGATAGAATTTTCTGATTTCTCTGGAAAAAACAGCTTCCTTTCTGCCATGCTCTATTGTTATGTTGGGGTTGGTCCTATTCACTAGCCCTAGTCAAAAGCCAATCAGCTTGTTGAGAAGGATTGGTTTGAAGATGATCAAAGACATTTCTTTAGACTGAAGAAATGTCTCTAGAAGAATTTTTCATTGGCAAACACTTGAGAAAGAAGCTGTAGAGAGGTACATCAGTTAAGAAAGCAGAGAAACTGAGTTCTATGAGCCTGTTTATGATGCCACAACCTGTCATTCGTAAGCACTGTGTGACCAGTAGATCCCTTATTCCCCTCCCAGTTGAAGATATTTTAAGGGATCAGGGAAAGACTGTCTCTTGGAAATGAAAAAACGTCTGATTAATGCAGAGATTATGGGATTGCTTAAAGTATTTGAGTAATGATTATCATAATTACATTGATGTTAAGTCTGTTCTGCATTCCTTCTAGGTACTTCACAAGTATTAGTTTCTTCTCTCTTAGCAACTTATAAGAGATATAATTATCACCATTATATAGTTGCAATTACTAAGCTTCCATTATACTGAGTGACTAGACCAAGGTCAAATTGCTTACAAGTAGTGAAGCAGGAATTCAAGCCCTGTTCTGCTTACATCAAAGGTATGGGCTTGTCACTCTATCACGTGATCTCTCCAGAAGACAGAGGTCAAATAAACCTCTGAGGACAAAGGAAAAAACAGAGAACACAGTTTGTTTAGCTATCCTATCATTGAAAGGATTCTGCATCCAAGATACAAACATGTAGGGAAGGAGATTTTATTATATGAAAGAAAAATGACTGAGAAATCACAAACAAATAAGCAATGAGTTATACTTGAAAAGAGTACTGCATTCACCAGACAGAAGGAAAGAGAACAAGCAAAAGTGTATTTTATGCCTAATATTTTGTTAGGACTTTTTGGTACATTAATAGAAATCAAATGGAACTAATTTGTTACAAGGATAGAGCTAACTTCACAAAGCCAAAGTTGTAGATTCAGCTGAATTTCAGGAAGGATATGGAAATAAAGTCCAGAAGAACCTCAGCCTTTAACTCTATCTCCATTTTGCTCCACTTGTTTGTTTGATCCTTTTCTTCCTCTGTGGACAGTCTTCCTGCTGTTCCAGGGGCAGAACTTGGCTGTCCTTCCTGGTTGCCATGTGGCCCCAATACCCAGCCATCTCCAGAGCCTGACTTCCAACATCTATTCCCACTTTTGCCACTGTCCAGTTTCTCAGGAGAAGGTAACCCATAGGCTTGGTGGGGTTAAGCTGCCCACTCTGGAAGACTGGGTCCTGGGTCTCCACTGGAGTGAAGTGGGCAGGGAGCTGTGGCAGGCCACAGAAACGAGAACCCCATGGATAGGTCTGTCATGTGTGATGTTCAGAGCCCTATGAGATTGAAAATATGTCACCTCACCTGTGGTTGTGTCTCCTTTGTGGAGAAGGGGGACCTCTCCTCCCAAATGGGGCATTTCTGATGGCCACTCTCAGCTCCAAGAATCCTTGGGGCTGGCTTAGTCCTGTTCATTGGAGGCTTGAATTACATCTTAATCTCTCTCTCTCTCTTCCTCTCTCCCTCTCTCCCACTCTCTCCCCTCAACTGTGTGTCCTGCTCTTCTATGCTGCAAGACTACTTTTGATTATGTGTCCTGCATTGAAATTCTACCTGAAACTTTTTTTGAGAACCTACACATGACAATTCTTTTCAAGAATTGTCTGAGAAAGAAGACAAGAAATTGAGACTCTGGAGCTGAATAATCCACAGCTTGTCTGCTGAGGAGGACTCCATTCCTGGTGTTAGGTGGTATGCCTGTGAAGAACCAGAACAGTTACCCATGGAGGAATATACATTAGCTAATGTGATATATCAGATATTTACAAACATGAGATGAAAGGTAAATATGCCAACAGCGGAATGGAGTGGCTATTGCTAAACTCAAGCTCAGCTGAGACATAGAAAAATGGAAATGAAAAGGCAAGATTAACTGGCAAGAAGAGCTAAGTGTGAAAGTCAGGTGGATCCTGGTTCGCACACAGAGAGGGTCTCATCTTCTGCAGCCAGAGGGTAAAGAAAACTGAGGACTTGTCAAAATACTTGCTTTCCAAGGAAAGTGAACTTCACTTAGAAAAGCCATCTCTGCTAAAGTCGACTATGCCTGGCTGGGAAACAGCTGGGTGGAAATGCCACCAAATCTTGAGTCTCCAGACTGCCCTGGGCCTCTGGGCTACCCCCACACCCACCACTTAGAGCTGAAACTCATTTGCTTGAACTTGGTATCCAGACCTTGCCACTTCTATGGAACAGGAGCTTCCCCCCAGGATACAAGCTCTCTGGAAGATTCTATCGATGGAGAATTAGAGGGCAAAAGATTTCCCTAAAGCAAATTGGTGATGCTGCCAAGTTTCAGATCTAGATACGTCTATCTTCAAAGCCATCATCTTCAAATTCATTTGTATCCTGCTGTGCCCATTTAATACAGATTTTTATAATTGATCTGTTGGCAAAGTGTCTAAATTACAAGCAGAGCAAAACCAGGCCGATAGACATCAATTACAGGGTGAAGTTAGAAACAGAACACTGCATAAGATGATGATCTAAGTATCTGTGGTTCATTCCCTTATTCTTTAATTCATTTATTTAACAAACTTTTATTAAGCTTTTACTCTGTACCCGCTCTTGGAAAGATGCTAAAGATAGATAGATACAGCAAGGAAAAATGCTTAGATTCTGATTTCCAAAATGTATGGTTCAGTAGGAGAGAATGACATGTAAACAGGTAAGTGGAAAGAAAATCCATTTTAAGGTTGGTTGAAACTTCTGCTGATAACTTACAATAGTAACTGAACATTATTTCTGAAGATGGAGGACCATAGCACTGCTGTATCCTACGAGGGCCAGTCAAATGCTGGCATCCTCCAGTCTAGAACTGGCAGTGAAACTGATAATCTTGCCTCTCTCTGTACAGATTGTCCTGGTGTGACCCAAAGTGCTGGTAAACACAACCAGATGTGATATGTGGAGATGTCCCCAGTACTTTTGTGTCCTTATTTTTTCCCCCTAGCATTGGTGACCAGAGACCTGCCATTCTACTCAGAGAGCACATGCCAGAACTTCTAATGATGAGACATTCATAAGAGCAAACAGTGGATTTAAGGCTCAGGAAGATGAGGAAGATAAGAAGGATTAGAGGTAAAGAAGGAAGTTGGAGAGCGAGACATTTAATACTCAGCCACCAAATGAATACAGCATTGTTCTCAATTCCAGAGCCTGTGGCCTTAGCAGCCCTGACTAAGGGGATTCAATCCAGCCCATGGATGGCAGGGTTGGTCTGAGGTCAGGCCACGGAGGTATATCCAGTGTCCAGCAGGGATGCTGGGATATGTCATCAAGGCAAGATAGTGACTGAGCTGAGGTGGCAGGAATGCAAGGCTCCTTCTAGCTCTTCTGCCATGAGGCTTCTTGCTAATAGGCTTATCCTGCTCCTGCAGTTGTTAGTCAAAGCCTTCCTTGGCTGATGTCAGTTTACACGCTTGCATCTTTTCTTGTCCCAGCTTCGTCTTACATGACCGGACACCCCACAAGTCAATGTAACAAGTCATCGCGGTCTCCACACCTGCTGTACCTTCAACAGCTCAAGTATTGCACAGAATTTCCCCTTTACCTGAAATGAAGCGGAGGCTTCCTGCACCCTGTTCAAACACTGTGTCTATTTTCCTTCCTCTTGCTTGCCAGGGCAGGTCTTCCTTCTGCCCCGCAGGCTCCCCGCTTGGTTGTTTGTCCTCACTTGAAGCTATTCATGCACTGATGGAACCCCACACATGAGTGAGTCAATAGCTTTCATCATACAGTCTGGTGTTGGCTGGGCACTCAACTAGCCGCAGGAATTAATGATTCTTAGGAGGAAATGATGACGGAACATGCTTGCTCTGGGCCTTCACGGACTATTTGTGAAACGGCTGCATGAAGAATGATGGATGTGATCGGTAGTTGTTCCCTAGGATGACCGTTGAAGAGACTGGAGAGTGTGGACTTTAAGGAGTCCGGCTCCACCTTGAGTGAAGGACTTAGGGTTCCTGCATATTTTGTCCTCCTGCAGATGCACTCTGTTAGGAGTCCAGCTCTGGGCAGAAGGTCTCTTGAAACCCTCTCATTTTGTACATGTGATGAACTGTTTTGCTCTGCTGCCGTCAGGAGGAAAAAGTGGGTTGTATCCCAGGGCATCTGGGATCCCCCTTCAGACACTCACTGGATGACAAGGGCTCACCAGATTTGCCTCAGCAGTCACCTGCAAACCCCGGAGGTATTTTGAGCATTCCCTAATACTGTCCTGTCTCAGCCTTCCTGTGCTATTTATTTTGGTGAGTGCTCAGGCCCCACTATTTAAAAGCCTCTATTACAGAGGGGCTGTTCACTCCTCCTTGCTTCTGCAGGGGGCCTACAATATCATGAACACATGGAGAGTCTTTGCCTGCCTTCCTCACTGAAGTGAGACTAAATCCAGCTGGGCAGGGCTTTCTCACTGGCAGCCACTATCTTGAGCTTCAGAAATAAAATTGGGTATGTAGACATTTTCCATTTAACTAATTAGTCACTCCTCTAGAAAGGTTTTACAACCCAGGAGTTACTGGTAAATGCTACAGCCTGGAAAACTGACCACAGAGGTGGACACATCCTTTGCAGAGGCCTGGACACGTCATGGGGCAGTGAGGTGTGAGTGAAGGGAAGGGAGCGGCGTTCTCTGAGTGCTGCGCTGGGGATGTTCCTCCTGTCAGCCCCAGGCAGGGACTTGGTAAGTTCACAGGCAGAAGGAGAGGGTGCAGGTTGGAGTAGGGGTGCTGGCCCTGATCACCAAGGTCACTGGCAATGGGAAGAAGAGCTTCTGGATTTTGAGGCCCCTCACCTGAGCTCCCCAACTTCCAAGAAGTGGCCCAGTCCCAGGGTAATGGCTTCCCATCGGCTCCTGGCAGGTGTCCACCTTGGAAGTCCTCCCCGGGAACCTGGGTTTGTCCCTCCATGACACCAGGTTCCTACTTTTCACTTCCAGACAGTTGGCCGAAAGGAAGCCTACCCAGCCCCGCCCTAGCACTTTAACTGTCTGCCTGTTTCTCTTCCTGCTCCTGCCACACGCTTCCCACTGGGAAGGAAGCTTTGACTGTGAGAGTGCAGCCTTTGGACTGCATTTCCTTGGGGGCAGGTCCTTATAGTGAGGGGCCCCAGTCTCTCTTCCTTTTGGCTTCCTCCCTGCATGGTGGAGTGGACAGGTAAATGTATCTAGGGCCTACTGTGTCCACCTGGCCAATCTGCTATCTTCCTGTGCTCCTTCTTCCTTCAGCTTCCATGAACCAGACCAAAGTTCTAAATCCCAGGGAGTATAGTGATCTCTGAGGCTGGGGAATCCGCCTATATAAGCACCGTATGCCATGGTGATCAGTGAGAAGGGACCAACTTACTCCTAAAGTGGTACTGTGTTTCCCATTTGCTACTGTGCTTTATGCCTACAGATCCGATGGGGTTTAGGGGAGGGGGAAGGATCACTGGCGGGGTAGATTTCAGGCATTACTGTGCTTGTGGCCCTAATTCAGCCCTTCTTCACAGCCATGCTGAAGATGCACAAATGGAGAGGAAGGGGCAGACAGACTCAGGCGTAGCTACGCAGCTACTGCTCTACAGGCAGTGATGCTGCTGCTGTCGTGCTCCTGTCCATGAGGACTGGGCCCCCCATCTAGCCTGGGGACACTCAGGAGTTTCCATCCCAGAGAGACTCTGTCCTGGCTGCAACCAAGAATGCACAAGTCCTTCCTGTGGTGTTTGACGCACAACTATTCGCAAGCAAGTAACAGTAATGATTGTCAGTTTATGTGGTTTAAGACAGGATGCTCACCAACTGTGCCAGGAGGGAAGCCCACGGAGGTGCCCAGGATGGATGCTGCCCTTTCGTGGGACCCACAGCTCTGTAAGAGGTGAGGGCTGGGAGGGCATCTGTGAAAGCAGAGGTGAGGTGGCCCGAGAGACCCTGAGTTGGTGGCTCTAGGCTGGAGCCTTGGGAACTGGTGTGGGTCTGGGTGGAACTGTGTCAAGGCTGGGAGATCTTGGCCAAGTTGTCACTTCCCTGGGTTTCTATTTCTTCTTAAAATTTAGAAATGATCATTCTTTCTCCATGAATTTTGCACAGGATTGTGCTCACTTACTGAAGATTCATAAAGTATAAACATTAAGAGATTTAATAGTTAAATCAGTAAGGTATCACCTCTGTCAATTAGACAGTCACCCAAACCTGTGATAACCTTAGGTTAATGACATGAATGGGGATATAATGACATGGATGGACCAGCATTCTCATCCATTCGAGGGGACAATTCAGAGGTGCCTTTGCACAGTTGCTGACTGTTGTCCACAAGGTCACCTGCTTGCTGGTGTTCCTTTTGTCTCCCTAGTTCACCTTCCCCTCGGTCATCATTGTTTCCTAGCTGAACTGTCAATGCCCGAGTCCTCCTCTTACTTGGAGCTTGTAGGGTATGAGGTGGGTACAAGACAGGCATTAAGGTCTGTCTGCTCCTCAAAGCTGGCCAGAGGGCCCATAGCACCTGAAATTTCTCTTGTCCCTGCCTGGAGTAGGAGGGGTTACAATAGTTTGCTCACCACCACTTCCCCACACTGAGCCACGTGTCCCCAGAGGGCAAGAGCTATGTCCTTTAATCTTTAAAATGCCTGGAGGCAGGATGAAGATGCCGTTCACAACAATTTGATCAGTGTGCAACACGCACCTGATTCTGTGCTCCCAGCCTGGAACTGTGGCCCTTGGGCAAATCCTCATGCTCCAGCACAGAGGAAATGGGAGGGAAGGTAAGGAAGTGGCTGTGGTGACAGTAAACCTGAGGGGGGACAGGAAGACCAAGCAGAGCACTGCCTCCTGCCCTTCATCCCAGGTCCCTGCATCCCATTCAAGCACACACAGCAAGAGGGCCTGCCATCCTTCCCAGGGCCCCTGTGCTTTCCCTTATAAATGTTTCTTTTAGGAGAAAAAAGTAAAAGCACCTGTCAAGTAGATGAGAAGAAATAAGTGCAGATTTTAGACACTAAGCCAACTCAAACATCACCACGTCCCCAGACTCTCCATCTGCAAAGCCCTTGGGAGGATTTGTTGAAAACCTGCTTTCTGTGATGTTGTTTATCACCCCCAGGTGCCCTTTGCGGATTTGGCAGCAGGCCCTGTGCTTGGAGAAAGGCCTTGTGCACAAACTTACAATCAGGCACACTCTCAGGGATTGATTCCTCAGTCTCCAGAGACCTCATGTCCAGGGCCACCTCACAATTGTCCCTGCATGCTGAGGATCCAGGAAGAAAGTGGCTGCCCTGTTTCACACACAGCCTGGTGAAACTTAGACACAGAGCTGAGAGGCTTGGGTGCTATCCTCATGCTCCCCATCTTCAGAGAGCAGTACCAGGTAAACCTCCCCATAGTGCAGTCCAGCTTGGGAGCCAAGATGTTTGAAAAAGAGGGGCTTTCAGGTGTAATTTATATACGATAAAATTCATCCATTTTAAATATACAGTCTCATACTCTTTTAGCATGTTTACAGAAATATGAAACAAGCTCCAGACTAACTTGAGAACATTCCTATCTCCTGAGAAGAAACTTACCATCCATTACCAGTCACTTCCCGTCACCACTTCCACCCTAGGTAAACATTTATTTTCTGCCTCTAGATTTCCTTTTCCCAACATATTGTGTGAACAGAATACTATGGTATACAATGTAGTGCTTTATGAGTGACTTTTTCCGATCAACATCATGGTCTTGAGGTTTCTCTCTAATGCAAGATGTGAGAAAACTTTCTGCCTTTCTCTTGCCAAATTGTACTCCCAGGCCAGTCACTTAAGGGTGTGTGTGTGTGGTCAAGAGTTGACACCATGTGGGGAGGATGGGGTGATTGCTAAATTCTGAGCTACTTTAATGTCTTCCCCTCTTTAAGGCTTAGGTGATCCATGCATATGCAGAGGCTGCAGGCAGCTGAAGAGGGCAAGGAAGGTGACTGGAATTCTTCCTAGCCCAGAGGCTAGAGCTGGCCCCAACAGGCCCCTTTTCCCCTTGGCACTTTTCAAGTCCTTGGCACCCTTCCTGTGAAGACAAAAGGGATTTTCAGTCATCGGTACTATAGGATTTCTCTGTTTGACCAGCCTGAATTCAAAATCTCAGAGGGCAGATGCTTACCCGGAGCTCCATCCTGTCACAAGAGGCCAGGGGTTGAGTTGAAAGGGAAGTCAACAAGGGGCCGCCTTGTGAAATGCCCGCCCCAATTCCTGACCCAGTGGATAGCCCTTGTGGAAACAAGGGAAGTGTCCAAACACGGGCTCACCTCAGCTGGGAGCCAGCATAGCTAGAGCTCTGAGAGACACCCAGAAGGAGTCAGGAGCGGTCCCCAGGGGCACTGGGACTTGCTGGGAGGCCACCATATCCCAGGGACTCTCCATCCAGACTCAGGTGCTCCAAGGCTGGTCCTGAGACAGAGAACCTGACTCATTCAGAGGTTCCAGGCCCATCAAGGACCAGGTGACTGGGTTACAGTTCATAGACAACTGTGTATATGGGGGTCTGCTGTGGGCTGAGCCACAGGGTAGGGGTGAAGGTCTGGTCAGAGAGCTAATCCCAAGAGGAAATCAGAATTTATGTAACAATTTATGTACAATCCAAGTAACATCAACTGAGAAAACTCTGTGACCTGGAGAGAAGGGGCCCACTGTCATGCCTCAGCCTCCTATTGGCTCTGTAGGCATGGAGAGAGAGGCTAGGACTCTGCCTGTGCACACTGGCTGGAGGGTATGGTGATGCCAGCCCGAGTGCCCTCAGTGAGGGCTGATCCTTCATGCTCAGGGTCCTGAGTGTGCTGTTGAGCAAGCTGAGGGAAGTTGTAGTTAATTTCTTTCTTTGTTTTTTGTCATTCTAAGCATTTTCTTATTTCTCCAAGTTCTGGTCTCTGGAGTTTAATGACTGGGGTTAAATAATAAGAAGGAGGTAAATTCATGAGTTTTCCCCATGTCTCTCTGATACCCTCAGCTTTGCTAGTCCCAGTTGGTTCTCTTTAATATTCCCAGCATTCTAGAGGCAGTTTACTAGCTCTTGTATTTAAGAGTGAGTGAACTTGGCTCGCCATCATTCTTACATGATCCATTATGAATAGCAACAGTGTGCACATTTCGATCTTAAATTCCATGTAATAAGGACCAAATTGCTGTGGGTGATTTTGAGTGTGATGGTCCTGCTTTGTAACTGCAGCAGTTCTTGTGGCAAAGGACTGTTCTACCTTTCCTGCTCTTCCCAGGTTAAATGAACTCTCTACACAGTTCAGCCCTTCACCCTCCTTGGGCCAGCAAGTAGGATGCACAGATCAAAGGCTTTGGGGAGTCTGACACTCAAGGTTCTTAGGACCCTTCCCACAAGGAAATGCGGAAATCCCAGACATGCAGGGAAAAGCCCGGATAGTCCAGTCTCCGCTTGAGTGTAGTCAAGAGCAGCTTTCCTGTTTTAGCTGAAGAAGGTTCCTTTAAGTCAAGAGCTCCAGGAAATTCCTCCTCACCCTGTGTGCATGCAAAGTGGTTTGGCGCCGAGTCCACCTATGTCTAAACATTAAGCTGATTGTTTAATTTCCATGTTTCAATTTCATCATTTGTAAATTGCACATCATAATATTGACCCCACATGGTGTGGAGGCTGAACTGGGATAACAGATGGACGTGCTGAGCATTTCTGGGGCAGGTGCTCTAGAAGCTGTAATTATAGTTCTGAGTAACAACAATATCCTGGCAGGTCCTAAAGATAGGCTCATTCAAGACTATTCCACACCACTTCCAACTTGGCTTTATAAGAAAGGCACTACAAAGCCTGATCTAAAACAAAACTAAAGGAAATTCCCACTCCCTAAACTCTCTTGTGTTCAGATTTCTGCTGTGACCCAGGACCTGCTGATGCTTTGTGCACTAGGGAATGAGTGTAGGTGCAAGTGCAGGCCTGTGCCAGAGAAATAGCTCTTCCTGTGCGATGGAGTCTGGGTTTCTGGGACAGTCAGTCCTGGGGAAGTTTCCAGCACCTGGCTCCCTAGTATCACAGGAGCTACATGGAGCCCCAGTGTGTGTGTATGTGTGTGTGTATCACTCCTGGGGTCTGAGTTATGGTTGGCATCTCTCTTGTCTATGTTATTTCTGGAATGCAAATTCCAAGTCTGATTTCCTACTCCTTCTAGATATGTGAGCTAAGTCTTTAATGCATTCTGTGCTAAGTTAGCTGGAGTTGATCCTTCTTAAAAATATCTGTAGCCTAGAAGCATGACCAATACATTTGTTTATAACAATTTGTCTGCTTAGAACTGCTATATGAAATGTTATTCAGAGCAACACATGTTGGGAATACATCTCCAGACTCAATTTGTCAGTGCAGATAATAAAGCACACAGACACAGAGAAGTCTTGACAAGGCTTTTTACTTCTGCAGAAGGGTGTGAGCACACTCTAGCATGAAATAGCAGGTATGCAGACACACAGCAGGTTCCTTTTATTTCCAGGTCAGAAGCAGCTGACCTTCTCCCCATTGGCTGGTTTGAAGATTCAAAATCTAACCTGATTGGCTAGTTTAAGCAGCATGAGGGGCGGGTCTAAAGGTTGCTAGGCAGGGTTGCTACAGGAGGGGAGAGTGGGGGTATGTGGAAGTGAAAGTCCTTGGCTCTTGATAAGTTATCTTTGGTGCTCAGTCATGTTCCCAGAATCTAAGCTGAGCAGACATTTCCTGTAACTCTGGTGTAAAGGGTGGCAGAGGGGAGCTTAGGGTGGACTAGAGTTTAAGACAGAGGCATTCCTGTTCATAGTTTGATAGAAAAGGCCTTGTTCCTCACACACAGAGCCAGTCTATGTACAGACAGTCAAAACTGGAAGGGCCACTGAAGCTCATTAATCTGGACACTTTACTTTTTACAGAGAGAGAAACTGAGAGCCAGTTTGGGGGCAGTGACTCCTCAGAACCTCAAAGGTGCAAGCTCAGTGTCTAGAGTATTGAGTGTTTGCTCCAGCTGCCCAGGGTGCATACCCATGAAACACAAGAGTCCAGAGGGGTAGACTTTGCCATCTCTTTGCAGGAGGGAAGAGCCAAGCACACTCTACATGGCAGGGGTGGGACTTTGGCATGGACCTGACTCCCTGTTCCTTGATTTTAATCTAAATACTTGGCTGCTGTCTATGACATGGCTTCTCATATTACCAATTCATAATCCTAATTGGTTTTAAGGTGATTAGGAAAGAAGGAGGAAATATAAACTGGAAACGGTGCCATTTCTGCATCCAGCAGTGGTGGTGGGCTGCTGAAGACAGAGTGCTATGAGGGTTAATTCTCTGAGAGGAGGGGAAGGCATCACTAGTGGAGGCAGACGTAGGTCCACTGAGCACAGGGAATGGCTACCTCCCTGAAGCAAGCAGCACCTTCTGTTCATGTAGAGAAGGGACCAGTGCCATCCCTCCACAGCTTCCCACCCTTCTTGCCTCCATCCAACCCACCCTCTTTCAGAGGAGGACAGGTGCTGATATGTTGAGTCTGATGGTGGGACCTGGGCCACCTTTACTAGTGCCAGGCAAGGGCTTCCTGCTCTGGGGGCTGGGCCAGATCTTTTGCTCTCTTTGTTTCTCCATCCTAACTTGGTGATTGCAATAATATGGGTCATGAACTCAGGAAAAAGGCATAGGAGTACAGAACACCAGCATGTTTGGAGAACCACAAGTGACACGCATGGCTGACAGCATGGGGAACAGCAGAAGGGCGACCACAAGAGAAGATCGGACAAGTCACTCAGTCACTCAGTCCCTGCTACCTAACCAAATCCCATGTGGAACTAAAACTACTTAGAAAGGCTGCTTTAACTTTAACTACTTTGTCCTATCGTCTCCTCACCTTCCTCCTTCCCCAGTCTCGGGACCCCTTTTGGTGCTTATTCTGTTTAAATAGACCTAATATAGATTCTCACAGCATTTGATTCAGGCCTGATGTAGACCCATGCCTCATCCCATTTCAGAACATCCCACAAACAAAACACCTACTGTGGCCATAGCCTGCGCTGCAGCTTTCATATTATTAAACCACTCAGTGGTCTGAGAACCCAACATGCTAGGCTTCTACTACAGGTGGGGAGGCCCAGGCACTGGTAAAATGTCCAGAATTGCTCAGGGTCACAGCAACAAAGCTAACCTTTTGACAGTGTGACCCCAGTGCTGTTGCTCCCCCTAGATGAAAAGTGGTTCAACTTCCTCGCCCTTGGCCTTGCCCAAACTCACCAGAAACTAGTTGGAACATCCTGCTAAACAACGTGCCCCGGAATTCTGATCTCAGGCTGGCCCTCTTCCTTAGGCTCTGGACTTTCTCCTGTTGTTGGACAGCTTTAAAGACAGCATGAAAACCCTATGTTGCTCTTACCAGTGGCAGTGGAATGGGTTTAATTACCTTATTAGAGCATGCTGCTTCTGCTTCCTTTAGGCCCTGAGGTAGATGGACAAGTCTGCCTCAGCTCTGATAGCTTGTGGGTCTGTGGTCTGAGAAACGGAAAGTGGAAAGACCTTGCACGGAGGCCAGTCTTTGCTTCCCTTGGCTTGCATCTGTGCTCAAGTTCCAAAGTTCATGAGGGCCAGGGGCCAACGTGGAATTCTGTGTCATCCTATGGGAGACCCAGGTAGGGGAATCCAGATGGACTAGGTAGCATGCTGAAAGAATTCCCAGCCTAATTTCCATGAGCTTGAGGAGATGAGCTTGTTTGTTAATTAGCAGCGCCTGCCACAATGCAGGCCCTGGAGCTGTAGCACATGCCCATAGGGCAGCCAGCTCAGCTGGTGGTGGAACCAGCTCATCAACCACGGAGGAAAGGATGGCTTCTTTCCCTTTGGCCTTGGATCTGTTCTTCTAAGAGTGAGGCCTCTCTCTCCTTTCATCTTCAAAGCACACTTCATAGAGACACCACGATTCCTGTTTTATGTATGAATAACCATTGAGGTCAAGGAGTGAGCCCAAGGACACGCAGCTGGGAAGTGGTGGGGATTCACACCCACATATGCCCAGTTCTAGTCTTTCAGTACATCCTGTGTCTTATGCTTCTTCTCTGGCAGGGGCTGAGCTAAGATTTTACTAGCATATGGGAATGTTTTTAAGAAAATCTCACATCAGCAAATAATTAATTTGAAATCATCTCTAAAAAAGATTTCTCAGCTAAAGACTGACAGGGACACTCTTTTGTTTTTTTCCCATTAAGTTTATTGGTACATTTTAGGTATAAAATACAGTTACATTCATCATTGGGATCTTGTACCATTACATGAGTCTCTTGGTTCTTATT
>NW_004624735.1:22270394-22299501 GCF_000247695.1 Heterocephalus glaber | reverse complement strand
TATCTGAGTAATTATTTCTGATTTCATTTTTTCCAGATCCTCTTTTGTTGCCAGTTCAGAGAGTCCAGGTGGTTGAGTACCAGATTGTTCCATCTCGTTTCCCTTTGAGGTTGCTGTAGGTGATCTAGAAGTCTGTTTTTGAGGCTTGTTTATGTGTCTTCTCATTTCCACGGAGGCGCGGGGAGGTGCTTCTGGTGCCTGTGCAGCTCATCTTCTCTGCCCTAGGAGCATGGGATGGCAGTGGGAGAGCTTCCTTCTGGGTGCTGGGACTAGCTCACCTTCTCTGCCCTAGGAGCTTGGGATGGTGGTGGGGGAGCTTCCTTCCGGGTACTGGGACCATCTCACCTTCCAACAGGGACACTATTAAGGCCCTTTCTTCCTGGACTTGAGAGACAACAGCTCCTCTGAGTTAGTGAAAGGTAAGCTCAGGCCTTTCTGAGATTAGCCCAAGGCAGATGAGGATGAAGTCTTTTCATGAAGGCAATTGCAGTTAGCATGGAACACTGTCCTCCTAGGGGACATCATTCTGGCCATGGTACCTTAGGACAAGGAAGGGTTAATTCTATCTCTTGGCTAAAAAGTTAGGAATGACCTACACTGGACTGAGCGACAATTTCATCCTTTACTGGTCTACTTTGATGTTGTATACAATTAATGCTTTTAATTCCTTTCCATTGTCTAATGTATCACATGGTATGTCCAATGATGAAATGAAAAGCATAGAAAATGAGAAAGATACCAATGGTGCCCAAATGTTTATAGTCCTGAGATTGTTCTCTTAAATAATATAACTCTTTAAGATCTACCAGGTGGTTGACTATCCTGAAATACAGCCTAGGCATGGCAGGTGAGCGGCCAGCTTGGGAGGTGGGGTGACATCATAGAGGCCATGCATATTGTGTTGATATAAAGGCCCATTCTCCTGGGTGTAACAGGCATCCTTCCCACAGTATAAAGGAGGAGTGGCATCTGCAGATTTCCACTGTGCATAAATAATTCTAGAGGAATGTGTAGTGTGGACAGAGAGGAACAGGCTAGAGGCAGGGAGACAGACAGTAAAAGAGCGGATGGGAAAATGTTTGCTTTCCTAACTGATTATTTCCATAAAGCAGGACTTATACCTGGCTCCTCTATCTGCTACACTCCCAGCACTAAAGAGAGGGTCTCCACCTAGGAGGCCTGTAGATCAAATGATGGAATTTCAGTGATGCGATGAGAGAGCAAAGTCACAATGAAAGCTTTGGGGGAGGCAACAGCAGGAGGATGGACTGGAGAAACAGGGCAGAAGTTGAGACTCGGGTAATTGGGATGCTCCAGCAGTGAAGGTTTCTGGCTGGAGGACTGGGGCCTCTCTCAGGTAAGGTGGGCACAGATTAGGGGACACAGTGGACCAGAGTGGGGTCAAGATGGTGCCAGCATGATGTGCAGGTGAGGACATCCAGACCGAGTACCACCTACCATTTCCCCACACCCCCAGTCCTCCCATGAACTGCTCCTTGGAGACCAAAAGCTCTTCTTCCCTTTCCACCCTGAGACCCTTCCCTTGCTCTGGATCCAGCTCACCCATGGTCCCCAGATGGGAAGTTCTTCCTGATGTCACCTGGGGTGGTTGGGTTTCTCAGGTCAGGCTTCAGGAGATCAGCTCCTCCATCTGGCCACAGACCTCAGTGGATAACTGGCCCAAGTGATTACCAGATTAATGTCCACTCACCCCTCACACCAAGATGTGTCTCTTTGTGGCCACCAGTGACTCTGAGTAATAGGCACCATTTCTGGCACAAAATAGTCACTCAATAAACATTTCCTGAGTAAATAATTAGTGAACAGTTGCCAGAGCACCAACTCTTAAAAACACCACTTGAGTCCAGTTAACATCCCAGACAGAATTGAGAAGTCCTGCTGCACAGCAGAGATAATAAGAGCCCTTGGGTTTGAATCCATGTTCCTGACACATAGTAGGTGTCCAGTAAATGCTTACTGAGCAATTCTTTGTTTTTCAGACCATCTTTCTGAAAGTCTTTAGAGAAGAGATGCAATGTTTTAGGGCTTCTGTTGTCTTATTTATTAAGGACACCCAGCTCAGGGTTTTGCTGTTGTTTGCAGAACTGGGGATTACACCAAGAGGCATTCTACCACTGAACTACATCCTCAGTCCCCGCCTTAAGATTTTATTAATTTATTGCTACTGGAGATTGAACCAAGAGCCTTAGCACTGAGCCTTTTCTTGTTTTTGAGATAAGTTCTTGCTAAGTCATTAAGTGGCCCAGGCTGAGGTTGAACTTGTGATCCTCCTGTCTCAACTTTTCAGAGTGCTGAGATTATAGACATGCGCTGCTACACCCCACTGCCTGTCCTTTTCTTTTTTATTTTGAGACAGGGTCTTGCTAAACTGCTAGGGCTGATCTTGAACTCTCAGTCCCCTTGTCTCAGCCTCCAGAAAGGCTGGGATTATAGGTGTGTGCCACTGCACTTGGCAGTTTCTTTTATTTTTGTTTTTTAATGAGAATTTGGTGAGATAAGTTTTGCCAATATCAGGAACATAGAATACACTTAGTGCTTATGATCAACATACGGGCTAATCGTATAATGAAAGTCTGCAAAGTTTGTAGAGGACAATATTATTGAGAAACCTCCAGCCCTTCATACACACATCCCCAGCACTAACTCTCCCTCCATATTTTCCATCCCCTTGGTACAGCTGCCAGAATCCAGGAAAGAGGCTGACTTTCTTGCTTGAACAGTTCCCAAATATTTCCAGCCGAGATGCATAGTGAAGTGACAATTTGTGAATCTGTGTGCACGTGTTAAACCCCACTGCCTGCCACACTGCAGACCCTGAGGATCTGCCTCCTTCCTTTGAGTTTCATTCACCTCTGCTTTCTCAGCTCTTTCCACAAGGTTTAACATATAGTAGGTGCTTTGTGCACATTTGAGCTAAGAGTAATGGGAAAGAAGAAGAAACAGGAAGCTAGGGGGAAAGGGAGAGGGCTAGTGAAAACGTTGATGTTTTGCTTCCTTTTGCTACCAGGCATGGCCTGAAGGCAAGAGAGAACTTGCTGCTCTTGTCAGAAAGGGCAGCTGATTGTTGAATGCTATCTAAAGCCTTTATTGATGATGAGCACCACAGGGAGCCCCATGTGTTGTCTTGAGAGTGCTGGCTCCATGGTGCCTACTGAGCCAGGGTGCTGGTCTTTCAGCTGCTGCTAAATCACCTGGGCATTCTGGCACCCCTCTGCTCTGCCAGACTCTGCACAGGAAGTGCAAGGTCACAGGGAAACTCTAACAGGTGGTAAAGCAACAGTGACAGCTTTTTTATACAACAATCTGGAGTCACAGTTCTCTCCTTGGACCACAGTCTCCCCTCATACCAACTCCTGGACATCGGCGTCATCAGGCCTCTGCCTTGTCCTCCCTCCTGCACCATTCAGCCTGTCCTCTGATGATCTGGAAGTCATTCTTGTCAAAACATTTGGTGTTGGACCTACCAGCGTTTGAAACCCAGCTCTATCCCTTACTGACTGTGACTTTGAGTAAATCGACTGATTTCTCTTAGCCTCAAGTCTTCTCATCTGCAAAATGGGAAAGAACGAACCTTATTCATTTGCAGTTGTTTGCAAGGTGGTAAAAAGTTATGCTTATAAAAGGTCCATCTTTGTCAAGCTATGATTGAAATACAAGGTGATGTTTAATTAAAAATTATTATAATAAAAGGTGTGCTGCCATTAAGCCCCCTTAAAATACTCCCTTTCCCTCTGAAAACACTTATCCCATCATTCTTACCTCTTTCTGGAACAGTTTGGGAAGTCTTGTTTCATGAGTGTCTTTAGTTGCACTCTCATGGCTGCCTCCATGTCCTGCAATTCAAAACATCTCCTTTTCGTGGTCACTTTGACTTTGAGGAAGAGTCGGAAGTCGCGTGGTGCCAGATACAGTGAATAACAT
Source organism: Heterocephalus glaber (assembly GCF_000247695.1). The sequence continues at coordinate 22,295,559 of NW_004624735.1, read as the reverse complement.
GAATGAGGTTCCATCATAATATTTTTATGAGCCTGCTTTTCTGTTAGATAGCAGCAGCAGCATTCACTGTATTTTTTAATCCCATCTTTAAAAGACACTCACAAGAAAAACACTTCCAGAACTGCTTCAGACAGTGGCAAGAAAGATGAGATAAGTGTGTTTGAAGCAAGGGAAGTGTCCTGAGGGAAGATTAATGGCAAGATGTCTCTTACTGTAATACGTGCCTAAAATTTAACCATTCACTGTATATTCTAGCACATCTAGTTTATATGAGATACTCAATATGCATCTTTCCCCACTTCGTGTGGGCTGTTGTTAAACCACAGGTTCTCTTCTGCACCTTTTAGGACACTAATGCCATGAGGCTTCAGGGCTCAGGAGTCTGATTTTATAAACAGGCCTCCAAAGTTGTAAGACTCCCCCCTGGAGAAAGCCCCATTTAAAGGCCTGAGGTCTAATTAGTGCTCTCTCCCTCCCTCACTGGCTGGCTTGTGGGCTTGTGGTGTAGACAGAGAAGAAAGAAGGGGACTTTTTTAAGGTTGAGGAGGTCAGAGAGGGAGAGTCCTTTCATAGCTGTCCCTCGCTAGATGGAAAAGGTCAACAAAGTTGCCATCTCATCCTGTCCATAAAATGATTATTGTGCTTAAATTGGCAGTGCTTAGTGAAAGAGGCAGGCATGCTGGCATGGACCACTGTCTCTGAATGCCCAAAGTTGGTTCCCGAGGCTACAGGTGAGGAGGCTCCCTGAGGGCTCCTTTCTAGAAGATTGTATGTCTTTCCTAATTAGTATCAGAGAACTAGGGGGATACCACAGAGGTCTCAGCATCTAAGCCCTTTCCAGCCTGGGAGACTTCGGGGACTCTACTGCTGGGCAGGAGAGTGGCTGCACTCTCTGCTTCTTACCTCTTTCCTGCTTGGATCCAGGGCCATCCCCTGGGCAGGAATAAAGCCACCTGTGTACAAACGAGAGGGGAGGGTGCAAGAAGATAAAGCCTGAATTTCAGATCCAGCTTTCTTTCATCCTCATTTTGACTCTTTCGTTGTTTGTGGATATTAGAGAAATGACCACCAAGTCATATGAATGATTTCGTTAGTTGCCGGTATAAGCTTTGTTTTACAGAAAGCTTCCAGAGAGACACACAGAAGGAAGAGGTTTAAAAATAGAGAGCTGAACTTGAGTTCAATGCCTTACACTTCCTGTCCCTTTGACCAGTGGATGGCGGGCATGGGAATCCACCCTGTCTGATCCCCTCCACTCGGATACTCTCTTCTCTGACCTGGCCTTGCTGCGGCTTTCCATCAGCACTATGAACATCCAGGTTAGGGTTTCAGGAAGAAACTAGATCAGCACTTGTTCCTGCCCAGGAAAACAGCTCTGTAATCACCTAGAAGTACAGAATGGAACCAAGAGATTGTGCAGGTGCAGCTCTTCCCTGCAGGGTCCAGGCCTCAGTGAAATGAGTGGTGGTCAGTTCCAATGGTGGTGGGAACTGAAGCTCACTTCCCTACACAGCTGCTGCAGGGACAGCTGCAGGATTTGGGGGCCCCAGTACAAAGTGGGAATGTAGGCTTGCTTGTTCAAAAATGACTGAGGATTTCAACACAGGGACAGTGGAGCACTGAACTGAGCCATAAGCCCTTCTAAGTACAAAACTCTGTGTGAGTATGCAAGTCATACACCTACAAGTCCAGTCCCGGGCCGGTCATCAGTAGCTAGCAGAGCCAATGCATGCCAAGCAATTTACTGCGTGCTGGCCATCATTTGAAGTGACTCATATATATGATATTAAATATATATTTATATATTATATACATTATATATTATATATATGATATTATATATCATATATGTATAATACTCATTGTGGCATTTGGAAGTGGATGTAGTTAATATTCTTTTTATCAGGTAAAAAAGTAGGAGGCATAGAAAGATTAAGTTAGTTTCTTGAGATCACACAGCTGTAGAATGGCAGAGCTAGGATTCGCCCAGGCAATCTGGCCCTAAAGCCTACGGTTAGCAAACACCTAGCTATCTATTTTTATGGATTACAACATGATTGTCCTCTTCAGACCTTGAACGTGACCTCTTTCTTGGTGTGGCAAAGATGTGGCACCCCAGGACCCTCTGGGTCAGGAGCAGACCTCCTAAAGCAGAGAGGCTGAGGCACGGGTGAGGACAGGTGCTCCCCAGGCATGCAACCTGTGCATGCTGATGTTGGGATATCTGGGTCTTGAAGACCAAGGGGAAGAGAGTTCGAGTGAGGACATTCCTGCCATCATCCAACCCAAGAGAGGCCTCTGTGGGCTGAAAGCACAGGGCTTTATTCTCCAATCCAAACTCTGCATCACAGCTAATCAACTGCAGGACATTGCTCATATTACACAGCACCAGGCTGACTCGGCTTTTTCTGACCAACGCTGGATATCAGATTCTCTCTCCTTCCTGTCCTGTAATATTTCCAGCCATGAAGCCACCCTATAAGAGACCTCCACCTTCTCCTGAGGCTGGACAGGTACCTGCCTCTGACCAGGCAGTATAGCTTTTTTGGTGGCTTCTTTTCCCAGCACCAAGAAGTGACTAGTGCCTGAGTGCTCCAATCCTTTTCCAAATAATTTCATGAATTCAAGATTTTAAATTATAAGAGAAAGGAGAATGTAGCAACCAGAATCCCGAAAACAAAGAAAAACATGTACTTTACTTTTAAGAATTGGGTTCTCTCAGAGTAATGATTTAATTTCTTGCCCATGAATAAAAAATGCTGGTGACAGTGATGGTGAGGATAATTATATCAGCTAACATGTATGGAGCCCTTACAATGTCCCAGCCCTAGCTAAATGCTGTGCTCCAGTTGTCTCACACATGTGTGCCTGGTTGGTATAGGTGTGATTCTGCTGTCCAAAGCACAGTCTTTTTTCAAGTCATACTCAATTACAGTTCAGGCAATTTACCTGTAGTTAATCTCCTTAACTGAACATTTGTGATTGGATAACATAACCATGGTACTGGTCAGTGGTGATTCACTCAGCTCCTTTGCTCCAGCTGGATGCAGCTCTTGTTCTTACAGGAGTACGTGGGAAAGATTGCTGGAGGGGAGAAGAAGCAAGTGGAGGGAGGGCCAGGGAGCTGACAGGCTGCTGGCAACCCCAGCCCATCCGGGCATCTCCTGTCACTGCTCCGCCGGGCTCCAGCCATACCAACCTCCTTTTGTCCTTTGTTTAAATCCTCTGTGCTTCTTCTCTCCCAGAGCCTTTGCAAGTACCGCTTCCTTTACAGGACACCCTATCTTCTTGGCACCTGAGTTAATGTCACCTCATCTTTCCAGCTCTCAGCTCAGTGAACCATTCTCAGGAAAGGCTTCTTGGACCCTAGGCCCTAGCCGTGTTGTGCAGCTTCCTTCATGATGGTGGTCAAAGACACAGTTGGACTTTAATTGTGGTTGTGATTTTTTAATACGCTGGACTCTTCAGGCAGTGAGGATACAGCCAGTGATGGTGAACGTTTCGGAGCTTTCAGTGATAACAAACAGCCAACTGGGGCACATGTGCCAGAGATTCGTCACCACTGGGACAGTGCCTGCCTGCTTTTCTTATTACCGTTGCATTCCTCTCCCCTAACACATAGTATAGACTTGGTTAAGGCTTGTTAAATAAAAAATGAATAAATAGGAAGGTGTGTTCAGATAACAGGTATGTGTAGGCTCAGGGGATGTGGGTGACGCACTCCTGAACTGGGCCCCAGACATACCAAAGGAGACAGGGTGTCATGGCTTCAACCGAGGGCAGGACTCTGGGTGTCAGGATCAGCACACCAGACGTTTTATAAGTCAGGGAAGCACCATCCAGTGTGAAGATTCTTGCTTGGACTGGATTTGAAGCTGGAGAGGGAAAACAGGGCTCTGGTGTTAGGCCTCCCTGGCTGTCCTGCTGTAGAGCATGGCAAGGCTAACATCTCCCTGTGTTTTCTCCAATCAAAGAGCAGCTCTAGAGCCACCCCTCAGCTCTAGAGCAGGGGTGGCAAACATTCTTTGTAAAGTCCACATATTGCCCATTTCGGGCTTTGGTGGCCCTGTGGTCTGGGTAGCATCTACTCAGCTCTGCTACTGCTACACCAAAGCAGCTACTTAGGAGCCACAGGCAAAAGCTGGGATCCAAGCAAACTTTGTTGATGGACACTGAGACTTTAATGTCACATCTTTCATGCACCAGACGATATTTGCCTCTTTAGCATTTCCATCCATATTCTTGAAATGTAAAAGCCATTCTTAGCTTATTGGTTGTACAAAATCAGGTGGCCTGTTGGATTTTTCTCAGGCACTGGTTGAAGCTGATTGTCCTGGTGATACTTTCTCACCACAGGTGCTTCTGGAGGGTTAGATCCAGGTCCTTACCTGCCCATTCCTTCTGATTAAGAGCACTGCTTATCTCAGGACCAGGTGTTCAGGGATGGGGTGAATTGGAGTCCAGGTCCCACTGTGGCCGTCCATCAAGGGCTGTTGATTTTGGAGTCATTCTGTGGTCTCTGCAGTGGTCCTCCAGGCTGGGGAGCTCCTGGAGTGCCTCTCTGTATAGTCAGATGACACCATTGTAGGCCAATAGCAGCTGGAGAAGTGGGTCCTGGCCCCTTGAGTCCCCAGATGCCACCTGGGGCCTGATGGTCTTCTTCTATGTCTGAAGAGTCTGTATCACACTTAGAATCAGACCTGGGTCACACTTTCATTTGTTTCTTCCCCCAGCAAAACTGGGCAAGATTTGGGACCCCATTCTAACCTTTAGACACTTTATCACTTCACAGACTGGACATCCATGAAGCCAGTATGAAGATAAAATATGGGGTGGAATTTGGGGCTCAAGTGAGGGTCCCACATGTATTGTGTGGGTGAAGATCATCCATTAGAGCTGATTGAAAAAAAAGGAACCCAACCAACCTGTTTAAAAATGACACCAGTATACAGCCATTCTGGAAACCCAGGTTTACCCTCTCTCCCTGGAATGCAGTTCTTACGGTGACCCATGCGTTTCACCTAGGACCACTTGGAAACTAGCACCTCACCTACCTGCCTGGCCCCAGCCACCTCTCAGCACATTACTTCCACCCCCAAAGATGGAGACATTTGACCTCCAAACAATCATTCATCATCTTCCTGCCCAAACATCCACCTTAGTTTTCAGGTCATAATATTTTTGTTTGATTGTTTTTCTTTTCTTTTCCAAAATGAAATGCCTGATTATGTCACTTAGCTGGTAAAATTCTTTTTATAAATGATAATTAACATGTATTAAACCTACAAGCTAATATGTTTCACCGGGACACTTCGATGCTTTGGTCATGTCCACCCCTCCCTTCCACCTTCTCTTCCCCTGTCCTCTGTCCCCTGCTTTCCATTCCCACATGTCCCTACTGGCCTTCCTCTCTGGTAGAAATTCTTTGATTGCTGAGATGATGAAAATATTCTGGAGCTAGATAGCACTGATGTTTGCCTCAAAATGTGAATGTGCTTAATGTCATGAAATTATACATTTAAAAATAGTGAAAATGGTGACTTTTCCATTCTGTACACTGTACTACAGTAACAGTTATAAGGATTCCCACTGCTCACTGATCACAGAACACTTTCGGAAGGCTGATGGAGGCCTGACGTAGCCTCACATTCCCCAACAGAGAGATCTTGTTCTAGACACAGACATCTTACCTTCATTCAGCATCTTGCCATTCCCATTTGCACCTCTTTCTCTCACTAGCTCCATTTCGTCTGCCAGAGGTTTCCTTCACTGCTGCCTCTTTCTCTCTTCTTTGCAGAGCATCTCCGCCTGTAAGATCCAGGTCAACAAGGAACATGGTCACCTCGTCCATCCGCCTTTTATCACTCTCCTTTCTTTTGTTTTCTTGCAGGCAGAATTAAATGATTCATTATTTTACTAAAAATTTAAACAGTAGATGAGAAAAAGGAACATTCGTAAGCTGTATGCCAGATAAATGGCAGACAGAGGAACATAGTAAAAAGGAAGCCCACTCGAGGTTTGGATTTGGGCAAAGATGACCATCACTGTGCAGCTTTCTGCCTGCCTCTTCCCAAACTTCCCTCCTTCGGTCTTCCTCCACCCTGGACTCCCACTGTGCATGTTACATCTGTCATTCTGCTTGTTGTCCTCACCATTTTACTATGCTTGTTTGTGGTCCTGAATAACATATCGTGGACTCCGGCATGCCTTGAACTTTCTGCAAGCAAAGCCACACTGCATGCTTTCTGTGATTCGCTCTTTCCCCCTCAAGATGGTATTTATGAGATGCGCCCACTCTTGTGCATGTTGCTATCAATGGCTCACTTTCCCAGCTTGTGCACTGCATTCCACAGGACCCGGCTAGCACATTTTTTAAAAAGCATCTCTACTCATGATGAGAATGTCAATTAATTCCAGCTTTTGCTACTGAAAGTCACAGTGATGTGGCCATCTCCGTACAGATCTCCAGGGGAAATGCAAGATTCTCTAGAGCATCTAACCTAGAAGCAGAAATGCCTGCACAGACTTAGACATCTCAGTTCTATTCTGCACAGTCTCATTGTTGCCAGCTGTGACTTTGTCACATTCCACTCCCCAATGGCATTGGCCAAGAGGAGTGATTATTCTACTTCCACACACTGTTTAAATATCAGACTTAATTTGGTCAATGTAAATTCATATCTCATTCCAGTTTTATTTTGTACATTCCCCATGAACGGAAAGGTTGAGTTTTTCTTTGTATGTGGATTGTTGATTTGAAATTTTCTCGGCTATTGAGTAAAATCCAGTCCATTTTACTATGGAATTGTTTGCTTTATTCTTATTTGTTTGAAGTTCTTCATATATTTTGAAAAGTATTTGTCAGTTTTCTATGTTGCAAATATTTTCCCCTGGCTTTGGCTTATCTTTATACCCTGTATAGCTTCTTTTGATAAATTGAAGCTCTTAACTTTAAAGCAGACAATTTTGTCTACTTTCTTTTTTCTTTACTGTGTGTCCTTTTGGGGCCCTGTTGAATATATCTGTTCCTAGCTTGAGGCTATCAACCCTTTTCTGTGTCATCTCTTAAAATTTCTATTGTTTTACCTTAACCCTAAGGTTGCAAGGCCCCTGCATGTTGACTTTTATGTATAATGTGACCATGGGGTCCTAGATAAAATATTGTGCGATGGGTGACATTTGCCCCAGAATCATGCGTCAAGTGTCTCTCCGTCCCCTGCTGATGTGCTGTGGAGTGTGAAGACAGGGCTCTAGCCCCAGGCCTCCTGTTTAGTTCAGGCATCTGCCCCTGTGTTCACAGGCCATCTCACCCCTGAGCTTGATAATGAGCCCTAGAGTCTGGTGACTACCAGACCAGTTCCTCCTCTGGGATATCTTGAACATTTCTCTCCCTTTAACTTCTTCACGTTTTATAAATCAGCTTGTCAATTGCCACCAGAAGAGTCATGATTTGAATCCTGTCATAGGATTCTTAATCATTTCTCCCTCTACATTTTATATGATGAACACAATCCAAGGATATTGATTTGTTCATGGGATTCGTGTCTTATTCTTAAAGCTTTTTTAGTGCCCAATAGAAAGTAAGATTCTCGAATGGACAAATAAACTACCATAGTGCTCCAATCAACGGAGAGTCACACTAATAGGAAAATCCCAAATTTATAAATAAATTATTCAAAAGGATAGAGAAAGAGGATCTTTCACTCCACAAGAGGTGGGAGAGGGGTACCAGGAATGGTGTCAAGGAGAAAGGGACAAAGAGGCATTTGGGGCCACTCAAGAGCCCTGTCAACAGTTAAGTGGCCAGAGTGTTTCAAACATAAGATGTGATTCATACCACATCTCCTGGGCACATGTGGCTTGTGGAAGGCAGAGTCTCTTCCCTGGGCGTCTGTATGTGGGTTTTGTGAGTGACAGGCAATGCTGACCCCCTGGCACCCGGATTTGAGACCAAGCCAATCCAAGGGTGGCTGTTTCATTGAACATGTCTCACAATATGCCAAGGGTTGTGACTTTTTATAACTATAAAAATGAAGAGCTGCTTCTTTCTAGAAAGCTGGCACTTTCCTTTGCCCGGGAAATCTTTGGAGAAAACACACAAACACACACACACACTCACACACAAGGATGCAAACACACACAATTTAAAAAGTCAGGTGAAGATCTTCTTTTCTTTTTCTTTTCTTTTTATTTTAAAAATTCACTCAGAGTGATCTGAAACACAAATACACTGTCAGCAAGAAAAGGGCTGTAGCCAAGTGATACAAAGGAGAGAAAGCAGTGTTGCAGGCTACACTGCCCAAGCTTCAAAGCTGCAGTCTTAAAGTGTGGATTTGAATCCGGGCTCCAAAGTCCCCTACTTGTCCGATGAGTGGATGCTTAGCCTCTGGGAGAGCCAGAGAGCTTACCCTCAGTGGGGAATGAAAACACCAGGCTCACCCTCCCTGGAGCCCTGTGTTGAGGATGGGTAAGCTGCTGGGGACACTCCAGATTGGGAATTCCTTCTCTCAGCAAACACTCACTGGGCACTCCCTATGTGCTGTGCACTATAGTAGGACTGGCTGCATAGCAATGAACAAAGAGCTGGTCCAGTAGTGGTGGTAAGAGACAGACCCCCAACAGACAGATGGCAGATGACTTTGGGGGAGATTTTAGATCTAAACCATAATACTGCTCCCTGGGAAAATTTAGAAGTGGACATTTGTTGGACTGTGCTATAGCTGCAATGTAACAGCCAGCCTTGGGCTTCCACTGTGTCTCTCCTCTAAGATCAGTTCTAGATTTCTTTCATCTTTGGCTGCAGCCTGTTAGTCTCAGTGGCTTCCCTACAGGGGTGACTGAGACCTTCATCTCAGTAGTGTCTGTGGGCCATGTCCTGTGGGCTCTCAGGCTGCTGAATAGAACATTCTGGAGTTCCAGGGACAGTGCTGCAGATGAGGCTCTGTGGGCATAGGAGGCAAAGACATATTTGAAACATATGCCAATTCTTATGAAAATGAACCACTCCACTTTCCAGTGTGGAAAGGTTTCAGACTGTTGCCTGCTACAGCACAGCCAATTGGCATCATCAAGGCAGGCTGCCAAGTCAGGGCTCAGCTCTGGTCCTCTTTTTGCCAAGCTGGACGTTTGGCAATTGATCTGGCTCCATCAGTTTTGGGATTTGCACCATTGGCCCCAGCATGGCCTTCATTCCTGCCACCTCAGCTTCTTCCTTTGCCTTTGGTACAGGTACTGGGGCTGGGTGGTGTCAGAGAGTTACATCATTCAGTCTGCTGGGGAGTCCTCTGCTCTTCTACACTGCACACTGTCTTACGGCATTATCTCTCCCCACACCGTCACATTTGTGAACTCCCAGGCTCTCTCCCCATAAGCCCCTAAGTAGAGGTTCACTACAGTCCGAATCAGCAACTCTCGTGTGACTTTCCTCCACTCAAGGAGGATGGGTGTCACCATGGATGAGAGAGCACTGAGTCACAAATAGATTAAGTTGCCCACTAAGATCCCAGTGTTACTGGCCACATAGGTTCATATGCTCAGGTTTGTTTGCTCACTGCTGACCAAAATCAAAGGTCTTTTTTTAGTATTTGGAAGGAAAAAGGATTTATTCAAAGCTGGTTCTGAGGAGATGGAGGGACTCATCTACTGCAAATCACCATATCACTGTGTGCAGGTAGGAAGGGTCCTTTATGGTAAGGGACAGGGGTAAGAGGGATCATGGAGAAATAATGCAGAACGCCACACTTGCTTCATGGCTTCCAGCCATCATCAGCACATTCTTCCCTTTCCTGTAGAAAGGAAACAGGGCTCCAGCCTCCTGGGGCCAGCATCTGCATATTGTGTCACTGTTTGGGGGCTGAGGAGAAGAGGGAGTGTTGGTCATGTACTCATCAGGAAAAAGCCAAAAATTCTGACTTTCAAAGTTCTATTTTGCCCTTCCAGGTACACTTGGAAGAGTACAAGGATCATTGTAGGATGGGAATCCAAGCTAGCTCCACACACTGCACTTGTCTTAAGGGCTGTCACTGGGAGCAACACTGATGCATGGAAGGGAGGAAGCAGAACTGGACAGAGAGAGAAATTGAGCTGTGATGATGATGTCTACATCAAAACCTCTGTGACACTTTGGTTACAGTAATGAGGGAGGATGAATGAAAACCAGAACTTGAACCCCACAAAAGGAACTCCCAGCACTAGTGGCAGACAGGAAGAAGGGAAGCTTCAAAGCTCAGCAGGAGGGTCTGGAAGACCCAGGATGAAGTCTGGAAACACTCGTCCACCCATGGATCAGAGAGGTGCTGAGCCCTTCCATTGCCATATCTGTTTGGAGAGCACTAGCTAGAGATGTAGAAGGAAGAGGTGGGGATAAGAAGTCAGTCTCCTCAGCCCTTCTTTCCTTCCTGCTCCTGACCTCCTCCCCTCATGTCTGCACCAGAGGGACGGATCCCCACTGTGTCTCAGGAACAGAGATGGGCTTTGTGACCCCCGTGGATCGCCACAGCTTCCATCTTCTACACGCAGCCCTGCACTGGCCTCCTTTCTGTGTCTAGAACACAGTACATATTTCCCCTCCTTCAGAGCCTTTGTATCTGATTCCTTCCTACCTGACAGGCCTCAGCTCAGATGTTACCCCTTCAAAGAAGTCATTGAAAGAGTTAAAATCTGCCCTCTGCTAGTAACAGAAATCCAGTCACCACCTCAGTTAATACACTAAAGATTTATTCGCTCACTTAAAGGACAGCCAGAAAAGGCAGCACAGGTAGGGAAAAGAGGCTCAATGAAGTCATGAGGGCCCTGGGCTCCTTCTGGCAATCTTTTCTCTGTCAGTATTACAAGATTATTTTCATTCTTAAATGCAAGGAAGGCTGCTGGAGCTCCACCCATCATATATATATATATATGATATATATATATGATATATATATATATATATATATATATATATTCCAGACAGAAAATAAGCACCTCAGAAGCAGCTACTCTCTGTGTCTGTTTCTTCTCTTTAGTGAGTTTCCAGGAACTCCAACCCTTAAATATTCCACTTACATCACCTACCCTCAGTGGCAGGAGAGGGTGGGAAACAGTACTACACCAGGGATGTTATTGCTGAGAAGAGACTCAGAGTTCTCTATAAGAATAAATGGCCTGGACAGCTGGATACACAGATAGAGACCTTGGCCACACCCTCTTTCCTACTTTAATACCACCCCCTCCCTTCTCCGCTCTGCTATGCTGCACCAAGTTTTGTTTTAGCAGGAAATGTGACTGTTTGAAGCTGCCATTCTGTGCTGTCTCCTGCCCTAGACTTGCCACTCCCTGGGGCTGGGGCTCTGTCTATTTGGATCTCTTCTGCCCTTGTGTTTCCTGTAGAGCTCGTAGAAAGCACTATGTGGTCCCGTGTCCAGGGAGAGCCCAAGAGAGCCATATACTCACGGGCCCCTTCATTCATCTGCTTATTTATTCTGCAGTTATGCTTTAGTCTCCATCTGTAAGCCAGACACTACAAGTCACCCTGAGAGAGGTAAACTGTGAATAAGAGATGGCTTCCCAAGGGAGATTGACATGGAAACAGAAAAACCAAACTGTGATAGGGAAAAGCTCATGGAAAGTCATGCATAAGGCTGCAGGAACCTGGAAGGGAATGATCATCTGCCTGCAGAAGGGAATTTTTCCATGGGCCATTGTAGCTGGGTGTACAAGATAAGTAGGAGTTAGTCCAGCAAGTGAATGGGGCTTCCGGCTCAGATCCCCCCTTCAAGGGGCCGGGAAAACGCAGCATGTGACTGATGCAAAACTCTGCTGCCAGAAGGAGAGGACTGTTTTCCTTCTTCTTAGGATTTCTGCCATCCTGCCTCTGGGACACAGGCTTCAGTGTGCCCAGGAAGAGCAAACAGAGGCTCCCAGGGTGTGTCCAAGGAGGACCATGCCTGGGAGGGAGGAAAAGCGAGGGTGACAGAGATCTGAGAAGGTGGTCGAGCAAAAGGCTGTCTAAAAAGTCATTATGGGGCTTTTAAGTAAATTCTCAATTCTAATTATTCTAATGGGTTTAATAGGTCTGCAATTTGGAGCTGTGATGCTCTGTGGCAGCTGTCTGGAGCCTCAGAGGAGGCGTTGCCTTCTTCTGCCTGAAAGCCCAGAAGGAGAGAGGGTGCCTGTCAATTTTCCCTGAACAGGTCTGGGGCTTTCTGGCTCAATCTAAGCCCGACCTGGCCCTGAGGCAGAGCTTCAAAGCACACAGGCCTCCTCCCCCGATCCTGCCAACTCTGGCACCAGGTGACAGCAGCAAAGGAGGTGCCCTCGGGAGCCAGTGGTGACGATGCCCAGCAGACTTGGATTCAAATTCTGTTTCTGGCTCATAGTAACCGGGGAACCTTGGCCAAGCTGATTTCCCTCTCGGGTTCTCAGTTTCCTAATCTGTGCAATGGAGGTGACCACAAGTCCCACCTCACCGCATTGGAGGATTAAACAATCTCAGGAGTGCAAAAGCCTCCTCTTACCATAGAGAGGATTCCCCCAGGAGAGCCAAAAACAGATAAGCTATTAGCCAATGCTACCCAGTGACAGATTTGTCCACACAGTGGGCCAGCTGGCATCAGAAGCCCTGGGTCTGCCTCGGCCTGCCTGCTGCGCACCACCTGTGTGACACCCCTGAGGAAGTTTGCGGGCCACGCCCCTTCCCCTGCCTGGGATCCCTCCGCTTCCTGGCACCCTTTGTGGCAGACTCGCTCAACTCCTGCAGCTCTGCTCAGATGACTTTTTCACAGAAGACTGCTTGAGTTCCTCCTGCCCAAGGCCACCGTGTCACTAGTTAGAGACACAGAGGAAACTGTCTTAATGTCTCCCAGTGGACTCGTGGGTGGGAATGGAGACAAACACCCACCAGGGTCACCGAGGAAGTGGCTTAGGTTAAATGTAGGGAGAGGTCAGTAATCAGCTGCGAGGACGATCAGGGCCATTTAGCCCCCATGCTGCTGCACACCTTCCTGCTTCTCCCGGCTGCTGATGGCTTCTGTGGAAGCAAGAGGACAAGGGTCAGTGGCCCTCAAATCTGCCTGCAAATCAGCATCACCAAGGGAGCCCAGAGAGCACACAGCTGCCCAGGTCCCCACTGTTGTCCTTCTGACTCGCATCTGGCCAGAGCTCAGAAATCGGCAAGTGTGCTTAGTATGGGAACAGCTATGGCTTTTCCCTTCAGGGGTTAGAAAGAGGCCACTCCAGAGAGCTGGCAGGGTGCCTGCACTCTGTGAGGACAACGGTCACTCTTATAAATACACATTTCCGGACCTGCCTTGCTCGGGGGAAGGTCCACATGGAAAAGTCACAGTGATGAGGAGGAAGGTCAGCAAAGACCTCCTGATGAGAAAGAATGTGCTGGCAAGGAGTAGGCAATGTGGTCAGCCAGAAAATTCCCTCCAGCCACATGCCTGGCCATTTGGGTGTTTCTGCAGGTGAAGACAATGGCCGCAACACGGTAATTACATTTCTGCTTTTAAACCTGACATTGCTAGGCAGCAGGTAGGCAGTGAATGCTTGCAAGACCTTTTGCATTTCTGAGTGTTTAATCTTTTTAATTATTACTCTTGGAGTTTTTACAGTGCAGTGCTAATAAGCAAACACAGGGCCCCTTTCTTGAACTTAATTTCATGCAAACAGCATTTACACATCAGTGGATCCCCTGCAGCAAGGTGCTGGGGCCAAGAGTTAAGCCCATAGGGTAAAGGACCTGAAATCACTCTCTGTTTATAATAAAATAAATGTGTACATAAGTAACTGGGCCAATATTTTCTTAGTCATTATTTAGATCTGCACTATCCAGTATCATGGGCATTAGCCACATGTGACTATTTACATTTAATTAAATTTCAATTAAAAATTGGGTTTCTCAGTTGACTAGCCACATTTCAAGTGTTCAGTCACCACATGAGGCTGGGAGTTATAGTGCTGACCACTATCCAGATAATGCAGCATTTCCATCTGCTGTCAGAGTTTCCTTCCGACAGTGCTGATGGAAATTTTCTAGCAGTGTGAGTTTTCAACAGACTACAGCTACAACAGGCACTGAAAAGCAGAACCCCAAGCTTCCTCCTGCTGAGCACATAGCCACACCCTTTCCTCTCTTCAGCCCAAAACAAGTGACAAAATATGGAGATGCCAGCCCAGGAGACCAGGAGCCTGCTTTGTGTTCCAAAGGAAAGAGGAGGATGAGGTGAAGATGACAGAAGATGTCTTGACAGGGAGGTGTAAGGATCTCTTGTGCTCCCTGCCCCTCAGATCCTGGCTATAAAAGACCCTCACCCATCGGCACACAGTGAGATGGTGATTTGAGGCAAATAGGCCCTTCCATCACCTCAGAGCTAATTTTAAATAATTTTTTTTTAATCCAAATGTATGGGCTCTTTTGATTTGGTCAGCAGCAAGCAGACAAACCTTAACATATGCACCTAACTGACTGGTAACATAGGTACAGTGTGGAGATTGGCCATCCGTGAGTAGCAAACACAGAGGGTGAGCGGTTGAGAACTTGGAATCTCAGCTCAAGGCTTTGCTATCTTGAATATGTGAAAAGAGGCTGTCAGTTATTGGCAGGAGGAAACTGTCAGTACAGTGTGCAGACATCCAGGAGGCTGTGCACAAGTGTTTGGATGTCCCCTCTTCAAGAGCAGCTGTTTGCACAGGAAGTGGGAATATTACAGGCAGCTAAGTTAGATAGAAATCATTATACAGTCAGAGAGGGATTGGGCCCTCACAGAAGTCAGCACAATAAAATCAGAGCCATCAGAACTATGGCTGGAGGCACATCTGAAGAGAGCTAGCCCTCAGGGTGGGAAAGGACTAGCAAGGCTTCCAAAATAAACAGAAACTTGAGATTATACTGTAATTAGCACTAGCTGGTCCAGGGGGCCCAGCTAGGACTCAGACGCATGGGTGGGTGACCGGAACATCCTGACTTCCCCTCCCCAAATGCCTCTATTCTTTCCATGTACCCTGGCTACATGACTTCTTTCCCTATTGGATCAATATCAGCTAAGCAGTTATACTTGTAATCCTGTAGATTGATTGTAGTCTGACCATGTTGTGCTTACATTGTGACTTTGCTGTATGAATCACCCCTGACAAAAGGCCTCAGTGGCCACCCATTTGGGACCCCTGATGGAAACCCTGGAGCTGTTCCTCTTCCTCTTATTTCCAATAAAACTCTCCTAACTTCCTCCTTTAGTTCATAACTTCAGTCCTTAATGTTGTGAGACCATGGATTCAGCACATTTGAAGTCTAACAGTTCCGGAGTTGTCTTTCTTTCTTTCTTTCTTTCTTTCTTTCTTTCTTTCTTTCTTTCTTTCTTTCTTTCTTTCTTTCTTTCTTTCTTTCTTTCTTTCTTTCTTTCTTTCTTCCTTTCTCTTTTTTTATTCCAGCAACAGGGATCAAACTCAGGACTTTGTACTTGCAAGGCAGGAGCGGTGCCACTGAGCTAAATCCCCGGCCTTGAGTTGTATTTTTTCTGTATCAGGAAGATGAGGTCACCACTCTTCCCGCCTCTTTTGTAAGGACAGCTGTGGTCCTCACCGCCTCTTGCCTGGGAAGAGGTAGAACAGAAGTCCGGCATTTTCGGATCTGTGTGTGCCTTACTATTCTGAAAGGAAGAAAATCATTCTGGATTTGAGAGTGATGGTTCCTTGGATTCACACGTTCTCTCCCCCTTATTGGGTACCTCTCCAGGCAATCTGGAGTCATGGAATCAAGGAAGGCTGTAAACTGCAGCCTTTAAACCTGGGAAGCTGCCTTCTTAACATCTGGCTGAGTGACACTGGCACAGTTACTTCGCCTCTCTGAGCCTCAGTTATCCCATCAGCAACACAGGAATAGCGGTTGTCTGTCTGATGGGGCCATTTGCAAAGTGGATGGAGACAGACAGATGTGTGCGAAGGAGTGAACACTGTGCCAGCCTCAAAGAGTTGGAATCAGCAGCTCAATGCACGGCACACACAGGCTCAGAGGCTGGGAGGTTCTGGGCACCAGGCCCAGCTGTGCTGTTACCCACCTGCTTCCCTAACCTGCCAAAATCTTTTTCTGTTGCTCTTTTCATCTATAAGTTGTTAATGATGTGACCCATGCGGAAGTTCATACTGCAGAAAAATGAAAGGAAACACGATGTCAAGGAGTGGTGGAAAGACTTGACTGCAGCAGGAGCTCCATAGGTACGGCTGGCTTCTCTGACACTATGGGCTGTGTGGTGGGCAGAGCCCTTCTGAGCCCAGCCACTTTCGGGTTTATTGTGAAGTCCAGGACTCAGCTGAGCCGTGTTCTCCCAGAGTGACTTCCCATCCATCTACCCAGGGCCTCCTGTGCCCACACCCCACCTAGCCCCAGAGGGCAGGGGCAGGCAGCTCAGCTCCAGCAGAGGGTAGCGGCTGGCTGAGAAAGCCTGAGGGCACTGCAGACCATCGGGTCTGCAGCAAACGTCAGTGCAGTGTGTTATCTGAGCCTCAGGTTTTTATCTGCAATGACCCTGTCATCCAGCAGCGCAGCACGGAGCCGCCTCCCTGAGCTGGCCTCCTCTACAGGCGGAAGGTGCTCCTAGGGCGGGAACTGCCCCAGCCCGAGAGCTCACCCAGGCCCAGCCTAGGCATGGGGCCCCACTGGGGGCTGCTGTGCCTCTCGCCCTCCAGCAGCCCTTTCCCCAGGGCTTTCTATCACTAGCGTGATTTCCCGGCACCCCGGGGAAGAAGGCATCAGGGGCATTTTGGTGAGACTCCTTCTCAAAATAAATATGGGGGATAGCTGAGGGCGAAGGCCGTGACTTCAATCTCCAGTGACACAAAAGGGAGAGAGGAATTTCTAACTCCACTTCAGAGGCAGGAGCTGGCCTTCAGAGTGGAGCAACACTTTCCAGAAAGACAGCTGGTACCCAGCCAGCTGGGATGAGGAGCCAGAATGCCTAACTCCTACTTGCTTTGCTTTGTTTTCGCTTTTCTCACTGTAACTTTGTCCATGCTGTCAGGAAGAACTCCAGATGCTCTGTATTCCCTGAGGCCTCAGCCAGCCTGCCTGAACTCACAGCACCCTCTCCACGCTCACCCCTTCTTCCGTTGGTAGCTTTCATCTCCACAGCATGGCTGAAGGAAACGTAATTTGATCAAAATAATACTCTGTAAAGGCTCAGTGACTAATCCTTACCAGCTCAAGAGGTTTTGAAAGAAGAGGTTGGATTACTCTAATCATATCCCATTATGGCAAATTTGGGGCACTTAATAACACCAGATCCTATAGCAAGGGCCAGAGTGAGGCACGGCTTTGCTGTTAATTGGTCAGTGATGTAGGCCTCAGTCACTTTGTGTAAGAAATGAGGTTTTTCAACCCTTTGCTTTCAAAAGGCGCATCCAGCTGCAGGCTTCTGAGACCTTCTGAAGTGAAGCGAAAGCTTTTGAACTCTCGAGGGGTTCTGATTCTCCCACTCCCCCTCCGCTGTGGTGAGGATACTCTTGGGTTTGGAGACAGAACCAGCACGTGGTGTGGATCCACCTCTGGGACATCCTGTAGCAACGCCCTGTTCAGGGGCTTTAGGCAAGCAGAGCCCAGAGTTCTGCCCTCTTTGGAAGCCCCTAGGAGCTCTCCCCCTTTCTGTGGCTCCTGGAGAATCTCCCATTCCCTTTTTGCCCAGGCCCAAAGGTTATTACTGTGCAATCTTGAGCCCTTGTCTCCATGCTCACCTTGTCTCCATGTCATCACAGTGCACAGGACCCCCTCTGGGGAGCAGGCAGCAGTTTTGCATGTCTAGCACTCCTTCAGCTTGACAGCCACAAATAAACCTTGAGGGGAGGAAATCAGGCTACAATCAGAAGAGCAAACTCTCTGTAGTGGTGAGGGTGAAATACAAATTAATACTTCAATCCTGCCGTCTGCATGTATATGTATATATCAGCCAGGGACTAATGATCGCAATTTAATACTCTTCAGACATTCAGTGAGCACCTCCCAGCATAGGTGCATGTTTGCAGATCGCTTTACAGTGCAGGGAGTGTAGATCATGTGTGCTGCTGGAGTAGTCAAGGTTCTGGTTTTCGGTGGGGGGGAACTGAAAACAATTCTGCTTAACTTAGATTTAAAAAGTTTGTGGTATGTGCGTGTTCGGATTTATTGGAAGGATAGTAGGGGAGCTCAGAGAAACAAAGAACATCTAAGACACAGGGGTAGGAACTTGGGGATTTCTGGAATCTTCAGTTAGGTTTCAGTTTTGTAAACTGAAACCACTCTGGGTTTTTCAAATGGAGGACACTGAATGCAGGGAAGTGGCTCTGTGGGTGATGGGCTAACCAGGAATCTAAACAACAATGACAGGAAGCCTGGCTCTGCCAGGGCTCAGTGGGAAGATGAAGGGGTGGCATTCAAATGCACAAGAGGGGTCTTGGTACCAGAGCTGGAACCAGGTGCCAGGACAGTGGGGTGAGAGGTTTAGTCTTATGGACACAGAAGCTCCTGGGGAGAGACAAGGCCACTGCCGAAGACCCCAGAAGAAATGGCAAGGTGGGGGACATCTGGATCCATCCCTTCCTTCTTCTGTCACCATCTTCTGCCAGTGCCAGTGCTTCCTGCTGTCTGACCTGCCCAGAAGGCAGCGGGCAAGGGAGACATGGAGGAATGGCTCCCTGTACTGCCCAGCAGAGCCGAAAGGAAAGTCTGGGAAGGGAAGGCACATGGCCAGCGAGAAACCTTCGACCCTTCTGACTCCAGAACATTATCCCCAGAATGACTCCGCTCAGCTGTCTACATAGTCTCTGGCTGTTGTCTTCACGTTCCCAGCAAGAGGGCGTGGTGGCCCCAGCTTAGGTGTGATGAAGACACAGGGTCAGGAAGGAAATGGTCAGGGCCTCCACTCCAATACAGCAGCATCACCCATACACTGTCTCACCCCATGTCTTGGCTGGTGGCTTTTATTTTCAGCTTTGCAGACAAAGACACTCAAGTTCAGCAAGACACAATAATTTCCCACACATTTTATGACAGTCAAGAGCTACTTTGAGTCACACAAATTTGGGTTCAAATCGTGGCTTTATCTCTTGGTGGCTGAGAGACCTTGGGTAGAGTTTGACCTCATGTTTCCATCTATATAAAGGAAAAAGCCATGTCCACCTCATGGCATAGTTGGAAAGATACAGTGAAATCACACACATGCACACACAGTCATGCATGCTCATGTACACACCTCTGACACAGCTGATATTCAAAAGGCCTCTTTCCAACAGCAGGCACCGTGGCTTGTTTACAAGCCATGACCCAGTTCCAGGAAGGTTTTACCCAGGTCAGTGGAGCTTTCCCATCTCATTAAATAAGCCTGTTCTAGTGCAAAGGTCAGAGTGACCAGCACAACACACACACACACACACACACACACACACTCACACACACAAATGGGATTAATATCTAATCCACACATCTCAATGCAGGGCCAGGGCAGGAGTGAAACACTGGATTTGGAGGAGGAAAACTCCTAACCTTTTCTGTGTATAGAGGACAGATAACCTTATATTAACAAATGTAGAGTTTATCTTCAATATTAAGTTTTATGGGGAAGGTGGTAGTTAGGAAAAGCACCTAAAAGTCTACTTAGGCAGGCATAGGAATTGCCTGTCATGTGCTCTCTCTCTGTCTCTCTCTCTGTGTCTCTGTTTCTCTGGAAAGTCTGCTATTGCAGGGTGGAGAGACTCCCACTGGGCTGGGGAGAGTTTGCAGGGGACATGTGGCCTAAACCCTCTGACATAAGGGAAGCACAAGGCATATGGTGCTTGGTGTGGGCTTTGGAAGCAGAGAGAAGACACTTGGAGCCCAGGCTCCATTCCTCCCCACCTACATGTCCTGGAGAAGCTAACTTCTCCTCTCATCCTTGTTCTCCTTAACTCTGAATAGAGGGTCATGCTGTCTCCTTACAGAGATCTGGGAAAGAAGGAAGCCAAAGCTGTGAGGCTTTGTAGCTAGCATACTTTGCTACCGCCTTGGTGGTGAAAATACTCAGAATTAGGGTTTTCCCTAATTTCCCTCCAGACTAAGAGTTAGTGCTTCTTTCTCATTTCTCATTTACACATTACACCCTGTCTTATTTCTCCCCCTTCCATCTTCAGACCAGAACTCTTGCCCCACTTCTTGGATTTGGCTCCCCCACCCCTTGGATCAGCCCCAGCCTGGGACCTTGCCAGCCCTTCGGAGGGCACGGTCAGTCTTGTCTGTGACGTGTACCACCCTCAGCCAATAGCAGTCATCCTATGCAGGAATTAGTGTATGTCGTTCAAATGGCTTCCTGCCTGGAGACCCCGAGGTGAGGCTCGGGACATCCCCTGGACAGCCTCGGAGGCTGACATTGCAGAGCATCCCCACGGGGCTCCCCGTTCTCCAGCACCTGCCCTTGGCCAGCCTTTCATGGAGACTTTCCCAGGTAAATGTGAGTCAGTGCTGAAGGGATGTTCAGCAGACCTCAGGATGTGGCTCCTTTGTAAAGGATTGCTTGTGCATTGCCTCAGTTTAACTCTAGGTTCTAACTACAGACCTTGCTCTGAGCCCCTTTGGAGTGGTATATTTCACTACCTCTTTCATTCACTCATTTAATCACTCACCCAGCATTAATCCCTTACTGTATTACTTTCCTACGACTGTCATACCAAAGTACCATTAATGAGTAGCTGGAAACAATAGCGAAATGTGCGGTCCCGCAGTTCTGGAGGGTGGAAGTCTGACACCAGGTGTAGATCGGATCGTGTTCCCTCTTCTCAAATCCCCCTAGGAGCTGGTGGTTTCTGGAAAGGCCTGGTGCCCATAGGCTTGTAGGTAGGTGCTCCCCATGTACAGAGTTGGTGTCCGTATCCATGGGATCCTCATCTGTATATAGAACCAGCTATAGATAGAAAATATTCAAAAAATTACGCTTGTATTGAATATGTACAGATTCTTTTTCCTTGTCATTGATCCATAAGCAGTACAGTATAACAATGATTCCCATAGCATTTACATCTTCTTAGGTGTTGTATATCTTCTAGAGATGATGTAAAGTACACAGGAGGGTGTGGCAGGTTAAATGCGAACAGTACGCCATTCTATACGTGGGACTTGAGCACACATAGATTGTGGTGTGCATGGAGTTCCTGGAATGGATCCCCATGCATACTGGGGGACAGCAGTTACACAAGGATGTTCACCTGGATGTCTTCCTGTGGGTCTCTGTCTTGGCAGGTGCTGTTCTCACCTTTGTGTTTCTATCCAAATTTCTATCATTTAATAAGAATGCCAGCCACCAGATCAGAATCCAATCTACTATGACCTCATCTTATTTTGGTTATATCTGCCAACTCCCTGTTACCAAATAAGGTCACGTTCACAGACATGGTGGTTAGGGCATCAATGTACCATGTTAGGTGGCACAACTCAACCCATACCCCTACTGTCCTGTGCTGGGCTTTGCTTCTCAATCCTACTCTTGGCTCCCTGAGGCCACACCTCCAAGGTGCCCCCAAGCTATGGGGCATTGGTCTAATCCTTTGTTTCTGCCTGGTCATCATTCTCAGGCAAAGCTGCTTTGATCTCTGCCTTTCTCTTCCCTCTAGAGCTAAATTTCTCATTTTTAATATACATACTTTTTAATCACCACAAGGTCTATGTCTAATCTCCAGGAAACAGAAAGTTTAGCTCAGTGGCATATCTGAGCAAACATCTGCCAGGGTGAGGCCATGCTGCTGGCTCAGGATTTAATAAGAAGGAATGGGAAAAGGAA
This sequence comes from Heterocephalus glaber, assembly GCF_000247695.1. The sequence continues at coordinate 22,273,810 of NW_004624735.1, read as the reverse complement.
TTAAATTAGAGGGAACAAGAATAATCACACGTCTCAGGTTCTCTTGAGAAAAAAAATTTTTTCAATCATTTTTAGGGGAATCCTCACACTCAGCTCAACAGTTTAAAGCCTCAACTCAATTTTCTCTCTAGAAACCAGTAAGTTCAGCACTTCCCAGAGAGACATACTAAGGCTGTCAAACTCTGAAAAGGGCATCCAGAAGGCCTCTGTCACCACTAGTCTGGCCCTCTGTGGAGTGTGAAGCAGCCACAGACCATATATGAAGGAGCTGTGTACTGATAAAACTGTATTTAGAAAACAGGCAGACAACTGGCTGTGGGACATAGACAGTAGTTTGCAACCCCTAGGTTGTGGCACAGAATCCCCAAGACTGAATCTGAAAACCAGAAAGAGCTTTGAGTATCTCCAGTGGCAGATAGGTGAACCACCTCTGCACAGCCAGCAGCCACTTGTGCATGCCTCTTGGTGGGGCCTCCTCTTCTGGACATTGCCCTTGCCATGTGTTCTGTGAGGAAGTTCTGAAAGCTATCTTTCTTTATCGGTCCTGGGGCTACATGACACCATGCTGAGTCTCTTGCACTCACGCCTTTGGAGTGCATATTCTACACCTCAAATAGCCTCTCTTCCAGAAAGTCACCTTAAATTCTTATAAATGTTTTTTGGAAAATATCCAAATTGTGGAAACATTATTTTTTGGAAAAATATTTTGGTTTTTATCCCTCTTCTCAGGTCATTCTCTTCTTGTGGGATGTTGGGCTCAGACAGAATCAGGAAAACAAAAAGATTATGCCTCACTTACTACCTGGGAATCTCACCTGGCAGAGTGATTGGCTTCCATAAGGCAAGCACCTCATCTGTGGGATAGGCTAAGGATGTTGAGCTTGTGAGGCTGCAGTGAGGAGGGAAGGAAAGCCATTTGGCCTGGTGGGATCAGGCACACAGTGGGCCCTGGGTAAGGGATTAAAATAAAAGCTTGGCACTCCAGAGAGAAAGGCCAGGGCTGACAAGGGCAGGTGTCCTTGAATTATTCCCTGAATATTCCTGACTACTGAGAGAGTGCAGAGTGGAGTCCAGCCTGGTGTGCAGAAATGGCTTTCAGTTATGACACAGAAGTTAGGGCATTGCACTTGGGATGTGGAATGTCCTCCAAAGGCCTCTGTGCTCAAAGCTTGTTCCCCAGAAGGGACTACTGGGAGACTGTAGAACATGTAAGAGGTGGAGCCTAGTGGTCACGGGGACAGGCCCTCAAAGGGTATAGTGGAACTCCAGGCCTTTCCTCTTACTCCCTTCTCCTCCTGGCCATGAGGGGAGCCATTTTGTTCCCCTAACACACTTCCTACTGTGTTGTGCTGCCTCAAAGCACAACAAAAAGCCTGAAAGCAACAGGGCCTAGGATCAGGGACTAGACGCCCTGGAACTGTGAGCCCAGATAAACCTCTCTAAGATGACCATCTCAGGGATTGTTATAGTGATGGGAAGCTGACTCACAGAGGGTTAAAACCAGGCAAGTGAGGAGCCCAGGTGAGTCTGCCTGAGTGCCTCTCAGTCTGTCATCATCAGGGCATCTGTTCCAATGGGCCAACAGAGACCAGCACAGAAGTGGCTCTGGGCCTTGGGGATATGGCAGATCCCTGCTTGGCTTTCACCCCTGGAAGGCTGGGTATTGATTGTGTCTCCTAAGTTATTCTAATTCTGATCTTTCTGAGTTCTGTTTGCAAGGTATGCATGATTAGAAGGATTGGGGCTGACTCAGAGGCAAGGAAAGGCTAGGGCAGTGGTGGTGAATCCATGGCACTCATGCGACAGCAGGCTATTTGTTATCATGGAAAGCTCTAAAAGATTCACCATCACTGATCTAGAGTCCCTCTCCTCTCCTCTCCTCTCCTCTCCTCTCCTCTCTCCTCGTCCTCGTCCTCGTCCTCCTCCTCCTCCTCCTCCTCCTCCTCCTCCTCCTCCTCCTCTTCCTTCCTCTCTCTCTCTCCTTTATCTGCACAGGCCTTAAATCATTAGGCTTGCTTTACTTAAAATATCAAAACTCTTCAGTTTCCTTCTCCTCTGTTAAAACAGAGGCCTTTTTAGTAAATTGCTCAGATCCCATGGGAAGGCTGGGGACCAAGCTTCCCTGGTAATTTTAGGATACTGTGGACAGGAGATGGACTGGTGATAGACTGAATTGCTTTTAAAAGGCCTGTGGTCCTTTACTATAGATGGCCTGGCCTTTGGCTAGCTATCTCTGGAGTTTGCCATAGATGCCACATGGTATGTCCTCCCACCACTGATAACCTCTGACAGCAGAGGGTTTTCTGAGTCATCTGCTCCATCTGACTCCTTGCTTCACAGCCTGGACCTGCCACAGGATCCCTTTGTTCTCTGGTCCTCTCTCAAGTTTTGGAGCCTGTCCTGTCATCAGTCTATGAGTCAGAGCAGCGTGATGTGTGTAGAATGTGTTCTGATAAAGAACCCATAGTGTCCACCATGTTTTATGCTTCCTTATTTGTGGAGGGAGGTAAAAGGTGAAGCAATGCCTCCATGTCAGGCAGGCCCTTGGCCACAGGATCCTAACCACCACACAGGTGTGGTAGGACTTGGGAGTGTTATGGGATCTGTCCACTCCATTCACCTGTTCCCCAAGCTCATTGAGTGCCTGTCTGCCATGCTCTGGAGCATGTGTGTCTTAGCAGTGCCTCCAGTATGGCAGCCACTTCTTGCTCATCTAGTCCCATCGAGACAGCACCATCAAGATACATTAAACTGAAACTCTGTGACATATTCAGTGAACCCTACTCTCTTTGACAATATTATCAAAGAGGGCAAGAAATCCTGCATAATCCTGGGCTCTTGGTGTATGTTGCTGTTCCTTCCACAGGACTAAAAACTGTCTATGATACTCTTTCTTTCCTGGAAAACAATACAGCACATTTACAAAGTCAGTGGCTGCATACTATGCCCTGAGGTGTTTTAATCTGCTCTAGAAAAGATACCACAGCTGGCATGGGGGCTACCACCAGGGTTACCACTTGACAGAGAGTGCGGTAGTCTGAAGATGTCCTCTAGGATTCATCTAGCTTCTACAGGTCCCATTGTGAACAGAACGGAAGTGTGATGGGTGGTGTCCACTCTAGCTGAACCCTTAGATTACGAAGGGAGATGTTTTCTTCCCCTCTGCCTCTCAATCAGGGGTGGCTCTTGTTTAGTATTCACTGGTGGAGGCGGGGAAACGATTTTAGAAGCTTCCATTTCTTCTTCCCAACTTTGATCATAGCTCTTACTCTATAGGCCAAAGGCCCAGGGTGGAGCTCAAGACACCAAATTCTATACTTAATTGTTCTTTTTTTTTTAATTAAATTCTTTTATTGGTACATTGTAGGTATACAACACAATTACATTTCTCATTGGGAATTGTACCTTAACATGAT
>NW_004624735.1:22223817-22260938 GCF_000247695.1 Heterocephalus glaber | reverse complement strand
TGGTTTGGATCTCTCTCTCTCTCTCTCTCTCTCTCTCTCTCTCTCTCTCTCTCTCTCTCTCTTTCTCACCTGACCTACAGACAGTTGAGGATCAATAGCTGTGGTATCTCTGTTTCCATGTCCTGCTTTGGACTATGGCTGCAAGGCTTTCCTTCCATCCTGTGCTGCCCCTAGAGAACCATCAGGCATTTTGCACTTCCTCCAAAGCTTCCTCATTCACCGAACTGGCTGCTCCACTTGCATCCACTGTGCCCAGGTTGTGCTGCACATGGTGTGTGTCCTTGCAGAGGCAGCAATACTGGAGAACACTTAGCTTGTTTGGTGACGTGAGGCATAGGAGGCTTCTACTCATCCTATCCCAACTGATCCCTGTATGACTCACCCAGGAAGCATAACGGCAAGCAAGCTGGGAAGTGTCAAATAGTGGACGGTCACTGATAACTAATCAGGAACTGGAGCCAAAATCTACACAGAAAATGACCACTCGAACTAACAACACTAAGACTCAGTAAGAAGTTTCCCAGGATACTGGATTCTGGGCTGAGTGTGGTTGTTAAGTGTCACAGACCCTACAGGAACAAGATCTACTGTTGCAGACAATACTAGTAGTAGGAGGAGTGATTCTCAGTCCGGCCAACACGGGGTGGGGTGGGGGGTTCAATCTGATCCTTCCTCTCACCAGGTGGGCTTTCAGCCAGCTGCTTAAGGTCTCTAAGACTCAGCTTGTTCATCCAAAGACAGGTATAAATGGGAATGAGAGAGCCACATATGGTTGGTAGTCCACAAATAATCTGTTCAAGGAGTTACTGAATGTAAGGCATATTTCCTAGCACCTGGTCCATCATTTACAATTTTTAATAAGTGAATGAAGGCATCTAATACTCAAACATTTTGCATGGCATATAGTCTGCTATTAGAAACAAAACGTAGCTTTCTCCTCAACCAGGATTTCTCCTCCTCCATCCTGTTTGCTTTCATGTTGCCTAAGAACTAGCCCAGGGAGAAGAAATGGCCTCGTCAGGGTCAGCGTGACAATGAGTCAGAACCTCCACTTCCACCCCTTTCCAAATTTTTCTGCCTTGTGCAGCATCCTTTCTATGTATTGTACTACTTTGTATTAAATATGTACTCCTATTTTTTGTCTCCTCCTCTGTCTGGCAGCTCCCTGAAGCCAGGAACTCTCTTCTTCTTCTCAGATTTCTAAACACAAAGAAAAGTTGTTCTTAAATAAAAGGAAGGAGGGCAGGAAGAAAATGAAAGGCGGAAGGAAAGAAAAAGATGGATGGGATGTAAATGTGTAAAACAAATGAAATACTTGCCTTACTGATAGGGTACATCCCAGGAGTACATGAAATAAGTACAGAGCTCAGTAATGGCCAAAGTGGGAACAATTTGGGAAACAAAATTCAGTGGTATTGGTTTAAAACCCAAAGTGTAAAATAAATATGCATGGTCCATGTTGACATTAATAATTGAATTAATAAATAGGAAAATTTTCATAGAGCTTACGTAAAAAATGTTACCCTCAAGGACTATCTGTTAGTTTTCCATTACTGTAAGAAACACCTGAGATAATAATCTTATAAAAAGAAAAAGGTTGTTTTAGCCCGGAGTTTTGGAGATTTAAGAGTGTAAATTATTGGCCCTTTGCTTTGGCCCTGTAATGGCACATCATGGCAGGAGCATGTATTATGGTTTAGGTCTAGGATGTCTCCCAACTCCCATGTGTTGAGAGTTGGGGCTTTTAGAATGTGATTGCATCACAAGGGGACTATACTCATCAGTGAATCGATAGCTGAATGTGCCATTAGGAGGTGGGGCCTGGTTGGGCAAGGAAATTCCCTGGGAGCATGACCTGCAAAAATGTATCTCCTTCCCTAGCTCCTCTCTTCTTTCCCTGCTTCCTGATTGCCATGATGTGAGCAACTTTATTTCACCAGATCCTTCCATCATGCTGTTTCTGCCTTAGAGCCAGCCAACCATGGACTGAAAATGTGAGCCCAAACAAAGCTTTCCTCCTTTAAGACAAGGGTGTAGGGTATTGTGTCTCAGGGAGAAGAAAGTGACTAAGACAGACTTTGGTACCAGGAGTCAGGTCACTGCTGTGACAATACCTGACTATGTGGCTCAGAAGCCTTCGGAACTAATGTTAAGGAAGAGCTTAGACAGGCTTGGAGATGCTAGCTACAGAAGCAGCCCTAGAATGATATCAGCTGAGCTTTATGGGAGATTTAGCTCAGGAAGTGGGGCCAGGTTGGAACAAGTAGTTCTCTGGGTGCCTGAGCTGGAAGAGTGTAGCAACCTCTCCGGTTCCTCCCTTCTCTCTGCTGCCTGGACATCATGATGTAAGCAGCTTTCCTCTGGCAAGCTTTTCCACCCTTGGAGCCAGCGAAGTATACACCGAATTCTCTAAACTCAGTAAACTCAAATAAACTTCTGCTTTTAGCCGTGGATGCCAGGTATGGTGTTCAGCAATGGGAAAGTGACTCAGACAATGTGGCAGAGGAAATCTGTTCACCTCATGACCAAGTATCAAAGAGAATAGAAAAGATCAGGGTCTCATGATCCCCTGCAAGGCCATGTTCCCAATGACCTCTTTCTCTCACTGGCCTCCACCTCCTAATATCTCCACACCTCTTGATAGCACTACGGGGTAGAGGCCGGGCCTTCAACACATGGGCTGTTCTCTACTATAGCAGAGATGCATGACTCCCTCCTCCTTAGGTGTTAACTGACATGATGGCTTCCTTCCTAAGAGTACAGTACAGAAAGGAGGGAAAAGAACAACTTCACAGAGGAGGAACTGTCAGACACTACCAGGTGATCAAGGTTAAGTATCAACAGCCACAAGTCACACTGATGTGTTTCCTTGATGTGATATGATATGATGAAAATGGTATTCTATTGCTTCCTATTTCTTACTTTTATAAAAAAAAAAAGTCTAATCATGAGAAAAGTCTGATCATGAGGAAAACATCAAAAAGACTCTGTAGTGGGATATCCTACAGAATATCCTCAAAACTGTCAAAGTCACTTAAAACAAGATAAATCTGAGAAACAGCCAAGTGGAACTTGGGTAGACATGACAATAAATGTAATGAGGTGTTTCTGCATGGAACAGGAAGAGGACGCTGGGAGAAAGCCAAGGAGAATGGACTGAATTATGAACTCTAGTTGACACCAAGGCATAAGCAGCAGTTACTTTCCTGCAATAGGTGTGCTGTAGTCATGTAAGAAGTGAAGAGAAGAGGGGAGACTGGATGTACAAGGTGTGGGCTAAGTGCTCAGTCCTCTGTAACTCAGAAGTCTTCTAACACAGGAATAAGAAAGCAGGATAGTTACCAAACATCAACATCTTGGCCTTATGTAAATTCTGATTCACAGCAGACAAACAAGAGCAGAGAGGGGAAGGGGGAGGCGCAGAGGAGGGGGGATTAATCTGGTCCTAAATTCAGGGCTACACCTTCTAGTAAGATGATGCTGACTATGTGTAACACTGGGCATTTGGGTTTTTGTTTGTTTGAATTGATACTTCCTTTCCCTAGAAGGTATTTCCAGGGTTGTGTTTAAGTAGCAAATGCCAGTCTGGCTTTGACCTTTCAGAACTGGCAGTTACTGTATTTGCCTCTACTCCAAGCCCAGTGGTGGTTTGTGTTCTGAATGGGGTGGCCAGCTGGCAGGGTCCAGGTCAAGGAACAGGCAGGTCTGAGCCCCCTGGGGCCTGAGTTTCCTCTCAGCCCCAGGCCCCTGCTCTCTGTTCTGTAGCTCCATCTACTGGACCCTGAATAAATCACCTGGGGAAATGCCTCGCCCCTTAAGGCCCTACACTAGGCACCATGGGAGAAGAAGCAAAATTCATCTCATTAGTGACTGCCAGGATTAAAGGAAACATCAGAGATACGTCTCCTCCTTCACCGAAAAGAAAACAGAATGTTAGATGAATTGGACACATAGAGGTGTGCAGTCGCATTGGCCAGAGTTTGAACTTTGGGCTGGTGCTTCCTGGGAATGATACATCAGGCAAGTCCTTGACTCACTCTGGAATTCAGTTTTCCCATCTATAAAATGGGAACAACAAGCCCTCTCCCAGCAGTAAGTTTAGCTGCTGTTATTATCTTTGTCATTATTACATATTGACTTTAATATGAGAACAAAGACATTTTTCATCGATATTTCTTGATTGATTCTTGAAGTTATACCTATTTTTATATCCTCTAGGCACACATGTGCTCTCTCTCCCTCCTTCTCCCCCACCCCTTTCCATTTCCAGTCACAGCCAGCAAGACCAGAGAGAGATCATTTCAGTCTAGGCTGGGTCAAACGAAGAGGCAGGGAATGAAAGAGAAAAGCCCCTGGTAAGTAAGTAAGCTTAGCAAAACCTGACATCTTCCTTGATCTTCGAGTCGCATTCCATGGAACTCATTGTTCATCCATTCAGAAAAGTCACCTCATCCCTGCCATGAGCCAAGCAGGAGGGGATGGTAGAATCTCTGTTCTCTTGCCCCACCATTGCTGGCTCTTGACTCTGACCTTGTATTTAGATTGCAAAAATGTTCCTGTGAGAATGACTTTTGGTCTCTAGCACAATCCACAGGAGAGAGAACACTGTCTTCTAGCCAATGTCTGGTCAACTGACCTGGACAATCTGTGACCAAAAATGGAGCCATCAGCCTACCATTGCTGTAGTGCATGGTCATTAAGATCAACCAAGTGACTCCTTCTATCCAAATCCACAATGGCAGCAACTCTTGGACTGGTACTAATGGATCTTGATGCAATTTTGTTTCGTTTGGCAGATGTTGTACCAATAGATGTATATATTCTGATCTTCATCATATTTATACATGGTCCCTGTCATCTTCTGGAGGGACATTCTGATTTACATGGTGTCAGAGCTCAATCAATATCCATCAAATAAATGAATGTGTATCAGTCACCAAGGAATTTGATAAATGTAAATTAATACCAAAGACAGGTTACCTTTTCATTCATTAGTCAAATGGAGATTCTGACTTGACGATCAATCCTAGGATTCTAACAATATCAGGAAAATTTCAATCATGTGGTTGTATGAGAAGAACACTGACAGCCTCATTTTTTTATGTCCCAATATATTGCATCTAAATTTACTTAGTCATATATGTTGTAGAAGTCCTGTTGTACTGTTTACTTGCATACTTACAATTTGAGTTTAGATTATGGGCTCCTTTTGAGAGTAAAACCCTCAGGAAATTTTCCCAAGGTAATGCACCGAGATTCCTGCCTCTCAGACTGGTTCTTTCTTCCATTTTCTTTGATTAACATTATGTACTAAGAGCCCACTGTGTGCCATGCCTATACTAGGCTCCTTGAAAAATGAAGATATCTACTTGCTCAACATTCTTTCTTTGCATTTTGTCTTGACATCATTGCAATTGATTGTCTCCCTTTCCACCCACATAAATGTATCTGACAAAAGAGAACATTGGCTTCTTTCTTACAAAACCCAATAAACACATCCCATTATTACTTTATTACATTTCTCTGTTTTTCTTGATTCAATTCACCCTCCTTTCTTCTAAAAACTCTTGGCTTTTCTCCATTTTTCACGATACCCAGTCTTCTCATTTTCCTCACTTTCCTTCTGGAGCTTTGTAACAAAACATTTCATGGTATCTCCATTTGAATACCCCCTTAAGCACTGTAAATTCAACATATCAAAATAAAATACATCATTAGGATTCATCAAAGGATAGTACTAGAAACTAAAGGCAGTGGCTTTCTGAGTAGAAAACTCAGACGAGAAGAGATGCACATAGCTATGTCCTCAGAAGGTCTAGAAGTCTAGGTGATACCATGGCTAGCCACATGGGCAGTGCAAGCATCTAAGTGCAAACCAGGCCTCAAACTGGAGGAGAGGGCTAAGGAAACAGAAGAGTGGGAAAGACAGCAATAGCTGACTGACTGGGGGAGCCAATACTGTATATGGATTTATGCATCCTATGCTGATATGCAGCTGTAGATGGAATTATCCTTAGCCTGGCTTAGGTAGAGGAATGAAGTTCATTTAAATGTGTAGGCTGTCTGAATTCAAAGTACATGTTCTTTACTTTGTGAGAGATTCAGAGAAGGAAGTCATGTGGCCCCTGGGACTGACTTCAGCGGGACCCCAGTACAGCGGTCTTTGGCATGAACTAGGCAATCCCCATGGCAAAAGGAGCTCAGGATTCTTGATAAGGAGAGAAAACACATTGGTGACCACATCAATGGTGGAAAGTGGTCTTTTCTTTCTAGAGAAGTCTAAGTTCAAGTTCAGAAGTCCACATAACTGTGCTGCAGACCTCCAGGTATGATGTCAAGAGAAGAAATTATAGTGAGAATTGAGAAAGAGAGAGCGAGAGCTAGAGGGGCAGTGTTATGAAAGGTTAATTAGTATTTGAGCACACAGTTGTGTTTTCTATTTTATTTGGTCTGACTGGAAAAATAAATTGTGTTTTTCAAAGCACTGGCTTGCAGGCTATAATTGGAAATGAGCATGGTAAATACAGCTCGGTCAACGTGGCACAGGAAACAAAAGAGAAATGAGAAGTGGGCAGAGGTATTGCCTTCTGGGCTGGGGCTGAATGAAGAAGGGAGGGGCCTGCAGGAGCTAAGAGAGTGAGCTTCTTTCTTCCTGGCCCCGCCACTCCCCTGGGTCACCTGGGGCTGGTCACTTCACATGTCTGGACTTCTAGGTTCTAATTTGGAGAAGGCGATAGTACTTTTTCTCTCTGTGTTATTAGGAGTTCATGAGATAATATTTGGGGCTGATGTCAGGCACAAAAAATGGTATCTAATAAATGCGTGCCTACTCTTATCCATTTTTCTGTGAATTTTTATATTTCTCGAAAAGCTCTTCATGAGATGATGGCTTCTGTTCTTTTCAAATCGTATGGTTGTTTGGCTTGCATCTTTGCAATCCAATCTAATTTCATCCCATTTCTATGACTTCAGTGAAGGAATGTTTGTTAGGATGTGACCATGTTCTTACCACAATGCTAGGGAACAAAAATAAATAAATAAATATGACCTGGCACATGCCTTCAAAGAAATGAAACGTCACTGAGAAAACTAAGAGAAGAATGTGAGCATTCCAATCAGCATTTGGAGGCCTCGTATTGATCAGTAGAGGGATCCTCCCTATGAGGGGCCACGTCCACCACCACATGTAATTTTCATGCTGACCTCACAGGTGGTGCTTTTATAAGTAGGACCCAGAGATATAGAGAAGGGGACTGATGTTTTCAAGGTCAAAACAAGAGGAAGGAGCTTGACTATATACCTGCTCCCTGGACCTGCTTTGTGGTGGGGTCCTCCCCAGACCCCCACCCCACACCTGCCTAGCCCAGCCCGTCACCTGCTGTGTGCCCACCTGCTGAAGCCTGGCCAGATGCAACCCTTCATGTAACCTCACAGAATGAAAATAGTGTCATGTATAAAATATGTCCTTTGCTAAGAGAAGTAAAACTGGGATTCTCATCAAGTAGCTTCTCTCCATGACCATCAAGGAGGCCCCTAAAGCCGAGGTCTTCCACCTTAAAACACTCTGTCTAAGGTTCATGGGAGCCACCTATTTCTAGGGAACAAAATCTGAAGTGGTTCTCAGCATTGTGCCAAGTAATTACAGTGAAGAATATATTGGAATTTAAATTAGTGAAAGGAGACTCCTTCCTGTAAAAAGAGACTCTTCCTTGTTCTCTGTACAGCCAGTGCCTACACAGGAGACCCCTTAAGACCCTGTGCATCATCCACATGTCTCCTGCATCACCATGAGTATTTCTCCTCTCCCTCCCTGTTGTTCACCTTTATTTCCAATCGTCACACTCAACTAATCATTTTTCTAACAAATTCCAAATGTATTCTTTATCTCAATTGTTTTCATAATGCACAAATTATCTTAGACACTTTACTAATTAAACATTCTTGTAGCTTCCTTGCTATTCCAGGTTCAAAACCTTTAAAATCCCAAATAGCAGTCATTATAAATTTCTTGTAATTAATTGTTAAATACATTTTCCAATATATTTTACCAATTTCCAAGTTCACATTTATTTTATCCAACCTTATCCATCCTGATGCCAGTTTTCCTGTCCAGCAGGGGCCAGTGGGAAGTAAATTCTTAGTATGTCTGCATGTCTTATTTAAGGCTCACTGTTAAATGCCAATTCTGCTTAGTATAGACCTGCAGTTCTATACTAAATGCTCAAAATGTATACCTATTATTTTTTATTGCTCCCATTAGTCTGTCAATAATACTCCTTCAGCATTTTCCAGACATTAGTCCATCTTTCCTTTAGGGATACATTTGCCACACCCTTGTAGGATGTTTTTTTTCTAACAACATTGCCCTTTTAGTGTTGATGTCTTGAGCTTTCTCCCTTCAGTGTGTAGGCAAGGGCTGCTTGTGTTTGCCCACTGGACACCTAGTGGGACCTGGAAGGCCACCTCCTTGAAGTCCTGACTGAGAGGCAGAGCCATCATACCACGCCTTGTCTCCTGGCAGAGCCTCCCACACATGTGCACACTTGCTACCTTCCCTCACCGTCAGAGCTGTAGGGTCCCCGAGTACCAAGCTCAAGTTCTTCTAGTGCTTCTCACTGGGGCAGAGACTGAGTGAGATTGTAGGGGCCCTGGGCATACGCTCACTCCCAGGTGCCACCTTAGCTTCCACTCACTGCTCCTGGAGGGCCTCAGTGTGGTGGGCTATTCCATGTGTCCACTTGGCGGGGCCATGTGTACTCAGGTATTTGTCATCCCAGGTGTGTCTGTGAAGCTGGTCGGAATGAGATAAACGTTTGAGTCGTTAGATTGAGTAAAGTAGTTTGCTCTCCCCACTGCAGGTGGTCCACCCAGTCAGCAGAAGGCCTGGATAGAAGGGGAAGGCAGACTCTCCTGAGGAAGAGAGGAAGAAAGGAAGAGCAGACTCCTTGTGCCAGACGGCCTCAAGCTGGAACATTGTGCTTTTCCTGTCTTTGGATTCCAGTCAAAATGTTGGCTCTTCCTGGGCCTCAAGCCCATGAGGCTTCCAAGCAGAGCTACCCTCTCTGCACTCCTGGATTTTCAGCTTGTTCACTGCAGATCTTGGACCATGTCAGCCTGCAGAATCACACAGATCAACACCTTATAATAAGCCTCTGTCACATGCACATACACACGCATGCACGCACGTGCACACATAACATCTGTTGTTTCTGTTTCTCTGAGCCCCACCTGAAACACACCGCTTTTGCTTCTGTGATGGGTGCACTTCAGAATGTCCCACCCCTTCTTCCTGGCATTCATGCCCTTTTATACCCCCTTCTCTGTGTTTAGGTGGACTTGTGATGACTTCTAAACAATGGGCTAAGACAAAGATGAAAGGATGTCACTCGTGATAACATCACATTATCTGGTCACACGGCCACTTTGATTATTTTAATTCACTTAGAATGTGCTTGCTGTGGTTGACCTTGATGTATGCTGTCTACTCAATAAGAAAAGTTTTTCAAGAAGGGGAGCTATTTCCTTTCTTGGTATCTTCTCCAAAGAGTTAAAAGAATCATACTACAGTGATATATGCACACCTATGATTATAGCGGCACAGTTTGTCATAGCTAAATTTTGGAAATAGCCCAAATGCCCATCAACTGATGAATGGATAAAGAGGACATGGGATATATATTTACATGAAGTACTACTTACCTATGAAGAAGGAAACACTTGAGAGACTTATAACTAAGTGAATGCACGTTGAGATCATACTCACGTGAAATAAGTAATACAAGTGAAATAAATCAGACACACATGTGTAAATACCATATTGTTTCTCTGGTGTGAGAAACCAAGGGTAAATAAGGACCAAAATATACAATAGATATTTTAAAATAGGAAGAAAATATCCAAATGGAAAGGAGAACTGGGGGGTGGGGGAGGAAAAGAATAAAATGAGAAAAGAAGGAAAAATGGAAACAAAGCTCCTGTAAATAAGGAGAGGAAGAGCGGTTGAAGGGCGAGTAGAATGAGAAAAAAAAAATCAAGATACATCTACAGGTAGAAATTCCCTATGAAATGTGTGATCGTTATGTATACCTAAAATGTACCAATAAACTTAACTAATCAAAAAAAATGGTTTTCAGGAAGAATAATCAATGTTATGCCTCCGGTTGATCTTATAAAGCTCTGATGGGACATTTTGTTCAGTGCTTCAGAGTGTGTGTGTGTGTGTGTGTGTGTGTATGTGTGTGTGTACGAGTGTGTGTGCATGCAGACATATGTGTGCAAATGCTTGTGTTTAAGCCCTGGAATCCAGCCCAGAACACTGTCCGCACCACTTTCCCCCTGTGCTTCTGGAAGTCACAGCATGTTTCAGTTTGAAAAGATCCAGGGCTCTGAGCCCGAATAGTCAGTGACCAGCAGCTTTCAGGTATAGGTGGCTCTGAAAGGTACCACCTGCCCCTCCTTGCCCGCTGAAAGTCTGTAGCCTCAGCAACTGTCACAGGGGACTTTTTCGGTGCAGAAGTGAAAGTCAAATTGCAGCAAACAAAACACTGTGCTACCTAACACCTTCTTCATGGTTAACCCTGCACGTGCTGTCCATGGAAGAAAAGGAGAAACCAGGTTTCACGTACTGTTCTGTGGCAGCTCTCCCAGTAACCAAGAGGTGGGTGAAAATTTGTGCACAGGAATGTTAGAAAACAAGGACTTCACATTTGGGATGACCAGGGCTTCAATCCAGGTTTGATCTCTAGCAAGCTGTGACCCTTGGACAATGTACTTACTTTCCCTCTGCTTTGGTTTCTGTCTCTGCTAACTTGGGACAGCAGTAGGTCCTGTTTTAAGTAGTGCGAGCATCAGAACATAGCAGTAAGCTTAGTCAACATTGGTTATTGATCTTATGACTACTATCCTGTCATCACAACACTGCCACTAGCTTTGATGACCATACGCCTGGCCTGTCCCTTCGCCATCCATCTCCTCCCCTCACCCCGCTTTCAGTATGTCCCCCTCATACTTTGTGCTTCCAAATTCACCTTCCTAAAATTCAATTTTGATAATGTACCTCTCTTACTCAAAGAGGTTCACTGGGTCCCCATTTCCTACTTCGTATGCACAAATTCTCCAGTGCAACTCACAAGCTCCTCTATCTAGGAGACCTGTCTGTCCTCTTTATACCTCTTGGAAATCCAGTTTGTTTTCCTTCCCAAAAAGAGGAAGCATAGGATTGGGATTATGCCATGGTTTCCAGACCCAGAAAAGGGGTTAACTCTCACTTCTTCTACTTAAAGGCAGTCACACCTCGGGCAAGCTGTTCATGATGGTGCCAGTTTCACAGAGGAACTGAGAAAATCCACTGAGTTAACTCAGAATGAAGCATTTTAACTGTGGCTGGCATTTACCAAATGCTAGGGAATCCTTGACACAATTCTTGTCACCATGTGACTAAGTTCTTGGATGCCTTGTTTATAATAGACATTTTTTAACTTTATGACTAATGTTCTAGATAATTATACATTTTTAAGAGTCTTCTCTCCCTGAGTGTAAGCTCTTGGAGGATACGCTCAGTGTCGTCTTCATCCTCCAGAGTAACAGAGATAAAGACTCAAACTAAGGCAGTGTTCTGTGAGTATCCACAAAGGGAAGCTAACAACCAAGTGGTCAGCCCAGAAGTCCATGGTCAGCTCCAGCAGGCTGGGCCAACAGTCCATTTGAGTGGCTTAGTTTTCTTTGTTAGCTCTCATCTTCTGCACATCAGAGTAAACACCACTAAAGGAGCCCAAGTGGCCCTTGTTAACTGTGAAGAGTGACGGCTAGGGGTCCAGAGATGGGCATCCATGAGAATGCCTCCTGGTCCAACCCTCAAAGAAGTTGCCCTCCACCCTCAAGTGCAGAATGGACATGTGGGCCCAGCTGTTTTCACCCTTGACTCAGGGTCTCACAGCTGCTCATCAGTACATCAAGGTTCCCCTTCTGTTTCTAAAAGTATCCCCCGAATGAAGAAGTGAGGCATCAGATTTTCTGCCTGCTTAGAGTATTTTAGATTGTTACAAAATGAACTGACTCCTTTTGTGAAGGATGTGGGCATTCCCCCATGAAGGGGAGGGAAATCCCAATCCCAGCTGGTGGGGCTCTGAGCGGGTGGTAGAGTAGCTCCACATCAGCCTGAACCTTGAGTTCAACCCTAGCTTGATCTTTGTGTTCAACCCTAGCCTGATCTTCGTGGCTGCAGCAGAGCTGAGAACCTATGGAAGTATGACCTTCCCCTTACTTAGCCATTTCAGGTTTTGCTTGTGGAGACAGTTTTGATTGTGATGCCTGGGGAAGAGGGCATTGCTGGCATTGAGTAGCAGAGCACAGATGGCTCCTCACAACAAAGAGCGATCCCACCAGCAGGCTGTGGGTCCTGAGTCTAGGAAACCCAGTTCTAACTTCTGGCCTTCCTCCTGTTCCTCTCTACCAGGAGCAAATGTCTTGATCTCTGTGTCCATTCCTTTGTCTCTTTCTTATCCTTCCCTCCCTTCTTATATCCCTCTTTCCCTCTTTTCTTTTATCTCTTTCTCCTTCTAATGTTTAGTGAGGCCAGCACTAGTGTAAGCATTTTAGTATTAGCTCATGGTTTTTTGTTTTTTGGTTTTTTTGCTTAACTTCTTTTACTGGTACACTTTAGGTATACAATAAGTTTACATTTATCATTGGGTGCTTGTACCTGTACATGATGTATCTTGGTTCTTATTTTTTCCCCATTCCCTGTGTGCCCTTCCCTGTTTACATAGACTTTGTTTCCATTTTTTCTTTTCTCATAATTTTTCCTTTCCCTTCTTTCCTTTCTCCTTCCCCTCCCACTTCATCTACCCTTTTGGACCTTTTCTTCCTATTTCAAATTATCAATTATTCCTTTTAATTGTTTTACTCGGCCATAAAGAATGACAAACTAGAGACATTTATAGCTAAATGGATGTATATTGAGGTCATACTCTTAAGTGAAATAAATAGGACACACATGTGTAAATACCGAATAGTTTCTTTGAAAGTGTAAATAAGTATTAGCTCATGTTAATGCACAATACTCAATACAGCAAATAACCAGTTGAGCTCGGTAAGTACTGTTGACACTTGAGGTGAGATAATCTCTTTGAATGGTATTGAGTTTTCAAATAATTAATCAACAGTGTTTAGTATACTGTCTGATATACAAGTAGATAGGTAGGCACAAATGTATGTATATTCATATGCATGTATGTGTACATGAAGTTGTCCCTTCTTAACTAAATCTGAAAAACATTCAGGTCCCTTATATAAAATGGCATTTATTTGCATACAACTTATGCAAAACTCCAATATACCAAATCATCTTTAGATTAACTATAATTTCTAATACAATGTAAATAGTTGTTATGTTTTGTATTGAGAATAATAATAAGAAAAATATTTGTATGTGTTCAGTACAAATATAACATTTTTTTCAAAATTTTCTATCCTTGACGGAATGAATCTCCTGATACTGAACCTGTGGATACAGGAGATGACTGCAAACACACACACACACACACACACACACACACACACACACTTGCATACATTCATTCAGTGTGTCTATTGTCTGTGTATTATGGCCAATAAATGGCTAGTTTGGGATAAGGAAATTAGAAGAAAGCTTTGTTTTTTATTTATATTCTATCTATATTCACACTTCTATATTTTCTATATTTTTTACTTTACTCTGCATTTTCTTTAAAATTTACAAATTACTTTCGTTACTAAAACAATCTAATAGTATCTTAGAGGCCTAGAGGGTCATCTGTGAGGACAATCCCTTCCGCAAAAGGAAGTGTGAAGAATGCTATTCCCATGGACCTCTGCCACACATTTCACCAAAATAGAGTGCAAAAGACCAGTTCCTCTGATTCAAGGCATTCAACATTAGTGTCATGGATCCCGCTTGTACTGATCAGTTTGCTTGCTGTGTTTTATTGCACTTAGCTCCCTTGGAATTAATTATTTCCTATTGATCTTACTATGCCTCAGGAAGCTTTTCCATTTACCCTTCAAATGACCCATCTCATTCCCTCCTTCTCTCCCACTGCACGCTGGTGGGCAGAGGTATCTGAACCTAGTGGGTTTTCAACTTTATTTACATATTAAATTGATCCAGGGAGACCTTAAGAAATAAACATAGCGTATCTCTCTCTTGGGAGATTATGACTTACTTTGGTTCAAGTTAGGTATCATTTCTGTTGATGTTGTCAAGCTCCAGAGCAGATGCTATGTTTAAGAACCACTACCTTAGCTATAATTATGCTTGCAATCCTTGAACTGGCCCAAGCTGACATTAGGACATTTCCTGAGATAATTTTGTGTTCTACCTTTTGGTACAGCCAATACTGTATACTCCATTACTTTCATGGAAGCCTTACATTTTGCCACTTTAGTATAGATGGTATATGGTATATTCTCAGGCCCTGCAGAGCCTCCAGCTCCACCTCCTGCAACACCTGCAAGTGTGTCCTCAGCTTCTGCAGGAAGCTCTAGCTGCTGTGAAGATCTCCAACCAAATGAAACCCCTTGAGATCCCGTAGAAGATCCCTGAAACTTCTTCTACATGAGAGCCTTTTAACTTTTTTAAAATGGCCTCATACCCCTCCTCAGTCTTCCCTGTCTATGCACACATAGCCAACTCCTTCCACCATGCCTTAGGGATGATTTGATCATTATTTGGTTCTCACAGTTCCTCTCTGTAACTAACACCATTATTAAACACATTCTGCTTGTTTCTTGGTTCTTCCTCCCTATCAAATAGGTTGTTTATATCCCATGGCTGAGACTGGCCATATTTCCTGGTTCATTTCTGGATTCTGAATAATTTACCTAATTTCTATTCCTACTAACGGGCAGAACATTCCATGGCCGGTCACCAGGAGTGTGGGGCATGTCCTTAGCTAACAAATGACAGCTGAGCAGCTCTGGGGGAATGTTTTTGCCCTGGAGAAAAATGTACCTAATGACTGCTGGAGGTTGGGGAAACAGAACTAGCCCTTTTGCCTAATGCCTAATGAAGTCTTTGAAGGATACTGCCAAAGTCAAAGCACCTTGGGGGAGGAGTACCTGAGTCCTATGTTGTAACTGTATATCAAGTTAACTTTGCCCTCTGCCTAATTGTTTCCTTCACTTTTACTATCGTTGTTCCAGTGTGCTACAGCAAACTCTGAACAGAAATGTCCACCTCAGGCCTCTTTCAGAGCACTCAACCTAAACACATGTGCTAACACCTGGAAAGCAAGATTTTAAATTTACTGCCCTTGAAGTGACAATCAGAGCTCAAGGCTGGCCATTTGTTTCTGTGGGAATGAACAGCCTAGGGTCAGGCTGCTTTCTTGACAAGAGAGTGACAGGAAGGCCTTATGTTGGTTGCTTTGACCAGAATAAAATACTTTAATCACCCTGGACCCTCTCTTTTCTTCAATCCTGATAGTCTTAAAGGTTTTAAAGAGTACTAGAAATTCAAACAGTGTCTCTGCAGCAGCCTTGGAACCATAATTATAGGCATCAATGCCACTAATTGCTTTCAAACAGCTACAAGCAAACAGAACAAATCTATGTTCCTCAGCCTAAATATGGCTTACAGTCATGTAATAATCTGGTCTGCCTATGTTGTACCTCTAACTACAGCCAATACACTCCATTGCTTTATTGTAAGCATTATATTGAGTTACTTTAGTATAGCTGGTATATGGTATTATCATAGAACAGGCAAGATTCAATAGTTACATGGCTTTAAATTCTAGTTTAAATTCCTTTAAACTAGCTATTTCTTCTTTTATCAACACCTCACTTCAGTCATTCTGAACTACTTCTGTAAATTGTATCCTTCAAACTGCAGTCCTCATCATCCTTAGATTTTCAGCACCTGTGCTGTTCCTATTAAGCTCAAGGTGTCACTCCAGAGTTGTCTCCTCACCATAACTCCTCTGTAGACTGTATGTTACAACACCAGCTATTCTGTTGGTGACACCCCAGCCATCTTGAACTCCTCAGGGTTCTAGTCATGTCCTATTCATCTCTGTGCCTCCAGCAGCTAGGACAATGTCTGGAACATATCACAAAGTTACTCAAGAAGGGTGTTTGTGGAATCAAAACAAACTAAATTGAAAGTTATTGTTCTAATTCTGAGACTCTTGACCTATCAGAGAGAAACCAACTCTGCCACTCTGCAGAATTACCTTGGTACCCTGTGGGCAGCAACTTTGGAAGTAGTTTTGAAGTTTCTACACAGGATTTCCCTCCCCAACTCTGCCTAAACCAGCAAAAGGGAAGTGAGAAGTGGGCTTGTTGTCTATGATGACAAAAATCTTCGTATAAATTTATTTTCTTTTTTTTTCACCCAATAGGACTTCAGCACAGAAACTTGTATTGAAAGTGATTCTTGGGAGAGTGAGTTGCATGATCATTTTGGCTTTCAGTCTATGCCTAAAGCTGAATTACAGCTGAAGAAAGTAAATATTATGGCTTGCATTTAGATGTACCCCCAAATTCTCATGTTCTCAGAGGTGGATCTTTTCACAGGTGGCTGGATCTAGAGTGTGTGTGTGTGTTACTGGGTTTAAGGGTATGTGGTAACTAAATGGGTTTAGCATAGTTCTGGGTGTGGATAATGAAAACCTCACCCTGAGTATGGATGACATCAGTCAATAGGGTTATATCCTGGATGGAATTTAAAGAGGGAGAGGAAAGGCAGGATTTCTACTGCTGATTCCTTGCCTTCTACCTGCTATTTCATGAACTGTTTCTCCTCTATGATGTCCCTCTTCCATGTCACTCTGTGGTGGAGCCAGGTGACCATGGACTGAAACCTTTACAAATTGTAATCTGAAATAAAACTTTCCTCCTTTAGCTTGGATATCCAATATTGTGTCTCAGTGATGAGACAAGGAACTAGGATGGATTTTGGTACCAGGAGTAGGGTTGTTGCTCTGATATTACCTGACCATGTGATTTAGGAGCCTTTGGAATTGGTTTGCAGGAAGAGTTTGGAAAGTTTTGGAGATATCAGCTCAAGAAGAAGCCCTAGAGTGCTGTAAACTGAACTTAATGGGAGATTCTGATCAAAGCTTACAAAACCAGAATGCTGAAAGAAATGCTGGTGGTAAAAACCAGGCTCAGGAGGTTTTAGTTAAGAACAAAGACTTCATTAACTGTTGGACTCCTGACCATGTGTATGCTTTAGCAGAAAATTTGTTTTCATTTTACTCATGTCCAGAGACTTTGCAGGAGACTGAGATTAAGTGCAGCAGACTAATAAATCTGGTGCAAGAAATTTCAAAGCAGTCTAACGCTGATCCAGTGCCATGGCTACTATTGGGGGCTTTTAGCTATATCTATTTTGAGAATCAAGAGAAAAGAGCCCAGCAGAATGATTTAAAATGTTTTGAGTTTGGCCAGATGGGAAGCTCCAGTAAGGTTGTGGACTGCAAAGAAGGAACAGAGGAAAACTTGGTTGCTGAAAAGGAACAGAACAATAGAAAAGATGGCCTGAGGACATCACAAGAATCAGTAGGACTCCTCCCTTTTTGCAGCCTCAAAATTGCAAAAGTGAAAGACCTTGCTTTGAGAAGAGTGCCTCAGAGCACCATGTTCCAGAATAGTGGGAGCCTACAGAGTTTTTTCCTCAGGATTGGGTCCATAGTGCTCAGCAATCTAGGCACTCAATTCATACCACCAAGAGAAAAGGAAGTCTGGCTACTGTTCCAGCTGGTGGCAGAACCTGGTGTCACCTATGTAGAGCTGGTTTCAGGTGCACAAAGAATGCAAGACTTGTGGGGTCAGGAAAGCTTCCACTCAGATTTCAGAAAAAGGCCTGGGAGGTCAGCCATTGTGGCCCTGAGAAGGGCAGTGTGTAAAGCTGTGAGTATCAAGCTGAAGGTGCAGTGGAGACCCCAGAAGGTTGGAGGAGCCAGAAATGTGGATTGTCTGAGGAAAGCTACAAGGAGTGAGCAGAGCTGGCACAAGAAAGAAGTGATGGGAGCTATAACCACAGGCTGTACCATAGAGGTGGAGCCACCCAAGCCCTTTGGAGTTCACATCTTGCCATGGATCACCTTGGATGCTGGATGTGGAATTATGAGATTTAATATTTTTCCCTGCTGGATTTTTGACTTACTTTAGCTCCACTGCTTCCTATTCCTCTACTTGTACCTTTTTGAAAGGAAATGTTTGTCTTGTGCCATTGTATGTTGGAAGTATTTAACTTTCTTTTCATTTGTACAAAGGCTTGCAGCTAAGAGCTTGCCTTAAATTTCAGAGGAGACTTTGGACTTGGACTTTTCAGCAATGCTGAGACAGCTAGGATGTTAGCAACTCTTAGAGATGAAATAAATGAATTTTGCCTAAACAGATGTGGATGAATCTTTTGGAGTCCAGAGGCAGAATGAAGAAAGTAAATGTTATGGCTTGTGTCTAGATGTACAAAACCTCATGTGTTCATAGGCAGGGCTTTTCAGAGATGGCCCTATCTAGGTTGTATGTTACTGGGATTAAGTGTGTGATAACTAAATGGATTTGGCAGAGTTTAAATGTAGATAATGGAAGCCCCACTCTGGGCTTTGGTGGCACCAATCAATAGGCTTATAGCTTCTATAGAATATAAAGGGATAGAGGGAAAGGAGGCTTGCAGCTACCATTGCTCCTGCTTTCTTGCCTTCTGCCTGCAATACTATGAACTGTTTCTCCATGGTGATGACCCTCTGCCACGATACTCTGCCTTGGAGCCAGCCAGTTATGGGTTGAAACCTCTATAAACTGTGAACTGAAATAAACCTTTCCTCCTTTAACTTGTGGGTGTCTGATATTATGTCTCAGCAACAAAAAGTAATTAAGATAGTAAAATCTTAGGAGAGGTAACAGGCTTGTGAAACTGAGTAGGCAGAAACTGGAGTATGAAGTTTATGAAGAGAAATATAACTGAAAGAAGGGAGCAGGCCAAAGGAGTGGCTGTTGAAAATTTTGTCTCAATCCCCTTAAAGCATTGAGGATTAAAGATGGAGATAAATGCATATGTACAGGACTCCCAAAGACTTGGCAAAACCAACTTCTGGGATGCTATGAGATAAAGCAAGATCTTGATGTTACAAAGGGATTGGAGACCTAGGGGTTCTGATCATCCAGAGTGGAAAGAGAGCTCTACCCAAGACCACCTCAACCCAAATTGAAGTAGTACTGCCTCTTCCTAGAGTACAGGATGCTCTAGACACATTCTAGCAAAGTTCAAGAATAAGCTTTGAAAGAATCAGACTCATCCACTAGTAAACCAGCTGTCTGCCAGACCAAAATAGCATTCTCTGAAGAAAAATAACAAAATCCAGACTCTCAATAGTAGGGCATACACAATGTCCAGAAAACAATGAAAAGTAGTAGACTAACATAGTAATAAGAAAATGTAATCTACCACAAAAATTGTTGATAAAAATGAACCTGAGCTGACCCCAATGTTAGAATTAGCACAAAAGGATTTTAAAGTTGCTTAAAAATACATTCAGATGCATCAATGAAGATATAATGACAGTAAATTAACAGATGTGGAATCTCAGCTGAGAAATATATACTGTACAAAGAAATAAATAAAAAGTACCATATCTGATATAAAAAGTAAACTAGTAAATTTAAGAAAAGTTGGAGAAGCATTAATAAACTGTAAATTAATAGAAAACTTCTGTTTGAAAATACCTGTCAAAAGAGGCAATTTTCTGTTTTTATTATAATATTGGTTCTTCCACCTTCAAGTTCTCTCTCTCTCTCTCTCTCTCTCTCTCTCTCTCTCTCTCTCTCTCTCTCTCTCTCTCAATATTTCCAACTCCAGTGTAGCAGCATAGGATTTATTCTCATTCACTTTCTTTTATTTGTCATGTTCTTCTGTGAGTGAGGAAACTGGCCATCATCATCTTTGTCTGGCCAACCTCCCTAAATATTTTCCAGTCATACACATGCAAGTGAAGGAATCAGCATTATTGAAACATTTAGATTGACAAAACTAGCGGACTTGTTATACTTCTTTCCATCCTTGAATATCATCTTGAAGCATGACCCCTGGGGAGGAAAACTCTCTTTTTAATGAGAATTTAAACATCTTCTTATCAGAAGATATCCTCTTGGGTATGTCAAGGGATGATTATAATGCTCCTTTATCCCTTTCTTGATCCAGTTTGTCCCTTTACTGCTTAGGCATTGTCAGACCCTAGTGCCTCCTGGTGAATCTACTGCATTCCTAATTCTTTGCAGAATAAAAACCTCCAAGATCCAACACATTGCAGATGTCAATGGATGGAAGATCACTGAAACATAACTCTGTTGCAACAGCAGAAATAGCTATGAGTGGCAGAAGCTGCACAAAACGAACACTCCAGCCTCAAACATGTTCCAGGCACCCACAGATCTCTCTCTCTCTCTCTCTCTCTCTCTCTCTCTCATGCTGTGTTGTCAAACCCCCACCCCCACCTGCTGTAGGACCCTAAGAAGTTCAAGATCATTTTGCTCCTCAGTTGTTTTTTTCTGGCATAAAGCAAATTCTGCTGCACACAATGCAACTTTTGTCTTTTAAACAACTTGAGAATAGTTCAGTTTTCACTGTAAAAAGAATATGATCCTTCAAAATCCATAAAATAAAGAATTAAAATTTAGCCCCATCAGATTTGGCAGCTTCACAAAACTGACCTGACCCTTCCCATGACTCTTGGATTCTATTTTCTAGCCTGAGGTGGGAATGGGAGTCCTGCTGATGCATCCAATACTCCTGAGAAGTCCCAGAAGGTTGGAAAGGGATCCCAAACAGAAAGGTTCTGTGAAGAAAGAGGAGGTGAAAAGAGACGTCCTGCTGGCCTCTGGACCTAACATGCAAGGAAGACTAGACTGGTTTTACTTTGGATCTAGTCTGCCTTTCTCTGTGGGACAAACTAAAGAAAGAGGCTTAGGTTGCAAGTTCAGGATCCTCTGAAAGGTAAGAGTGAGATGCTATTCCACCCCCCTTCTCCTGGCTCAGGAAAGCTGCCAGGGCTTCTCTCTGGGGTCCTCAGGGGCCACTCACCTGGCCTGCCTGATTCAAATCTCTCTCCATTTTGAGTATGTAACCTGTCACTTTCATGTCTCTGGGTTGCTGACCCAATATAATGGAGATTCTTTGACCTAATATTCAGGCTTTCCAAAATGCCCCCCCCCATCACCCCATCTTGGCTCCAGCCTTCTTCCTTTTGGGTCATTTCCACATGTCAGCTACCTGGTCACATAAAATAGAGACATAGGGCTTCTGTGAGAATCAAAAGAAATAATAGACATGAGTATTTGTAGATTATCAAGTGTTAAAAAGTTTTCTATGGTAATATTACTATAAGAACCTAATGACACATGTTAAAATGAATTTACCAGTGGCTTGGACAGTTAAACATTATAAAAATTACTTGAGAGGTGTGTAGAGCCTCTTTGGGTGGATCATAAAATCAAACAATTGGGAAAGATGTATAGTGCTGATTGAGCACTCCACCACTATGAGCCCTGACTTTATGATGAACATGAGCCCCTGGATGTGAAGAACAGTGCTCTGTTGGCTCTACAGACTTAGGGAACCACCAGAGGCCCAAGATCCTCCAGTCTGATCCTGATGATGCCTAGATCAGGAAGTAGGGTTCCAAAGAAGCTGAACGGTTTGCTCAAGGTTTCGGAGAAAGGAGAAGTGAAATCAGTAATGCCAGTGCAGGGCTACTTACAGCGAAACCCTGCTCATCCACCACCTGGCTTCAGCACACAGCCCTCAGAATGGGCATTTTCTAGAAGACCATAGTTTCTTGGGGACTTGTTTTTCATACCAATCTGTAAATATGGCCTTCAGGACTTCTTAAAAAAAACGAACTATTATCATTATTTTCCCATTCAAAATAGAAGATGTAAATACTCTGGGAACCCATTTTATTTCTTTCTATCTGTGTTATATGTTGAGGTCTTATTAAGGATTTCCATTGAAACAGAGGATTCTGCTGCTGGAAATGCTATGAGAACCATTTGCCTGGAAGAAAAATGAAACGCTGAGGGGAGCAAAAATAAAATTCAATATGGATGGGTTTGAGTGTGTGTGTGTGTGTGTGTGTGTGTGTGCGTGTGTGTGTGTGGTGGGGGAATACTGGAATGGAGCCAGAGATGGGCAAATTCATTCATCTAACCTTTTCCAAGAACTTAATATAAAAATGTCTTACCAGTGCAAAGGGGACTTCCTGATTCAACCTGAGTCCACCAGGAAGTTCTTTCTCTATTACTCTCTAATACTAAAGGTCTCTCTGGAGGCAGAGGCTCATGTTCTTATGTCCACTGAAATGTAACTCTGTTGCAGCAACAGAAAGTGAGAACGGCTATGATTGGCAGAAGGTGCACGAAACCACAGGACTCATCTCCAGAGTACACATTGTTCTTTTCTATTAGGACAGATTGATCCATCCCCTGGGTAGTGGTTATGAACAAGGGTAAGTTTCCTCATTCATAAGGATGCTGCCATTGGAGTGTTCTTGCAAGTGAGTCCTTTCATTTTGTTTTGCTTTATTTTTTTGTTAAAGGTTTCATATCTTAGAAAGGAAAGAACGATAGATAATTCCGGTCAAGGCCTCCAACACTTTTTTGCTTAAGAAGAGTTTAAGATAATGCTTTAAAGTTACCTTGTCCTATGACCTTCACTAAAAACCATGTTTCACACTATGCTCCATTGACACACGTATAGAAGACACACGTATACACAGAGAGACATATAAAACATAACTAAATATAATATGCAATAATACTGACCTTTACTGCAGGGAGTACTCTCCCTCTCCTCCTCTCCATGTCACTTCTTTTCTTTTCCCTTCCCTCTTCTCCTCTCCTTTCACCTCCTCTCCATTTTTCTCCTCTCCTCTTTCCTTTCCCTTCCCTTCCATTCCTTCTCATTCCATTCTGAACTCTTTAATTTTAAAATTCTGGAAATTACTACCTAAATTGACTTTAGCACCCACGAATACATTTTGTGGTATTAAAACATTGACTTAGGGATAGCAGCCTGTGAGGTGGTGGCCAGAGGACTTACCTTAAAGCTGACCTTGCACTATATGGACCAGTACAGTGAGACTATGTCAATCAATGTGAGAGGCAAGTGGGAATTAGAAAGGTCATCTGTCCCTCAGTGGCTCCAACTACTAATGCACGAGAGTTTGCAGAGCTCTAATCAGACAGGGAGACCTTTACATTTGGTCTCAGGAGGAGCTGGGTACTTTGGGGAGAGATGGCTTGGTGAAGTTGAGCAGGATTTGCTCACAGGATCCTGGGGGTTGGGTGAAGGTGGACCATGGAACTGACAGAAAAAAGGGTTTGAGTGGCCCTGGGAAGCTGGACTCTCTTGCTGTCTGCCACAGCCTCTGGAGCTGCATATCTAGTGAGGGAGATGAATCAGGGAAAGATATAGAAGCTAGTAAGAGCCGTTCCCAATGAGGCTGTGTTGGTCTTAAATATATGTTCCTTTCCTCTTTGAGGGAAGGCCTCAGAAAGAGAGTGTACCATGCCAAAACATAACATACCCAAATATATATCAATTATTTCTATCTAAAATCACCCAAAGAGCTGTAGTGACAGGAGCCATCTGGCCTGTCCTTTCTGCCATACAAAACCAATGAGGGTTCCTTTGGGAGAGGTTCTTGCTCTCAAGAAAATATCGCCTGGGACTGGTGATGGGGCTGTGATGAACCTGAGTAAATATACTCGGAAGTCACCCCTGTCTCCCACTAGTCCCAAATTTCTCTTCAAAAATTTAGCATTCCTTGTCTAAAAAGAAAAAAGTCTGTTTGGCCATTTCTTTAGACTTCACTGTCTTACAGAAACCCTGATGTATATGTAAAATTAATAAAACATACCTTTCTCTTATTAATCTGCCTTGTGTTGATTTTGTTCCAAGACCAGCTGAAGGGCTCGCCTCATAATCAGGCAGGGTAGTGGGCAACATTGGCTGAGTGTATGCAGAAATTATTAGTTGCCAAGAGACATTCTAAATGCTTTTGTATGTAACAACTCATTTAACCCTCCCAACAAAACCAGGAGGTAGGATGCATTACTATTACCATTCTACAACCTAGGAAATGAAACTCTAGAGTGATTCCTTATAAGTAAGATGACCACAATTGCCGATCCAGATTCAACTTCCACCGGTGTGGTGTGTCTCAGGATCCCCTATTTTCTAATCTGCGTTGGCCTGAAGAGCAGCCAAGTACTCCACAGCTAGCTGATGCAGGTTGGGCCGGAAGAAGAGGTAGGCAATGCTTCATTCCTGGTCAACCATTTCCTGCAGCATGAAGTGTAAAGCAGGGATTGAGACCTGGAGAGATTGTGGAGACAGAGGGCAGGCATAATGCCAGAAGGACATGTAAATCCGCCAGGCACTCTACCCTATAGGTTGAGGGTTTCTGAAATGCCAACTCTGAATTAGAGGGCCAAATAAGTTTTGAATATAGGAAGAAAAACAATTAAGCCCTTGGATGTGGAATGCATTAGGTATAGCCTGCAATTATTCCCTGCAGTTATTTTACCAGGAATGGATTATTTCTCTTATCATTTCCACCACAGGCTTTTGACAGTGCGCATGGAGGGAAATACTGTCATGGGCAATGAGGAATTTCCATGAGGCTTAAGTAGGAGCAGCGGTGACACTATCAGGTTTGTGTTTTACAAAGATCACTCTGGTTTCTGATGGAGAAGTAAAATGGATGAGGTGGGAGCAAGGCTGGGCATCAGAACAATATTCAAAAGGCTGGTTTTGAGGCAGAAGTAGCAATTCTGAGTACTTACCATAGAAATTAAAAGCTGGGATAAATAAAAAAAACACTTAGGAGGGCAAGATGGGACTTTCTGACTGATCAGATGTGACAGGTGATGTGGAGGAATAGAGCTGACCTCCAGATTTCTCAGTTCCCCTCACCCCAAGTCCAGTGACAGTGGGAGAGGTGTTGGGAGTTCAGAGTGTAAAATGCTAAGGGATTATTCCATTAGGAAGGCTCAGGAGAGAGGTGGATGTGCAGGGGGTGAGGACAGGCAGTAGGTAAGGCAGGAGACTAATCAGAATGTAAGTGGTGGGCAAAGTCTCAAAAGTGACCCCAGTGCTAGAGATTTAAATAAAACCAGGACCAAGGACAGGGTCCTGGGGGAGCATTTAGTCAAGGAGCAGGAAAAGATGAGCACAGGAAGAGCCCAAAGGGTGACTGGAGAAGCTCATCTTCCCAGGAGTGTGATGCCAGAAAAGCAAGGAAAATAAGAGTCAACAATGGGAACTGACAGGCTGAAGGTTTTGGCAATCTTTCCACTGTCCACACCCTCATGGACTGGATTCCCAAAACTCTCACATGGGAAATTTGTGATTGAAACCCGTATATATGGAGGTAAAACTGAGATGGAAGGACAAGGACATGACTGAAGTTTTGACATTACTTGGAAGTGAAATGTGTAAAATAATTTGCCTGTTTATCTATCACAGTAAAAACTAAGATGTGTGGAGTGCTTTTTGTGTTCCCTATAATCCTACAGGGAAAATATCATTTTCTAAGTGAAACACACACTCACACACACACACACACACATACGCATGCACACACACTTGTATATTGCCATAAATATCTAGATCCAAATTCTTTGTCCCCAGGAACTCCCCAAGAAGTCACTCCCTTGGTCTTAGTAAGGTGATTATGATTATGCATTCTGCTCACTCGCTTGTACAGAGTTAATCTTCAGCTTCCTGGTTTTCCTAATTGTTCAGCAACTTTTGAGCTTTACATTCACGGTTTTATATTTCTCACTGTAAGAATGTCTTGAGGAAGGTCTTGAAATTTGCATAATCTCCATCAAAACACTTAGGTAAATAGAAGATAACCTGTTTATGCTACAATTATGTATGAGACCATTTGTGGAAGGGGAAGGATTGCAATGTGTTTGACTTTTCAAATGCAATTGTTTGTACGTGTTGTGGGAAGGAAACAGCCCAGTTACAGCATCTGAAGGTGAGGATAATTGTATTTTGGAGCTGTCATTTTCCTAGAAATAATGCGCAGGGCTTATGGCCTCTTGTGAACCTTGTCAAAAATTAAGAACAACAAAGCTGTTCCTTGTGGCAGACTTGCAGTTATCTTCTCGGCTCCGTCTTGGGGTTGATAAGAGACTGAGGAGCAGACCCTTTGACTGCATTTTTGTAGGAATAGAGAAAAGATTGTATCCCTTTACAATGTCTGTCAGCTTGAAAGAGCTATGAATCACAGCAAAATGGCATTTTATATTTAGTAATTCATTTCCTGTTCAGATCAAGGTGACAAATCTTGTGCAAAATAGCTCCCCATGACTCATATCAGCCTGTGAAGATGTTGGTAACAAAGTTTGATGAATCGTTATCGGCTGTGCCGTGAGGGTGTACGCAGTTTATCTCAGCTATTAATGAGATATGCAGTCTTCATCTGTTTCAGAACATAATTATTATTTCTTTTCCTGAGCACACCTCTCACAACGAGAGAAGACGTGTTTTAGACTTGATATAGCCCTCATGAGCCTTGTCTAAAATGATGTTTCTAGCTTTTACCATGTCGAGAAATATGGGGATTGATTCTAGGTGTAAGACGAAAAGTGTGACTCACATAAAAATGGACACAAAATGGTGTGATAAAGTAATTTTATTGTTAATAAATTAATAATTCATTAATATTAAAATTTATATAATGAAAATTGCAGGAGCCTGGAGAGATGTTAATCATTGAGAAGGTCAAGAGTTATTCCTATTTTCTGTGTCTACAGTCTGGATTGTAGGCTTTCATTTCCACTGGTTCGAAGTGCCAAATCTAATGCCTGTATTTAATTAGCTAACTCATTTTTTTTCGCAACTGATATTTATTCAGAAAACATATTAGGCCCTGGGATATGAAGTTGAATAAGACCTAGTCCCTGACTCTGAACATACTTACAGCTCTATGAAGTGTCCATGATATTAATAATTCCATTATGATTCCTCATAGATCACCAAGGAATGCAGGACCAGGAAGTAGAGACTGAACAGTTTCATTTGTGTGTATCCAATCAGATCTCAGAGAGGGACCAATATTTGATTTCCAATATAGCATAGGAATCAAAGCACAGAAGTGAGTGTTGGCAGCCTGGACTTGAGTCCTACATTTGAAACTGTGGACATGGTTTTCACCTTTGTAAACCTCAGTTTTTTGATCTATAAAATGAGGCTAGGAAAACACTCCTCTCAGCAGTAATGCGAGAAATAAAAGAGGCCATGCACATGAAATGCTTAGTCCTGTGCTTAGGGGAGAGTTGGGCTCAGGACCTAATTCTGAGTGAAAATGTGAAAGTTTGCTCTGAGTCAGGCACGTGACAGACTGGTGTTCTCTGCCAAGCATTAGCTGGAGAAATGGATGGACTCTAATGCAAATCATGGGCCCTCACATGGGCAAGCAAACACCCTCTTTCTGGTATGCACATGAGTATTTTGCCACAGTAGTGATGCCTCTGCCAGCTACTTTCTCTCTTGCTCCTCTGCCCTGCCTCTTTTCCTCACCTGTGGCAGCATCTGTCTGACCTTCATTAGTGTCTGAGGAATGCATTCAGGAGCAAACAAAAGACTGTCCAAGTAACAGGAGTTTAACTACCTAAGGATTTGTATGTCTTATATAAAACTGTTGAGTGGGCAGCCACTAAATAGCCAGCTCCGACTATCTCCTTGGCTGATGATGTAACTTTTGTAGGAATTGGGAAATGTATGTGTGTTGGGTCAGCTTCCTTTACTATAACGAATACCTGAAACCATCAATTTAAAGAAAACATGCATTTATATTGGCTTATGGTCTCTGAAATTCTGGTCCATGATTAGTTGGCCCCATTGCTTTGGGCCTGTGGGGAGGCAGCATGCTGTGATAGAAGTGTGGGATAGAGCAAAACCTCATGGCCAGAAAGCAAAACAAAGAAACTAGGGTCCCAAAGTCTCCCCCCACCCCACCAGGGTTATCCTCCCTATGACCTGAAGACCTCCCACCAATCCCACTTCTGAAAGATTCTTCCACCTTCTAATAGAGCCAAGCTAGGGAACAAGTCTTTGACCCATGGCCCATCTGAGGACATTCCAGATACAAAGTTAGCAGTGAAGAAGCAAAGGGGTGAGTTCAGGGGAGAAGGGCATGCTCAAGTTCTTTATGGGGATGGCCACACTCCACTGGGCAGCCTGGGCCTCAGGGCCACCTCACCTATTAGAGTCTGGGAGGAATGGAGTTGTGGATGGCTTTGAGGGTGCCCTAACATAGTGTATGGGACATCTTCCACTCTTCAGGTCCTAATATAACTACTGTGGGTCTTGTGAAACCACTCCTGACCACTGCCAATGCCACTGTAACTTTTGTCTCAGGAAAGGCTAAGGCCTTTGCACTGTGTAACTCATTGTTAAGCCTTCAATGGTAACACCACTCATGCCATTCACCACG
Organism: Heterocephalus glaber; assembly: GCF_000247695.1. Next base: position 22,232,445 of record NW_004624735.1, on the reverse strand, counting down.
TATATATGACTTCATAGTTTATAAGTATTTCCTACTATGACCTCCTACTTCACCTACAAGCAGCCAATGAGTCAGACATTTTTTTCTGGGATTCTATGGAGAAACATAACACAAACTCACACAGAAAGATAGGGTAAAAGTAAGACCCTATAGTCCTAGTTCTGGACGATTTTAGAATTAGAGCAGGATTCCACAGTTGCTCTGGCCACTTACTAGCTGTGCAAACCTGGTGTCAGTCTGTTTTGTGCTGCATAACATAGTGAGGATGAGTAGTTTATCAAGAACACAAATTGATTTCTTCACATCACTGAGAGCTGCAAGTTGCAAAGGTCAAGGTCAAGGAACTGCCTTTGAGATGTGTCTTATTACTCAGCATTCCATAGTGGAAGATAGAAAGTCAAGAAAGAGAGAGGAGGGGCCAAGTGGACTCTTTTATAGTGAACCCACTCCTATGACAATGATCCCAATCCCACTACACCAGCATTAATCCACTCATGAGGACAGTTAGCAATTTCAGCCTTGTTCCATTGAACAAGTGATCAGAAGTTAAGAAAGTAAAATGATGTTATGAAGCATAAACTTGAGTATTATATAATCCTGCTTTCCTAGCTGACCATGAGAGACTGGAATCCCAGGACATAAGGGCCTTGCTCTGCTCAGCTGCAAGGTCCTGAGCCAGATAAGACAGACTCCAGGTCTGTAAATACCTAGGGCAGGTGTCTTTCCAAGTTACTCAATACACAAGCCAATGCCCAGAACCTTGTTCTTATCGGCCTTGTTTGGGAGGAATTATGTGCCATTTGTTCAGATTTATAACTAGGGCCTCAGAATAAATCTAAGGGCTAAAGCTCCCTTCATATCCAGACATTATGGTTCTATGGGAGGGTGTATTGGGATTTAGATTTTGATTTTTGTTTCTAGAAGCCACCATTCATTCTTTTTATATTTATTTATTATTAAATATATGAATGTATATATTTTATTTTTACATTTAAAGTTATATATATAATGTATTAAATATATTTACTTATTTATTAAGCATCTGCTATGCATGAAGCATGCTATAAGTCACTGGGTGCCATGCAGATTGAAAGAGACTTGTCTTCATGAAGCTCAGGGTCCGGTGCAAAGAAAAGCCCAGCAGGTCATTACAAGTGTAAGAGAAAACTGGAAAGAGGGGTTGTATTTGGTGTGAGCTCCACAGATACCAACATAAGCTCAAGGCCAGGGAGGTTGGGAGTGACCAGAAAAAGGAGGGGACATTCAGTAAGAATGAAATGCACTGGCCAGTATTCCCTCCAGAGTAGAGTGATGACTACAGGGCCAGGGCTGTAGCGAGGCTGAGCACTCAGGGACCTGGGTCACCCAGAAGCATCTGAGTGACAAGAATTACTAGGCTGGAATGAAACCTTTCCTTTAATTTTCAAACACTAGGCTCTTCTACCACTGAACAGCAAGGTAGGCATTGGGATGGCCATTAGGCAGGAAAGTTCCGCTTCATGTCCTAGGTAACCATGGAGGGCCTGGAGGAGGGGCATGTCAGAGCCACAGAGAATAGAGGCCACTGCTCACAGAGAGTCTGTCTCAGCAGCCCTGCCTGCTCCATGCTCTGCACCACACAATATCCTGTCTCATCTCTTCTTCCAGCCTTGATCCTAGATACTGTGTAAGTCACTCCCACATCTATGTCTATAGGTGGAAGAAGGTAACATGCACCAAGTAGCATCTACCCTCACTATCATTGCCTTTAGCATTCCAGTACATTCCCACTGCAGTAGGAACTAGGGGATAAGCCTTTTGCATAAACTCTCCCCTTTGGTTCTTACAGTTAAGCACTGTGCTAATTTTTCCCACTTTATAGAAGAGGAAATAAAGGAAAGACTATGCTGTATAGAAAGGAAATAGTAGAGCTGCATTTGAACTATGATCTGACTCCAAATTAGATGCTCTAAGCCCTATGGTGGACCATCTCTTCTTGATATAATGTCTTCATAACTTCCAGGAACACAATACCTTGTGTTACTAACAGTAGAAGCAGCAGGAGTAACAATATTCAATGTAGCAATAGAAGCAGCAGTAGCATTCATATCAGCAGTAGCATTCGTAGCAGTAATAGCAGTCACAGTTGCTGCAGTGAGCCTCTCTGAGCCCTGCCCTGGTGGTGAGCTATGTGAATTACATGAGTCAGCTCTCTTAATTTCAGAACACTACTAAGAAGGGTTATATTTATGTCTCATTTCTCCTGTTCTGAGGATGACAGAAAATAAGTACTCGTCTGGCAGCATACAACTGGTAAAGTAGCATTGTGGGTTTCTTTTCTCTATCCTGGCTCTTCCCTCTCCTCACCTTACCTCTCTTGAGATTTACATATGAAGAATATCTTTATTTCCTAGATCAGAAAGTGGACAACCATCAAGGGGAAATACAGTCATGATGAGTCAGCCAGACCTCCACTTGAACTCCACTTTTACTGTTCACTTGAGGACAAAGGACTTAATCTTTCTGAGCCTCAGTTTCCTCTGATACAGAATGGGGAAAGTAGTGAAGTCTAATGAGGCTACGCAAGAGTTCAAGGAATAGGCCAAGTACAGGGCTGGTCCCATAAACCTTTCAGTTCATGTAAAGAGGCTTTAGAGAAAGCCAACCCCAGTCCCATCTGACTCTCCAACAGCCCAGTACATCTCTAATTGGCATGCACCAGCTCTGAGGCTGGAGGAGTCCTGCAGTGGGGGCTCATTTGTCCCAGGACTGCCCATTCTAATGTTAGGATCCTCCTTTCCATTGCATTGCACTCATCCTCCCTAGAGGCCCATGCAAAACACATGGAATGCTTCTTTTCATACTGGTGACTGCCCTTGAGTGCCCAGTGGTCTGTGCTCTCCTGGGGTGGAATTCTGCAGACCTGTCACCTTTGCCCACCATGTAGGTCACCCTTTCCAGAAGTGCATGCAGTCTTCCAGTCACTTCTTTCCTCTTTGTGATCTGGACTGTGTCACTTCCTCCAACCTTGTTCTTACAGATTGTGCCAAGGCAGAGGGCATCACTCTAGTCCCTGGCTTTACCTGGCACAACGGTACCTCCTTGCTATTTTGTCCAAGCTATGCCCTGCCTTGGGCATGCCCCTTATCCTGCTCTTCTTGATGCCATCTCCTTTATTAGGCAGAAACAGATGATCCAGATGGCCCAAGTCTAGTGCATGCTCTGGAGCCAGAAGGGGGCCCAACTTGCCTAAAGGTGCCCATAGAGGAGATCCTTTCTTAGCATGGGGAGTGATAGGAAAGATCAGAAGAGCTTCCTGGATGTGGTGCTGCCCACTGAATTGGAAACACTGAGAGGGCTTTTGCCTAGTGAAGGTAGGCAAGGCCTGAGCAGCAAGAATGCTTGTGTAAAAAGGGTGAAAGGGGGAGTAGCTGTGTGCAGGAGAAACACTTTCTGCCTGCAGCCTGTGTGTGTGTGTGTGTGTGTGTGTGTGTGTGTGCGTGTGTACTGAAGATTTTACAGCAGTGGGCCAGGCCAGGGCCATGGGGATTCTCTGTGCCAAACATAATGAAACCTAAAATGGAACCTGCCTGCATGTACCATGGACGGAGCAAGCATCTGCATGGCATTTGCCCTGGCCAACTCTGCATGCATTAATTGCATCCCCAGGCTGCAGCTGGCCACCAACTCCAAGCGTAGTCTGACACAGGGCAGCAGAGGCACCAACCAACTGATTGACCTGATCATGGATGCAGCTGGCCCACTAAAAGAGAAGCTAAGCTCCAGAGAGCTCCAGGGAGAAATAATGGACCAGGTCAGCAGCACTAGCCCCAGGAAAAGCCCACAGCTATTGTAAACTACAAAACAAGCATGGAATTTTACTCAAAAAGTGAGTCCTTCAAAGCAGGCTAGAATTGGAGAAGAAAACAGAGCAGTGTCCACCATATTGCCAGACAGTGTTTAGTCAGGCTCCACTGGGAAGAGATTGTGCAAGACTAAGCCACAAAATAACTATAGAATAACTCCCCTTCAGTGTTTCCAGTGTTATTCTCCCCTAGTGACTGGGTAAAAGACAGCCATGAGAGACAGCAACACAGCAGTTTGAAATCAGGCTCAGAAGGAAGTGGGTACTGACTCCTGTGGTGAGAAATCACAGTAAGGGTGGCTTTTAGAGGCAGCTGAATTTGAAAGGGTTGACATTAAGTCCAGCTGTCTGCTTGACCTCCCAGTCTTCTACCTCTATCCAGCAGAGACCAGTGGTCTGATTGCGTTCCCCATCTACTAATGTCAACAAAGACATGCGTCAGCTCAGATGTTGCCATAGTCTGTAGTATATGGACAGAAGGATCTCTGAAGAAGGGGGGAGGCACCTCACAAACCATGGGTTGCAAAGCTAGCTGGAGGAAATTATGACTTGCTGCAGATTCTAGACATAAACTACTCATTTAGAAAGACAGGAATTTTTGGGGGGGTGGTCAGTTTTTTTCTTTTGCCTTCACTAGTGTTTTGGTGTTTGGATTTTTTTCTCCTTTTTTCATTTTCTGGGGTTTTTTTTCTTTCATTTTTAAAACTTTTCTTTTTATTTTCCTTCTTCCTTTATTAGATCTCTGGATTTTCTTTTATCTTTTTCTTGTTTTGTCTTTTCTGTTACTTTTATCTAATACTATTATTTTAACCATTTATTCTTTTTAAAAAAATTCTTTTATTGGTAGAATAAAAGGTATACAATATGTTTACATTTATCGTTGGGTGCTTGTACCTGTACATGATGTATCTTAGTTCTTATTTTTCCCCCATTACCTGTGAGGCCTTCACCCTCTCCACCCTTCCTCATGTGCATAGATTTCATTTCCATTTTTTTTTCTCATAATTAACCATTTATTCTTCAATAGGGTGCTTTATCTCACTTTTCTTTCCTCCTTCTCATTTTCCATTGTTTATCTGTTCAAATTCTATGTTTTTCCTTCTCCAGTTACCCACCCCTTTTATTCTTAGTAAGATAACCATAAACTTTAAGAATCACTAGATAGTTAACTCCATACTATTACTGTTGAATACTGTTTTATTGTGAGTAAAGGTATGGTTGTTACATTGAGTAGATGTTTGCTGTATGTAAATATTTGGTTTGAATTAGTTTATACTATAATGATAGACCCCTTTCCTGTGGTTAAGGGTGGTACATAACTGATTCTTAGGGTATGTGAATATACAGTTTGTCTTTGATACTTTTACTGTTACTTTTGCTATTGCCAAGTTGGCATAGTTGTTGCTCACTAATTGGTTTTCTCTTTATGCAGAATCTGGATTGCCTTTGTGTCATTAACAATACTGCAGCCCATTCTCAGAGTACTGGATGTTGGACAAAATACACTGCAGCCTCCTTTCCCAAACAAATGGAAGTAGTTGGATCATGGGACAGAAGTTTTTAAGTTAGTTTTGCCCAGAATGCATCACTTTAAAGCAAACACTAACTAAAGAGGTCTCTGTACTAGCAGCAAAGTTTTCATCAACCAGCAAACCTGAGCCCACAAACAAACGAAGAATAGAAGCATGAAAAGAAAAGCCCTCAAAATGCCCCCAAAACTCCCAACTCCCCCAAAGCTGATCCATAGGGCATCAAGAAGGAGGAAATAAAAAGCCAGAGTTAAATTATTCAAAAGAATAATAGTGATTTTTTAAAAAAAAATCAGATTAGTAAGGTGAACAATAAGCACAAAACAGATATAACTGAAAATATAATGGACCTATAAATAAAACAAGCAATGAGTTTATAGAAGACTAATGAAAAGCTGGCTGAGCTAGATAAAATGATACAAAACATGAATGACCAGTTTAGCAAACAATTAAAGCACAGAAAAAGATAACAAAGAGAAATTCAGGAGAATAAAAATTCTATTGAAATTCTATTGGCTACAAAAGTGACCAGTGTGAGGACAGAGTATCAGAACTATAAGGCAGGGCTGCTGTTAGAGACCAATTATTTAGATATACCTTAAAAACAACATAAGAATATGAAAAATGGATCCAAGAGATCCTATATGGTGCAAGGAAGACTAATCAAAGATTAAGGAATTAATGAAAAATCAGAAGACAGCACAAATAGCATAAAATATGTTTGTAGAAACAACAGCAGAAACCATTACAAATATTGGAAAACTTTTAACATACAGATAATTAATTCATATGGAGCCCCAAGTAATTGCAGTCAGAAAAAGAATCTCTCTGGAACACATCATAGTCAAAATCCCAGATTCCAACACAAGGATCAAATCTTAAAAGCTACTAGAGAAAATCAACAAATCACCTACAAAGGTAAATCCATTGGAATTACAGCAGAATTCTCAACAGGAACCTTAAAGAACAAAAGAACTTAGAGTGAAGTGTTTCAAGCTCTAAAAGAAAAGAACTTTCAACCCAGCCTAATATATCCTTCAAAACTTTCAAAACTGAAGGAGAATGAGGTATTTCCATGATAATAAGTACCTTAAGAAATTCATGGCCACCAACTCTAAAATATTCTCAAGAATTTCTGAGAAAGAGACAATGAAGCCAACAATGTCAAAATGTCTAATGGAATCAACACAACAGGGAGGGTGAGAAGTTAAGTAGAAGAAAAAGAAAAAGGAAATCAGTAACAGGAAAATAATACAATGACAGGAATAAGTCAATATTTTCATTAATAACTCTCAGTGTGAATAGTCTCAGTTTCCCAATCAAAAGACACAGGTTGGCAAAATGAATCAAGAAATAAAATCCAATAGTATGCTCTATAAAGAAACAAACTCAACCCAAGAAGAAATTCATAGTCTAAAAATCAAAGGATGGAAAACAATATTCCATACAACCTGAAGCCCAAACTAAGCATGAGTAGCTATCCTGTTTTCAGACAAAGGGGGCTTCAAGCCAAAACTGATCAGAAGAGACAAAGAAGGTCACTACATGTAGGTGAAGGGAACAACTCAGTGAGAAGAGATAACAGTTACAAACATATCTGGAGTGGCACACACAACTGTATAGAGCACTACTGGACAGAATAGATCAAATAAACATCACATTCATAGTGGGGAACCTTGATATTCCACAGTCCCATATACAAATCAACTAGACAAGCATAATAACAAAGAAATATGAGTTAAAGCAAACCATCAAACAAATGGTCTTAATAGATATCTATACAGTGTCTCTTCAACAACAAGAGAAGATACATTCTCCTCAGGAGCACATGGAACTTTCTCCAAAATGGACCATATTCTAGCCAATAAAACATGCTTAAGTAAATGTAAAATCACTGAAATTATCCCATATATATTAAACCATACACTCTTGAGTAATCTATGAGATTCAGAAGAAATCAAGGAAGAAATTGTACATTTCACAGAATCAAATGTAAAGTCAGCTGTACCAACCCCCCCCCAGCATGAGGAGCTGAGCTTCCCCTAGTGCAGAGGAGGTGAGCCTCATAGGCCACCATACCACTGCCCCCAGTGCCAAGGAGCTCATCCATTCCCAGTGCAGAGGAGGAGCCTTCCAGGATGTGGTACCACTTCCCCTGGAGCCAAGGAGGTGAGCTGCTTGGGCACCAGCAACTTCCCCCTTTGAAATGAGAAGACACATAAACAAGTCTCAAAAGCAGACTCCCAGATCACCTAAAAAATCCCAAAGGGAAATGAGATGGAACAATCTGATACTCAACCACCTAGACTCACTAAACTAGCAACAAAAGAGGATCTGGAAAAAATGAAATAAGTAGTAATTTCTCATATAACAGCACAGATTGTGCCCATAGTATAAGACATGATTAATAAATCTATAGAGAGGGCCGGGGATCTAGCGCAGTGAATTTGCTGCCTGCTGCACAAGTGTAAGGACCCAAGTTCAATCCCTAGTAACAAATAAATAAATAAATAAATAAATAAATCTACAGAAGACACAGATAAAAAAATAGAGGAGCTGAGGAACTTGATGGAATCCCAACACAGGAAACAAATGGAATCTAAAAAAGAGATGCAAACAGATTTGCAGGAGATTAAAAATTCCATTAAAAGTTTACACAGCAGAATGAGCCAATGTGGGGACAGAATTTCAGGTACTGAAGATAAGATTGCAATTAGAAACCAGGAAAAGAAAACTTTCTTTAAAATAGGGACCATGAGAAACCAATCCAGCAGCTGCTAGATGATGCAAACAAGAATAACATAACACTGATCAGAGTCAATGTGTAAATACTGAATAGTTTCTCTAGTGTGAGGAACTGAAAGTATAAATAAGGGCTAAAAGGTATAATAGATAATGTGAAATAGGCAGAAAAGAGGCAAAGGGGAAGGGGAAGTGGGAGGGGTAGAGGAAAGGAAAGAAGGGAATGGAATTATTATGAGAAAATAAACAAAGGAAACTAAGTCTTTGTAAATAGGGAGGGATAGAGGGGTTGAAGGGAGGGTAGGGGAAGGGGGAAAAATAAGAACCAAGAGAGTATGAAAAGGTGAAAATTTCCAAAGATGAATGCCATTATATTGTATACCTAAAATGTACCAATAAAAGGATATACGGTTAAAAAAAGAGAGAAAGAAAGAAACAGGAGAGAGTGCAGATGACATAAAATAACTGTTCACAGAAGTGATGGCAGAAAGCTTCCCAAGCAGGGGAAAAGAA
>NW_004624735.1:22143303-22195672 GCF_000247695.1 Heterocephalus glaber | reverse complement strand
AATGAATTTGGGAGTATTGCTTCCCTTTCAATTTCATTGAAGACTTTAAACAGTAGTGGCAGTAGTTCCTCTCTAAATGTTTTGTAGAATTCAGCAGTGAAGCCATCAGGACCTGGGCTTTTCTTAGTTGATAAGTTTTTAATTACATTTTCAATTTCATTGATTGATATTGGGTCATTCAGAATTTTAAGGTCATCTTCATTCAACTTTGGTAATTCATACATATCTAGCAATCTGTCCATTTCTTCTGTATTTTCCATCTTATTGGTGTATAGGTTCTCAAAGTAGGTATTTATGATCTTTTGGAATTCTGCTGGGTCCATTGTAATTGCACCCTTTTCATTCCAATTGCATGGATTTGGGCCTTTTCTTTCCTTTTTCTGATAAGGTTGGCTAAGTGTTTATCGATTTTGTTGATTCTTTCGAAGAACCAACTTTTGGCTTAATTGATTTTTTTGTATTTTTCTCTTAGTCTCCATTGCATTGATTTCTCCTCTGATCTTTATAATTTCCTCCCTTGTATGAGCTTTAGATTTGTCCTGGTCTTCTTTTTCTAGAAGCTTGAGGTTCGGCATCAGGTTGTTTAATTGAGCTTGCTCTGTTTTCCTAATGTGAATATTCACTGCTATGAATTTCCCTTGTTAGACTACTTTCATTGTGTCCCATAGATTCTGATATGTGGTATTGGCATTGTCATTTAGTTGTAGGAACTGTCTGAGTTCTTCTTAAATTTCCTCTGTGACCCATTGGTTATTCGGCAGTTTCCATGTGTTTAAGAAATTCTTGAAGTTTCTTTTGCTATTGATCTTCTATTTCATCACACTATGGTCTGACAATATACAGGGGATAATGTCAATTCCTTTGCACTTACTTAAACATTGTTCTATTAGCAAGTATGTGGTCTATTTTAAAGAATGACCCATGTGCAGCTGAAAAGAATGTGTATTCTGATTTTCTGAGGTGGAACACTGTAAACTCTATTAAGTTCATTTGTTCAAGAGTTTGATTGAGTTCTAGTATTTTGGTGTTTATTTTCTGTCTAGTTGATCTGTCTATTTGTGAGAGTGGGGTATTAAGTTCCCCCACCACTATTGTAATAGTGCTTATGTGGTTTTTCATGTCTGTTAATATTTGTTCTATATAGTTGGGTGCACTAGTGTTTGGTGCATATATATTAATGATTGTCATCTCTTCCTATTGGATTGTTCTCTTTATAAGAATATAGTGTCCTTCTTTGTCTCTCTTAATCAGTGTTAGTTTGAAATCCACTTGATCTGCAAAGAGGATAGCTACTCCTGCTTTTTTTCAGGTTTCTCTTGCATGGTGTATTGTTTTCCACCTTTTAACTTTCAGTCTATGAGTTTCTTTTTGAATTAAGTGTGTTTCTTGCATGCAACATATTGTTGGATCTTGCTTCTTGACCCATTCTTCCAGTCTATTTCTTTTGATTGGTGAATTGAGACCATTAACATTGATGGTTGCAATTAATATGTACTGACTTATTCTTGAAATGACCTTTTCTTTTTGTTGGATTCTCCCCATTTGCATTTAGTTTCTTGTTGTGCCCAATGGATTCATTCTGCTGGGATTCCTGGGGTTGTGATCCTCATTGTCTTTTCCTAGGATATTGTCTAAAATTTTTTGGAGTGCTGGTTTGTTATTGATGAAGTTCCTAACATCCTCTTTGTCATGAAAGTATCTTATTTCTCCATCAATTTTGAAAGATAGTTTTCCAGAGTGCATCAATCTGGGTTGGAGCTTGTTTTCCTTTAGGACTTAAAATATGTCACTCTACTCTCTTCTTGACTGTGGTTTTGTGTTGAGAAGTCTGCTGTGATTCTGATGGGCTTTCCTTTGTGTGTGATTTGTTTCTTTTCTCTAACTGCTTGTAGAATTTTGTTCTTCTGTTGGGTTTCTGGAATCTTAACTACTATATGTCTATCTCTAGATTTTTTTTGCTCATGGCTAGTTGTAGTCCTATATGACTCACTTATCTCTATGTCAAGTTCTTTCCCCCTATTTGGGAAGTTTTCTGCCATTACTTCTGTGAAATTTTTTTTATGTCATCTGCACTCTCTTCTGTTTCTTCCTTGACTCCAATCACTCTGATATTCTTCTTCTTTGCATCGTCTAGCAACTACTGGATTGATTTCTCATGGATCCTTACTATTTTATGAAATTTTTCTTTTCCTGGTCACTAATTGCAATCTTATCTTATATATCTCAAATTCTATCTTTGCATTGGCTCATTCTGTTGTGTAAACTTTCAATGGAGTTTTTAATCTCCTTGAAATCTGTTTTCTTCTATTTTATGGATACCATTTGTTTCTTATGTTGGGATTCCATCATATTCCTTGCTCCTCTATTTTTTTTTATCTGTGTCCAGTTTAGATTTATTAATCATCTCTTGTACTATGGGCACCATCTCTGCTGTTATCTGAGAAAGTATTTCTTTTTTTTTTTGTATCGGTGATCGAACTTGGGACCTTGTGCATGTGAGAACCTTGTGCTTTTGTGCTTTTTTAGGTGAGTGACTTCTGCCCCTACAAACATACCCAGAACTTGCCATTACTGGACTGGCTTCCTGGCACCTCTGCCTAATGCCATTTCTTCTGGGGGTTTATATGCAGCTTCTTTCTGTCTGCTTGTTACTTGTCCTTGACCTACCTTTTAAGGTCTTATCCTTGGGATGGGCAGCTTGTTGGCAAGGGGGTACCTTATTCATGGTTAGTTTGGAGTTAGTAAGGAGGTGTGTGGATATCTGTTGTATTCTATAATGACCCCAGAGTGAATAATATGGTGTCTCTAGAGTGAATGCATGCACAGATATATATATATATATATATATATATATATATATACACACACACACACATATATATATGTATATATACATGTTAGTGCATAGGTGTGAGTGTAGACTGCCTTAAAGTGAGCTCCTGCTTTGTGCAGGTGGCTTATCATTTGTGTACTTGGGTTTCTCTCTGTCCTATGCCTGTCAGGTCTTTTTTGTTTTGTTTTTTTGTTTGTTTGTTTCTTTGTTTTTTGGTCTCTTGGTGCAAGTCCATTTGGTGCCTTTCATTATCTGGTTTTCCCCTTTCTAGATCCCTGTCCTTGACATGTTGTTTAGTAGTTTAGTTAAATTTCTCTAGTAAAGTTTGTTTTTAACTCTTTCTAGTCAGTATTAGCTAGAAGACCTAATGAGGCCCCCATTCTATTGTTTTCCCTGTCTCAGACTCCTGACCCTCCACTGATTTGGGTGGCACATACATCCTGGTATGGAGGTTGCATTAGAAACTACCTATGTACCACAGTTAGGGTGGCAGGCCATAGTATCAAAAATGTCTGACTTTCCCACCCTGATCTAGTCCATGGGCATCACTCTAACAGTGTGTAAGAAGAGGAACCTGGCAACCATCTTGCCCAATCCCATTTCATAGGCCAGGGGCCCCAGAAATCTGTGACTTCTGCCCATGCCCCATGGTCTCTGGGTTTGATCTGTGCCTGTAGAGATCCACTTTTCTTCCTCCAAAAATTTTCCCTTTGACCATCTGGAGCCACTTTCCAGTGATGAGTCACAAAATACTAATTGTGAAATTTGGGTGATTTCCACATGAGTTAAGTGCTCTGACATTTGTACTTGAAACTAGAATTGCACAAGATAGAAATGAGTAGTAAAATTCAGGCCAATAATTTAATATTGTAATTTTCCTTAGTTAGAACAACTCTAAATATCAAACTTCAAAGATCCCAGAGACAGAGACAGAGAGAGAGGGAGAGATCATTGACAAAAGGGCTCAAACTTTATATTTTAATACAGCTAACAGCATTTCCTCCCTTTTTAAAAAAAAAATCTATATTTTTATTTTGCACTGTATCTCATAAATCCTGGAATTAGTGCTATGTGTTTACAATTAGCTGGGGTTTTGCTCCATGCTGGAACATCCAACTGGCTTCTCTCCCATGTCTTGGGCACCAGGAAAAAGGCTGAGAAGGCTGGTATCTCCTGGGCTTCTCTGTCACATGGCATTTTGTCATTTGTAGTCCAGCTCAACATTCCCTGTGTGCCAAAGGGGTGGAAATGGAAGGTGAAAGGCACTGAAAGGCTACTCACTTCCATTGAATTACAAGCAACAGGGGCATCCCAGAGTTAAGAGAAAGGATACAGAAACACACCACCTAATAGGAAAAGTGACAGTGCAACCAGGCTAGAGAGGGATTGTGATTGGCCAGATTGAGACCACCCATTGTGTAGGAATCTGTCCACAACTGAAGGTATCAAAGCATCACATCCTCTCCCTTGAGCAGTAGAAAGTAGACTCAAGAGAGACATAGTACTCAAGCAGGCCTGTTGGTCTCTTGTACCTACTTCTTGGCCCCCTGGAAGGGAGAGAAGTTCTCTTCCCTCAGATGCTGATGTATGAACTTAGGCACAGGATGACCCATAGCCTTTGTTCTATGGAGATGGATGGGCCTGGTCTCTCAGTGAAGCAGCCAGGGAGGCATGGTTCTGCCATCATCTGGGAAGACTTGGGTATACTTATGCTTGTAACCAGGCTGCCCTTGATGCTTGCTGTGAGTCAATACTACTTATACTACTTTCTTGCTTAAGTCACCTTGAATTTGTCCTCCATCACAATTCCCCACACAAGCAGTACTGCACCAGGCATCATGGAAGGCTTTGCCAACGTTTTACACTGTTGTCCTGAGAATGCAGAAACTCCAATTGTTTAGACCATCACATAACAATGGCTGCCTTTTCTCCTCCTACTTTCTTCAGACTATAAATTCTACCCATCAACAAGTGTTTCTGACTCTAAGATAAAGCAGAAACTCACCTACTTTTGACTGTCTTCTATCCATAAATTTTTAAATGTTTTAAAAATGTTTTTGTTAGTATATGTTTGTGATACATAATAATTACATTTATCCTGGGGAATTGGTAATATACAAATTGCATCTTGATCCCTTTTACTCCTTCTTACTCTCTACCCTCTCTCTCTTTCCCTAGATCCCCTTCCCATTTCCATGGAGTCTAAATCCCTGTTTCATACCATGTCTTTTATTTTGCTCTTAAAATTATTGGTATTTTGAGTCTGTTGTATTTAAAAAGCCAGGTGACATTGAATTTTCAATATCTGCTTTATGTCACTTAGTATTATGTCTCAAGATCCATCCATTTTCTTACAAGTGACTCAAGTTTATCCTTCTTTGTGGCTGAGTAGTACTCCATTGTGTATTTATGCCATGTTTTTTTTTATCTGTTCATCTATTGATTAGCATATAGGCTTGTTCCATGATTTAGTTTTTGTAAGTTGTGTTGCTAAAAACATAGGTACTCCTGTATCACTGTAGTATGGTGACTTTAGCTCTTTCAGGGAGATGCCCAGAACAGGTACATCTGGATCAGTTTTGGTTTTTTGTAATTTAAGTCAACACCATCTTTCTGCCTATAACAGAACCCTAACAGAGCCTCTGGTTCCTGTTCTCATTGGATTATAATCTCATGTAGTGGGGTGAGTTTTAAAATGAAATGAGATTGTATCACTCCACAAATTAGGGTCTCCTGTGGCAAAACCCAAACAGCATAACAGCACCTCCAAGTCCTCAATGTCCTGCCATCTGTTTGTCCCTCCCAGTGGGCCTGGACCCATCTCAGCTCCTGCCGTCTACACACTAACCAAACTCTTAGGGAGTTCCCTGAGCACTCAGATTTTCCTCACCACATCCTCATGACTTCCCTGGGGCAGTACACCTTCCTCAGCCTGCTCATACCTGCTCCCTCGCTTTGCCTGGCTGTCTGTTTTATCACCTGCCCTGAGAGCTTCACCCACCCCTCTGCATCTCTCTGTGCTCTGTGCCTACTTTCTTCCTCCTAGGTGTACTAATCATCACCTGCCATGTTTTCTGTTTATGTATCTGCACCTTCACCTTCTAAGGCTGTGTAAGCTTCCTGGCATCAGGACTTATCATGTGTATCCAAGTATATACAAGCTTAGAAAGGTGCCTGCAATGAAAATAAAATCAACATGTGTTTGTTGAATTAGTGGATGAATACATAAATGAGACCTTTTGAGTGTGGGGTCAGGGTTCAGTGTGTGCTGCTGCTGCTGATCACAGTTACCTGAAAGGAATCAGAAGGAACCGCTCTGTTAGTTTTCTATTGCTATGACAAAATACCTGACACACACAAACTGAAGAAGAAAAAGTGCCAGATGTGGAGGCACAAGCTTGTGATCCCAGCACTCTGGGAGGCTGAGGCAGGAAGATCACAAGTTCCAGCCTAGCCTGGGAAACTTTAAAATTTAGTAAGATCCTGTCTCAAAATACAAAATAGAAAAGGTGCTGGGGATGTAGTTCAATTCAAAGGCCCTGGGTTCAATAGCCAGTACACCAAAATAAAAAAGAAGAGGAATGGGAGGAGAAGGAAGAGTAGGAGAAGGAGGGAGAGGTTTATGTTGGCTCATGGTTTCAGAATTTTCAGCCTGGAATTGGCTGGCTCCAGACAGAAATGTCAGGGCTGAGGGAATGCTGGAGGAAAGCTGTTTATCTCTGCTTATGCTTATCTTCTGGCAGCAGGGAGGAGAAAGAAAGAGAGAGAGAGAGAGACAGAGAGAGAGAAAGAGAGAGAGACTAGGGATAAGACATTCCCTTCCAGGTTATGCCTCCAGTAGTCTACTTTCCCCAGCTAGGTCCTGTCTCCTAACAGCTCATTCAGCTGTGAACTCATCAGAGGATTAATGCCTAGAATGAGGTCAGCACCTTCATGATCCAAAGTCCCACTTGTGAATGCCTGAGTCTTCTGGAGGACATTTTTGTTCCAGGCTAGAACTACTGCCTTTGCTCAACTCCAAGATGCCTGTGTCTCTCCTCCTAAGGAAATTATTTGTCCTTCCAGCTGCAGGTAGGGTGCTAGAAGGGTGCCATTGTTCTGAGGAGACAGAGTCCCGTCAAGAGCTGGGGTGAGGTGCCCATAGGCTTAGAACCGGAAAACAAGACCAAGGAGTAAATTCCCTCTGCCCAAGTCTAAAGGCCATGCTCTTTCAGCTGAAGATTATTACACTGGGTGCAGTGGCAGGGAGACTAATATTAATTAGAATATTGAAATAGAACTGCAGTGATTTAAAGGTATGGAAAAATGTCACACATTCTCCTGCTCTTGTTCTCTAGTAGGCACCTGACATTTTCCCTTCGAAATAGAATGAGATTTTATAGGTTTGGATAATGAGACTATTTTTTTCCCACAGGGTTCAAAATGCTTTTTTTCTTTGTCCTTTTGGTTGTCCCACTATTTCCTTTATAGAGCCACTGTTATTTCTAGAACTGTTCTTAGCAGGACAAATTTGCCCTGGTGTGTAAGATTTATTTAATCTGGAATGTGGATTAGGTGATTTCGGAAAGCTGGACTCACCTGCTGAGGTAGATCTTGGAATATCAAAGGACAAGAAAATTTCTCTGAACAAGTAATGGGGGCTCTGCCCCTGTGCAGCGTAAGCTGGGTGCCATGGTGAGGGGGATAAATCATTATGGGTTCGCTACAGGACACCTAGCAATAGTGCTTTTGCAAAATCTTTCTAGTTTCCTTCTCTCTATTGAGATTGGGCTGGAATTTTACCCAAATTCAATGCCTAACCAACTCATCTCGCCCCAAATCCAGAGACAGAGCATCACTGGAAGCCCATAAGTTCCTCCTGCTATACAGAGGTGAGCACAGGCCCCTCCTCTAATGCTGTAGGTGAGTTGTGCTGGTTTCTGAGATTTGCATTAGATAGTCATGTGATATCCATGTATTGTGCCTAGTTTCTTTGCTAAATATCATGAGCTTGAGCTTCGGGTTGTGTGCAGCAATGGTTTATTCATTCTCATGGGTGTCTTGCTTCCCATTGTACAGACAGAGGATTTATTGGTCTGTTTCCAGTGATAAACAGTTGGGAGGCTACCACTATGGGGCTTGTTTCCTAGACACAAGGGCCAAGTCAGGAGTTCTCATACGAATGACTCAGTAGAGGATGCTCTTAGAAGAAACCAATAAAGATGTGAGGGAAGCAGGATGGGGCAAGTTCTGGGGACAAATGTGGGTTCTGTAAAGCCAAGCCCTGGCTTGATCTTGTGAGAGTATAAACTACACCTCAGAATCTGCCTTGCCTGGAGGCAAAGTAAGAGGGATTGGGAATTGTAGTCAGTCGTAGCATGGGGTTAATTCTCAGGCACCTTTGGGGTAGGCAATTTACAAAATATTTTTATTTTTATTTTGGTATGCGTTTTTAGGTCTTGTTCTAGTAGATACTGCCCAGGAGTTTTTCAGAAATGGTTGTATCAATTTATATACCCACTAGTGGACTATTCAATTTCAATGCAATCCATTGTTGGTAGTTTCATTCTTTTAAATTTTTAGCCATTCTGGTCAATCTAAATTGCATTTCCTTGCTAGCTAATTATATTGAAAACACTTTTATGTTTGTTGACTGTGTAGATTTAGTGTTATTCTTGTTTTATTTTTCCAGTTGTATTGTCTGACTTTCATTGATTTATGAGTGTGTGTGTTTGTGTGAGTATTGAATGCTCAATATAAGAAAGATATTTATGAATAATATTTATTGACAAAATCTTTTTCGCACCCTGTGGCTTCCTATTTTATTCATTTAAGGGTGTCAGTTGATGAATAGAAGTCCCTAATTTTAGTGTAGTTCCAATCTTTTCTTTTTGGGGTAGGGATTTTTTGTATATTGTCTAAGAAAATGTTTCTATTTCACAGTCATACATACTTTCTATTATCTTCTAAAAACTTTACTTTTTAATTAACTACATTCATGTATGGAAATTGTTGCAGATAAATTGCAAAGACAACACAGAGATTTCCTGTACAATCTCTACTCGGATCTTGCCACAGTGAATATCACACATTAATATGGTGCACTTGTCACAACTAATGAGCCAGTACCAAAGCATTATTATTAACTAACGTTCATATTTTGGGGGCTTTCTAATTTTTTTTCAATTTTCTTTTTCTATTCCAGTATCTGATTCCAGGATACCATATTACAGTTAGTCAGTTGTCATGTCTCCTTAGATGCTTCTGAGGTGGGATACTTTCTCAGATTTCCCTGTTTTTAATGCCTGATAATTCTGAAGACTGTTAGTCAAATGTTTTATAGAATTACTTTAAATTTTGATTGATCTGATGTCATTCTCCTGTTTAAAACAAGGTTTGTGGTTTTGAGGAGGAAGATCACAAAAGTGAAGTATCTTCTCCAAATACAGTATGTAGGATACATGCTATCGATATAATTTATCATTGGTGATGTTAACTTTGATTGATCCACTAAAGCAATACTGCTCTTTTCTTCTTTTCATACTGAACTCCTAAGGTGTGGGGAGTTATGTCCCACCTCCTTAAAGGCAGAGCAGGTACATAAATTTTTTCAAAATTCTTTTCAATGGGGGGATTTGTCTCTTCTCCTTCATTTATTTATTCAATCATTTATTTACATTAGTATGCATACATGGGCATTTACTTTATATTCAGAGTTATTTATTTTGTTGCTCAAATTGTTTGAGGTTTGTCACACGGCTCTTCCCATTAGCTTTTGCGTCCTTTGACATGGGTCTTTCCCATGTCAGTGGGAAATTGCTACTTTACTAGTAATTACTTTTTTACTTTCTGGCATTACAAGATGCTTCAGGCCTATTCACCACATTCCATAACCCTCCCCACAAATCAGCCATTTTTCCTAGGAGCCTTGGTGCCTTTTATTAGAAAATGGTATTAGAAACCAAGATTTGGGTGCTAAGGGTATCATTGCATCTAGGCTTTCTCAAATAAATACATATGTGTGCAGTAAAACTATGTACACTCACATATCTAGAAAAGGTATGATCACAAAATATGGTGACAATTTAAAATTTAAAATTAAAAAAAATGCATTGCTATTAACCCCTCTCGAAATATCCACCCCTGCTTCTAACACACATTCCATTGTTCTTGTTTCTTTCTGAAGCAGTTCTGGAAGTCCTCTTTTGTGAGGGTCTTTAGTTGCACTGTTGTGACTATCTCAATGTCCTGAGTTCATTTCGCCGTTCAGTGAGGATCCAGCAGTCACGTGGTGTCAGGGCTGTTGCATAAGGTGGAAGAGGACACATTGTAATGTTTCTACCAGTCTGCCTTTCTGTTGGATGACACTCAGGGGCAGCAAATTTCGATTTACTTCATAAAGATACTCGTGATAGAGGATTTCCAAAACTGCTTCAGAACGTGGCGAGGACAATGGGATAAGCATGTTTAAACAAGGTGGGGGAGGGGAAGAGTTCTCCGGGGATTAACGGCAATGTGCCTTTTACTGTAATAGATTTTTTATTTACACACACACCATGTGTTTGATCAGCCCTTGTAATTATTTTTATATTCATCAAATAATAGTTACATTAAACTAAACATTAGGAGAAACAACTTTATCAACTAAAATACACTGATTGTATACAGTTCCTTTTCTCTTTGGTCTAACATTTTCCATTCCTTTCTAAAGCAACTTAGATTGGCACCTTCCCCCATTTCCTTCAGAAAGGTTATTTCACACATTTGTAATATATTTATATTCTTTCGCCATAGTCTGGATTCTGTCTTGAAATCTTCTGCTCTCTTATTTCTTTAAAACATGCATATATTAAGATTTATTCTTTGTTCTGTGAAGTTCTCTGGGCTTTTGATAAATAGATAGTGTCATGTATCTGGCACTACTTACTGAGTCATACAAGATAGTTTCAGAGCCCTAAAAAGTCCCCTGTTCTTCACTTCATCAACCCTCTCCCATATCCATATCCATATCCATATCCAACCCTCTCTCATATCCATAGCAACTACTGATTTGTTTTCTATCTTTAAAGTTTTGTCTTTTCAGAACATGACATAAATGGAAGCATACAATATGCAATTCTATCAAACTGGCTTCTTTCATTTTTAGCAATATGCATTCAAGTTGCCTCCATGTTGTTATGGGTATAGGTGGTCCATTCCTTCTGATTAAATGCCTCTCCAGGGTATGGAGCTTCCAGTTTGTTCATTCATTCACATACTGGAGGGCTTCTGGGTTGTTTCCAATCTTTTCCATTATAAAGAAAACTTTATAAACATTCATGTGCAACTTTTTGTGTGAATATGTCCTTTTACTCCTTTGGGTAAATGTTTGTGAGTGAAATTACTGAGGCGTGTGGTAAGACTATGATTAGCTTTATAAGAAACTACCAAACTGTTTTCCAAAGTGGCCATCCTGTTATGCATGCTCACAGAAAGGCCTGAGATATCCTGTCTCCCCATGTCCTCCCCAGAGCTTGTTTTTTCTTTTCATTTTAGTCATTCTAATAGATAGGAATTGATATCACCCCCTCTTTCAATTTGTATTTCTGTCATGATAATTGACATTGGGCCTCTTCTCTGCTTACTCACCATATGTTTACCTCCTTGGATCAGGTTTCTGTTGATATCTTTGGGCTGCTTTAAATTTGCTTGTTTATTGTTCAGTTTTGAGAATTTGCAATTCAGCAATTAATCCCTTTATCAAGTATGTGATTGTAAGTATTTTGCCCCACCATATGGTTTCTCTGTGCATTTCTTAACAGTGTCCTTCATAAAGTAAAAATTTTTAATTGTACTGAATTCAAATTTACCAATTTGTCTTTCATATGAAAGTTCACTTTTCAATTCTACAATAGTTTTTAGTGTTGTATCAAAAAATTAATCACCAAACCCAAGGTCATGCAGATTTTCTCCCTGTCTTCTTGTGGAGATTGTATAACTTTGCATTTTACATTTAGGTCTGTGATCCTTTTGAGTTAACTAGAAGTTTTATTTTTTAAGCTCTTCCATTTAGATCTAAAAACCTCATGGAATTGATTTTTTATGTAGGTGACAAAATAAGGCTGAAGATTCATTTTGTCCGAATGAATTTAGTTGACATAGCACTATTTATTGAAAAGTTTGCCACTATTCACTACTCTGGCAGTGTCACCTTTATCATAAATGAAGTGTGCTTATTTGACTGACTCTATTTCTGGACTATATTCTGGTCCATGGTATATTTGTCTGCCCTTGACCAATGCCATACCATCTTAATTAATGTGGCTTTGTGAGAAGCATTTATATTGGGTAGTGTAAATTCTCTAATTTTTTAAAGATTGTCTTGGCTGTTTTTGGCTTTTTCCATTTCCATATGAATTTGAGAATCAGTTTTACATTTTCATAAAGAAATTTTTAATTCTGATTAAGGTAGCATCAAATCTATAGATTAACTGTGGACAATACAATATTGAATCTTAAAAATATTGCCTCAAAGTATAAACATGATATATCTCTCCATTTATTTGGGTCTTAATTAATTCCTTTCAATAATTTTTATCATTTTGTTTGCAGAGTTTCCATTTGCATCTTTAATTAGATTTATTTCTTTATTTCTCTGGGCTAATATATAAAAAATATTATTGACTTAAAAAAAACTGATTTGTCTCCAGTGATAACATAACAATTATTTCCTGAATTCTTTATTTGGGTACTGGGTATCTCCTGTTAGCCTCTCTAGATACACATGGCTATACTCCACTCTGCTCACCCTCTCTACCCTGATGGATTACTCGCATAGGTATGCAATGCCCTTTGACTTCCCGTCCAGCTTGGCCTATGGGAGACCATTGGCCAATGGAGGGGTATGGGAAAGGAGGAAGGTGAATCCAGGATGTGTACTCCTCTGGTTCTATCCCTCTGAGACTGCCTCTGGCTGGTCTTGTCTTTCATCCAAGAAGCGAAATCTTTCCTCTCTGTGGATGAAAATCAAATTCTTATGCAGTTGGCCCTGCTGGCTGGGAAGTGGGGAGCAATAGCACACTTAGATATCTGAGCTGGAAGACAGGCATGAGGCTTTTTTCCATGTCTGTCATTCCATGTTTGTCATTCCAAGTTTGACTTAGGAATCACTACCTACTTTTAACCTCAACTCTTCCATCTACAAAAGAAAATGGGGCTTGACAAGTAACAAAATAGGGCTTAACAAGTGTTGACAAGCAACATGTCCAGGAGCAACCCTGGCATCATTAATTCATCCAGGACATTTCCCGCTGCTTAGCCAAGACTGACTTCAAAATCTTTTTTCTGGTGACCACTGTTGAGCAGCTCTTTTTTTTTTTTTTCTTTTCTTTTTTGGTACCAGGGATCGAACTTGGGACCTTGTGCTTGCAAGGCAGGCGGTGGAACTACTGAGCTAAATCCCTGGCCCCCTGGTGACCACTGTTAATAGGTCCATGCTGGTTCATGAAGTGAACCATATGTTCAGTACTGATACTAATAGCAAAGAAATCTGAGTGCTTACTGTGTGGATTACTCTGTATGATCTCACCAGTTCAAGCCTCATGTCAAACTAACTACGCACTCTTATTATCTCCCACTTTACTGATGGGGAATTTGATGATTAATCTTGCTTGTCTAATTGAGATGCCTAGAAGATTAGTAATGAACACTTCTGGGTGTGTCTATGTGGGTCACGAGGCATGATCTTGAGGATTATATCTGGTCTGGGTTCCTTCCTCTTGGATTCTTCCTCTGCTCTATGCTTCCTGGATGTCATGAGATGAGCAGCTTTCCTCTCCCGTGTCCTTCCTTCATGATGTTTCTGGATGTAACCGTAACTAATTTCAGTTCTGCCCGCATGTCTTCCCCTCCTTTGTTCACTTTTGTGTCTCTGTGTCTCATGCCAAGCTCTGTCTTACAAAATGACTCTCAATTGTCTTTATGGTGCAAAATGTGGCAAGATGCCCACGTTACCCCATCTGGATGACACCTGTAGTGATGACAAAAGGTGGGCTGTCAGTACCTTTGACTTGAGGACAGATAACCCACATGTTTGATGTGCATGACTCACAGAGCTTTTCGAAGTAGAGTATTTTTGTCTCATTGCACAGCCCTATCAGGTAGTTATTATTCATTCCCATTTCACCTTTGGGAAACCAGCTCAAAGAGTTCAACTGACTCACTAGATCATAAGTTGTAGAGCTAGGCTTTAAAGTTGGGGCTTCATTCTAAAATGCATAGAAGGGGAATGGGGCTTTCCATCCCTTCAGAGAGAATCTAGGGCCTATGGAATCAACTTGGGAGGTAGGAAAAAGAATGGTTATTTTGAAGACAGGAGATAAAGAATCACATCTCTTGGTTTCTGTGTGTAACATGTTGACACTTGGCTTTTCTACCTCTCAGAACATTGAGAAGATGGTTCTATGTGTGCTGAGATGTGAAGCAGTGTCATTGATACTGTCTTTATTGCTTTTGTTTCTATTCCTGGCACTGCTTTAACACTAACTCGCCTTGACTTGAGTCTCTCTGTCCCCAGCTCCTGAACTTCAGACTGGTGTCACCCTGTATTGAGTCTCAAGCGAGCAGGGTGGGGGCAGGGAAGAAGCTCCTGGAAAAACCAGGTGGACCTCCCTGGGACACATGACCAAGAACTGCCATCCTGGCTAGCACTGGGTTTTGGGTGGGTGTGGGTGAATAGGGCCTTGGGGTGAAGAGGAGGTATGTTAAGATCGGGTGCCCTTGGGCCAGAGTGATTTTCAGTCCAGACAGTATCTAGGCGGAGCTCAGAGAGGAAGAACTATGAAAAGGCGTGAAGGAGGCCTGAGTGCCAAGGCCTTCTTTTAGGAATCCTACTTGTTACCTGGGATGGCAAGGTACTAGAGAAACAGATTTCATGTAAAATATGCAAATAAATAAGAATTTACAAGATAGGCTTACAATGGCACCGCCAGAGTCAGATGTGGGAGAGTGCAAAAGGTCTGTCTGAATGCTGGAGATCCACAGGATCCAGTTGATGGCCTGGAGATCATTGTAGCATCTCGTTTGAGCCACAGTGTAATCCTTCAGCATGCTGAAGGGTCTGCGATGGAGGCTGAACATGAGTCCAAGGTGAAGGTGAAGACTTGAGCTGAAGGAAGCCTTCCTTCTTCCTTTTCCCTTTTATACCATTCAGGTTACAAGCCACCCTAGGGCAGTCTTCTGTCTTCAGTAAATCAGCTCAGCCACACTCAGAACTATGCTGACCCAATTTGGTTGAGTGTTTCTTACTCAAATTGACACAATAAGTTAACTATCATGCAGATTCACCTTGTCTGAGCTTAGGGAGGTTGAACCTTCAGAAGAATTGAGGCAGGCATACTCCAATGTAGCCACCAACCAAAAGTCCTGCCTGCTCAGCCTTCAGATTTTCTCAGTAGTCTTTCTGCCCCCCCTCCCTGCAGTTTAAAAACAGATGGAGCTGATTAGGGCAGTAACAGGGCTCTGTTTTCACCTTTTCCAAGTTCATTGCCTGACTTGACCTATCTAGCTGCATAACTGTGGACCCTCAGTAATGTCCAAGACAGCTCCATTACTTCTATAGTTTGAGTCCAGGTTCTGCGGAGTGTGACTTGGAAACTGCTCAGGTTGCTCTGAGAAATGCTCTACTTTCTGCTCTGGACTGAATGGTGTGTCCCTGCCAAGAGTCGTGTTGCAACCTCAGACCCAGTGCAGCAGTATTAAGAGGTGGGGCCCTTATGAGGGAATTGGGCAAGAGGACTCCACCCTCGCAGTGGGATTAGCACCTAATTAAAGAGCTGGAGGAAACTCCGAGGCCCTTTTTCCTTTCTCTCTCTTTCTCTATGTGAGGCCACAACATCTGTTCCCTCCAGAGGATGCAACAAGAAGACATAGTTTGGGAGTAGAGCTCAGCCCTTGACAGACACAGACCCCACTGCACCTTCATCTTAGATTCCTCATCCTTCAGAAGTGTGCAGAGTACATTTCCATTATTTATAAATTACCCTGACTTAGGTATGTTTATAGCAGCATAAATAGACTAAGACATGGGCCATTAGTGCTAGAAAATACCAAGTAAGAATTGCCTTGTCCTCATAGGCCATGAATCCTGAGTTCTAGAATTCAGAGAACTCCCCACCAGTTCACGAGGTGGTACCCTGTCCTGTCTGGAGAATATCTTTCGGTACCCTGTTCTTACTTTCTGGAAGGATCCTTCCACCAGAATCAAGTCTGATCCAGCTGTTCCCAGCTCCCTGACTCCTCGAGAGCAGTGTCCCATCATCCACATTAGCCTAACAGCCACATCATGGTCTGACCCCAGATGACTTCTCGAGGGCAACCTCTCCACACTTCCATGTACCATTGGTACACAGCCACCTGCCAGGGCCCAGGCTACTGGAGCCATCCTCCTGCAGAGGCTTGTTGGATGCAATACCTTCATGACTCTGGGTCTTCATACCTTCTTTAATCCCACATGCACTTCCTGGGTGTCTTATGTATACTATTCTGTGTTCTAGGGAGAGAGGACATAACAGTGAAATTTCTTACTTTTTGTGACTTACATTCTAAAGAGTCAGGGACTAAGCTATAAACAGTGAGGAATGGTAGTGTATGCTTGTGATCCCAGCACTTTGGGAGGCTGAGGCAGGAAGACTGCAGTTCAAACACAGGCTGCCTCAAAAAAAAATCTTAACAAACAAATAAGTACAGTCAGTGACCATTTCCATGCCTTCTACATCCATGGATTCAACCAACCACAGATTAAATATATTTGGCAAAAAATCTGTGTCTGTACCAAACATGTGCTAACTTTTCTGTTTTGCCATATTCCCCCCCAAATATAGTATAACATCTATTTACATAGCACTTCCATTGTAGGGGATATAACAAGTAATCTAGAGGTGATTTAAAGTATCCAAGAAGATGTGCACAGGTTTATGCAAATATTTTCCCATTTCATGGGAGGGACTTTGGGTATCTGAGGATTTTGATATCTACAGGGGTTCCTGGGGCCAAACACCCATGGATACCAAGAGACAACTGCATAGAACACAATGGTAGTGACAAATACTCAAGGAGAAGGGCTACATAAGGGGATAGAGAAGAGTGGAGGCTACTGCCCTAGAGGAGGAGGCAGGAAGGCATGTCTGAGAAAGGGCACTCACTGGAGACCCGAATTAGAGAAGGGTGTAAACCATACACCTATCTGGTCAAGGAAGGAGACCCCAGACATGGGGTGACAGTGAGACCTTCTGGTGCACAGGGTCAAGAAAGCTTCTGTTTTTATACAGTGGATGTTCAAATAAATGAAAATGTGATGTGTGGTGGAAACATGTCACAGGGGAACCTGAGCTTGTCTGGGGTGTATCAAATTAGATCTCCCCACTCTCCAGCTCCAGCTTCCTGAATGTTGTCTGTGTTCCATCTGTAGCAAGTGTCAGGGAGGAGGAAGCTTGGTGGTCTCCACTTAGACCATTTCTCCACCGCTCTCCCCACAGCTCTGCTGTACCACACTGAAGTCTGAGCCACCTTGTGCATGTTGGGTTGGTTTCCTGGGGACAGGTCTGGAAATTTTAACTTTGAAGAGCAAATGTGATACACAGTCACCTTCTGATGGTCCCCACCCAATACACTGTTTCTTATCTTTTGCTTATGCTTGAAAATCTCTAATGAGAGAGGGGCTCTTCCATCCCCAAGAAAACCATTTTGGGGGACCTCAGATCATTAGAAAGTAGTTCATTTTTTGAGCAGAAATCTGCTTACGATATTTTGTTTTGTGATTCAAAGTTTTAATGCTTAAAATTACTGAAAATAGAAGTAAACAGGTTTTACTTAACTGGCTTATTTTGGAAAATAAAGTCAGAAGTTCTGCAAACAGAAGGTTGGTTTCCCAAATGGCAAAATGAACAGGAGATGGACTGTCTAAGCCTGATTTCAGTTGGGAGAGGGGAGAACTCTACTGCCACCATCCCAGAACTTTGAGGTCATCTGCCCTCTAACACCCCACTAGTTTTCACTATGGCATTATATTTGAATCCTCTCCATTTCCTATCTGTGCTTCTGGAAATGTCACACAATTCTCTATCTTCTTCATATGATTGCCTACCCTGCCATACATTTGGTAAACATTGCCCCCTTAAGCTTCATCAAGCCCAATGTACTCAGAGTACTTAGCTTCCTGGCCAGGTCAGGTTTCCAAAGATGCCATCATTTTGCTTCCTTCTTGAGATTCCTCAGTTTGTTAAAAGTTTTTTTTTTTTTTTTTTTTTTGCAAAATTTACTTCTTGGGTAGCCAACACATCATGTTCTCCTCAGATTGTTAGCTTTTTCCCTTCTTGAAAGTGCTTAATTTGTACATCTTCATTCTTCTTCTCCAATTCTTCCCAACTCTGTACTTGTTTCATTTCATTCAATGATCCTTTGACATTTTAATTTTACTTTCCTTTCATTTATCTGCTGCCTGCTCAATTCTCCCACGCATCATTCACAATTTTATTAAGAGATTATGGCATACCTACAAAATAAATCTCCTCACATCTCAGTAGCTGTCAGTTCAGGTTCTGCTAATAATGTTCCCCCTTGATCTTTTGTGAACAGTTTCTCACTTCATTAAGAATCTTAGTAAACCTTCCCAATGCACACACCTGCACAAATACTTACCCATAAACAAATACGCAGCAGGAGGCCAACTTCTTCATCCATGGCACCTCCTGATAAGTTAAAAAATGCCTTTATTGGTGTAATTGCTTGTGTTTAGATGTTCCACCAAAACCTCATGCAGTCATAGGTGGGACTTTTTCAAAGGTGGGTGGATCTAGACTGTTTGATGCTGGGATTGATTCATGGTACAATTCTAGGTTCAAGGACATTAGGATTAAAGGTGTGAGTGCTGCCCGCCCTGTTGCCTGGATAAGATATAAGGGATAGAAAGAGCTGTGGTTGTCCCTTGCTTGCTTTGCTACCTTCTGACCACCATGAACTGTTTCTCCTCTGTGATTCCTGCCACATCACCCTGCCTTGGAGCCAGCTGATTATGCACAGAAACCTCTACAAACTGTGAGTCAAATAAATTTTTCCTCCTTTAACTTTAGGTGTCAGGTATTTTGTCTCAGCAAGGAGAAAAGTAACTAAGACAACTAGAAAGTAATGTTTTTATAAGTGTTTTTGATAAATAGAATAAAAGGTAGGTTCATGCCCAGCCCAGACTCTCCACCCTGCATTGGCTAAGAATTAGCTGCTACCTAGAGACGTGAAAGTAGTTTACATTACAAGTGGAGAAGAGTTTGAATTTCTAGGGAATAAAATCAAAAGGGAGGCAGAAAGGAAGAACCTAGTGATTGTAGGTGTATGACCATCCAGGAAAGGGTGGCCGGAAGAGAGTCCTTGGAGAAAAGGGAAGATCCCTTCACTCCTATCTCCTTCCCATCTTGAATAAAATACACATGGATCACTAATTCTCCTTGGGATGGTGGATTTCTTTGAAAGACAGCAAAGCTTTGCCAAGTTTGGTAGCCATGCTTTGAATAGTCAAAAGATGTGGAGTCAGGAAGGAGAGACAGAAGAGGTCAGGGGAGGAAAAGTCCCAGAGAACTGGAAGAAAAAGGAAAAGAAGGGTCATGGATTCCATAGGCTGTGGCTGCATTCTGAGCTAATAACGACAGTTTTCCAAGAGGCAGAGTTCTCTGGCTCTCCTATTAGTTAGCTATACTTTGCCATTTATTTATTGGTTAATACTTCTTTTGTCTATATCTATATCTATAAAGTTAGCCTAATAAATATATCTCCAACATATTGAACAGCAAATGTCATCCCTAGGTTGGAAATTAATTTGGTAGGGGATGGGACAGTGAGTGGGTTTTATAGATCCATGGAAGCTAAGAGGTGGAGGGGAAGTGAAGGATTCTGTCTTCAACAGGTGTCTGAACCCTCTCTACTCCATCCATATATATCTGTGAACTACCTTGAACACCTTCAAGGATGGTACTCACTTCTTGAATCAACCTAACACATTCTTGGGTAACTACGATATGGAAAATATCCTCCTTAGGCAGGGACAATTCCCTCCATCACTTTATTTATTTACCCTTAATATACACCTGGATGCACCTAGAACAAACACATTTTTCTTCCCCTCACAGTCCTTAAGGTATTTTAAATATTATCAAGCTTCCAGACATTTTCTTTATGTTTATTAGTTCTATTTTCAATCCTTCTCCCACAGCACACTTCATTTCCCCCATCATTCCAGTGACCTATCATTGGGTGAGGGAGGTGTGAGTTCTAAGATAAATGTGATCTCAGAACTGAATGTGGTATTCTAGACATGTGTGGTCAGTGTGATGTCCCATCTCATCAACTCTACACCTGTAATAACTTCACTCCTTACCATCCAAACAAGAGAGTTCCCACATCTGCCTTCAGGTGACTCCTTCTAACAAGAGGCAAGATAAACTGGAGGCCAGATTTCTTTCACTTTTGCAGCATAGATTTTGTAGTTGGAACAACTTCTAATTCTGGAGATTCTGCCACAGGTCAAAGAGTCTCTTCTTAGGAGACTAAATTCTAAACTGATGGGAACACAAATCATAGAGTAGCTGGTCCTAACTGATAGTACTAATTCCTACAAGGCCTTCACCAAGCAATCTGGAGTTCTGATTTACTACTCACAGGTCAGGTTTTCAGTGTGTCTGTGGAGGTCATCCAACTCCAGACTGGCTCAGTAAAATCATGGTTTTCCTCTCCTAACCTTATCACAAAAATGTTCAGTGCTGCTGCCACATTTCCAATGTTTATACTGCCATTTAAAACAATTCTTTCTTTTGCACATTAAAAATTAATTTAACATCTTCTAAACACATCTCTAATTAACCTATAATGCATAGGACTGAAGGAGAGGGGTATAAGATAAATTAACCAAAGGAAAGTAAAAGACAAAATTTTAAACTATATTACATTAAATTGCTACTCAGTTGCCATGAATGTTTTGTTCTTATTCTAGAGATACAACTGCAATGAAATGATGATTACAATAGAGTAGTAATTGAGCACTCTGTGTGCAGATCACAGAGGCAGTTTCTTATTTAACTCTTTCAACAACTGCGTGAGATTAGGTGCCAAGGCCTCAGGGAAGGGATGTGTCTTGTGATGGTTTGTCCAGAGTGCTGGCTCTACACTAGTTAGGCACAGCCATGGGGTGCAGACAGGAAATCGCTCTCTCACTTCACTGAGTTATTTTATGCTGTTAAAGGGAAGCTTCTCCCTCCTTATTCCCCTAGCTTCCTCCTGCAGCAAGTTAGCTGTTATCATATTAGAGGTTTATACAAGACGATATGAGAGATTCAGACATGAAAAACACACATAATCTAGTTCTCAGCACGTAAGACATGCTCATTTAAAAACATACAGTTCGGCAGAATAGTCATGGTTACATATTTTTGTCATGAAAGACAGTGTCATACAGAGATATTCATTCATTCAACAAATACTTGTTGGAAACTTAATACATTCCAGACAGAAACAAATTAGCGAAGGTGAAAGGAGTCTGCACTGCAAGTGCCTTGCTATTTTCTGACTACATTCCTCCTTAGAGCAGAAAATAGAGGTCTAAAGCAGGCCAGTGACCCCTCAAGGTCAACTACCTGGTTGCTGGAAGAGTCTGAGTTTGAATTGTATTTGCTCAATCTGCTCACACTCCTCTGCTGCACCATTTGTCTTCTCTGAGAGAAAGCTTCAGATTGCTGGCATTTGATCTGGAAGCTTCTGGGTTTGGGAAATTAAAGCAGGGATGGAGATGTGAGTCGCGTAGAGTGGCTCAGAGAAGGGCCCCTCTTGTACTTAAAGGTCAGTGCTCCAAGCCTGGCAGGGATCCACGCCAGACCAAAGGGAAGCTTCTGCTGGCTGGGAAATGGTGGAGCACATTTCAGGGCTCAGACCACCCTGCAGCCTCCTTGATCTACAATCAAAAGCAGCTCTGAGCCAGAGGAGGAGTGAAGACCTAAGGAACAAAAAATTCAATTTAAGAACTAAATCCCAAGATGGGAGCCCAGGGTTGAGGACAATGTTTATGAAACATGAGAGGGGTAAATCATTTCTTAAAAGTGCAGGCCGGAAGGAGTGGTGGTGTCCCAGGGGTGTATGACCCTAAATATTATGAGCCTTGTCCCTCTGTCCCTGATTTCTTCATTTATCTGTCTCAGTGTAGGGTTGCACAAGGAGTGAGGATTTGAGAGTAGGTCTTATCCCTGGCTCTCCACTTAACCTGTTCTAGCGCATACAGTGTCTTGACTGCAAGTGTTACAAACATCAGAAAATCAGCTTGACCTAGCTGAAGGTAAGAGAAAAGTTCCTGGGACATCCCACTGCAGAACTGAACCCCAGAGAAAAGCAGAGATGAAAGTACAGAGGGTCATTCTCCTTTGCTGTCTCTCCCTTGTTCTGGGATATACCTGTCAGTATTTACTAGAGAAACAGATATAATACAAGATATACAAATACATAGGAATCTACAGATTGGATTGCAATGGCCACCCACAGAGTTGGGTGTGGAAGAGTACAAGAGTTCAGTCTGAGCACTGAGCATCGGGAGGATCCAGTTGAAGGCCTGGAGCTCACTGTAGTGTCCAGTGCGAGTCCTTCTCAGGAGGCCAAAGGGTCTGCACTGGAATCCTGAAGGGTCCGTGCTGGCAGGTGAAGAGTCTGCTCTGGAAGCCAGGAGATAAAGTCCAAGGTGAAAGCAAAGACCAGAGCTCCTCCAAAGGGAACAGGAGCCATCCTTCCTTCCTCATTTCCCTTTACAGCATTCTGGCAACAATCCTCCCAGGCTGGGTCTTCCACACCCAGGACTATGTGGAGCCAATTTAGCTGGGCTTTACTCACTCAAGTTGGCACGGTCAGTCAACCATCACACTCCTCTATCTCTGATCGTTTCATAAACCATAGACCCTGGCTCCAGAACCTCCCAGCTCACCTGCTGGCCAGTAGAGAGGGACCTTAGTATCCCTTACTATCAATTCAGATACCTCAGAAAAAGTCTGATCATTCCACACAGGTTACACGTTCCCCACCGGGCCAACAGACCACGGCCTGTGGGCAGCAGCAGCATCAGTAGCCTTGGTAACACAGCTGGAGAACAAGGAGGGTCGCTTCCCCCAAAGGATTAGGAAGCTCCCAGTACAAGGGAGTGGGGCGAGAGTACAAATGAGATGTTCAAATATTTGCCCTAAACCTCATGGAATTCTATCTGATCTCAGTTTTCTTCATCCACAAAACTGAACTAATCATCGGTTATTTTTCAGGTTATCATAAAGATTAGAGATAATAAAACATGCCTTCCTGTCACCTACTAAGGCACAGTATACTTTACCAGTCATACACGGAACTACTTTTATCTTTCATACATTTTTGTCATTTTCCCCTATGACTACAGTAATTTATGTTTATATGGGAAATTGGAAAAGTTTGTAAAATAAGCCACCTATATTTATCTATGTAATTTATTACACAGGATTACTTAAAAGAGCTCAGGCTGACCTTTTGGCTTCGTGTAACGCATCAGTATATTTTTCCTCATGCTGTAGAAGAGGGAATGACTTGAACTTGAGTGAGGCCGGGTGTGTCTGCTGAGAAAAGGGGGAGAGAACCCGAAGATACATCTTTGCACCTGCTGCTTTGCTGGTGAAAGGAAGCCGTGCTGCAGAGGTGAGAGATGGTGGGAGTGGAGATGGTAGAAGCACAGTCAAGTTCTTGAGGTGACAACAGACTTAGGCCTATTGCAGTTGAATTTGAAGGGAACTCTTAGGGGGAACTTCATGAAAGGAATGGTTCCTCCGCTTCTTAAGGAAATATGGCAAGGCACAGTTGAGTTTGAACTCTGGGGCCCTTGCTCCTCTCTTGCACCAGGAGGACTGTGGTTGCAGAGACATCAAGGACAGCTGTCTGGGGCCAGACTTGGAAGTAGGCATGGCACAACCTGGTTGCAGGACTTTTAAAGGTGATAGAGGGTGAGTGAAGATATAGAAGATAGTCTTCTAGGACTGTTGGAAATGACAGGGTGAGATACCTTAAGCAGGGGCAGTCAGAAGCTGAAGACTTTTGACATAATACTGTGATGCACTCTATGAAGTTTAGGGAGTTCATATCTCAGCATACTTCAACAGGCTTCAGTCTGTGTCTATGCACTACCCAACCAAAAAGAGGCACAAGAATACGTATTATTAGTTCCACACCTTTTACTGTTTGGATGGCTTCTAGTTGTTCGTTATAATAAATTCTGCAGCAATGAACAGTAGTGACCTAGTGAGCTTTTGGTTGAGCTCTTGCTAATTTTTAACTGGAGTATAACTGAAAGAAAATAGACTCTTCTCCCCACAAAAAGAAAACAATGGCATCATTATAAAAATTTACTGAATAAATTAAATGAAGGAGTCAGTGTATTATTTCTTTAAATTTTCTATTTTAACTTCATAATGCATACAGAAGTAATATATGTTGCTGTGCATAAGATACACGTTTGTAATTAGATACACATAATATATTCATACGCATTATATATATTGTCCAACAACTGCAAGTAGCAGAGCTAGATGAGCAATTCATTGGCTCTTGGGATGTTTTTCTATCTTTTTACATATTAGTTCATCTTAAAGGCCTGCTTTATGTTGATGTTAGCTATCAGAAATCACCACTATTGATTTGGTGGCAGAGCATCCTTTTTTGTCAGACCAAATCCTGATTCTTCAAGCCAGATTGGCCCTCTCAGAACATAAGAGTCCAATGACACAAAATAGGGATCTGAGGCAGAAAAGAGAGAAACACTCTGAAAAGGATGTTGTCTGGGAATCTATGGTTTTTGCCAAGATCCTCTGGGAGTGGCTTCGGGGAACAGGCTGGGTTCGGCACTGTCCTCAGTCCCCTGCTGCTAGAACTAACGGGTTTTCATTAGTTTTATTCTTTTTCTCTCCCACAAAGGTTTCTTGGGACCAAGGATCCCCTTTATAAACTTTATAAATCTAAGTTTACAAAGCATCTTATAGTAAACATGAGTCCCCACTGGGCCCTGAGGGTTCCTGGTACCATTTCTGCATTTTAGAAGAGATAATTCCTTTTGCTTCCTTCCTACCACTTCCCAGAAAACATCTTCTCTCCAACTCCTCCCCTTCTGTCTCCCTCCCTACCACTTATAGACAGAAGTTGTAGAAAACTGTCAATATTTTATTTTAAAATCACATATCATTATACTTAGATTATATTTAATCATTATTTAATTAGTCATTAACTATAATGAGTTATGCCTATAGGAACTGTTTTGGATGAGTTTTCATAATTATTGTTACAAAGGAAATCCACATTGGGGAAATACATACTGTTCCTCCTCCTCCATTTCATGGAAGGAGTTTAACTTTGGTCACTTTCCTATTGGTGAGCAAACACTGTGCTTTCGATTTCTTCGTGAGTTAAAAACTTACCAGAAGAATTTGTTCTTTTGGGATAGAAGCCTAGAACTGTGATTGTCAAGGCCCAGAACATAATTTTTTTCTTACATTATAAAGATATTGCCATTTTGATCTTCAGAAGCACAGCATTGATCATTTTCACAAGCAACGTGTGATATTAACTCTTTGTATTCCTAATTATTCCCTATAGTTTTGTCATCTTATAGATATAAAGTGGTACATTGTGGGCAGTTTAATTTGCATTCTTCTGATTGGGATGTAGGCTCAATAACTTTTCATAATTGTATCAGTTACAATTACTATTGTTCTTTTTGAATTGCTCATTCATATCCAGTGCCCAGTTTTGTATCAAGTCCATTTGAAAAGATTGTTGATATTAAATAATAATCTTAGTCATGTGTATGGAAAATATTTACAATTTATCTGTTGGTATAGTTCCTGGAGTCTCTATCTTAATTTTAGAATTTGTTTATTTTATTGCTTTTCAGTGTCCTGTTCTAGTCTTTAAAGAGCTTTCCTACTCTATTTTCATGATGAAATTTACTCAGATTGTATTAATGTTTTTAATCCACTTATTTTTGTTCAAAATTTGAGGAAAAGATATGAGTCTGTTCTCTTTAGGGTGGATAGGAAGTGTGTCAGAATCCTTTATTAAGTAAACCTACATCCTCTCTCTCTATGGGGAGAATTACCCTTATGATTCATACATTCCCACCTTTAGCAGCAATTCTTCCTGGAATCTATGTCCTACATTGCTTAATATTTATCTATTCCTACCCAAACCTCCTAGTTATTTGGGTTGAATTGGCTTGATTGTAGTGTGTGTGTGTGTGTGTGTGTGTGTGTGTGTGTGTGACTCAAGTTCCCCTCACCAATTTTCTTTTAGTAGCATTCTTATAAATTTAAGGCTGCAGATTTTCCTGTAAACTTTGAGGTTATTTTATGTAATTCCAGAAAAGCATTCTAATTAACATTTCCCTTAATGTATACATATATCTACTTTGAGGAGCTAACCTTTTTATGATATTTAATATTTCGAAGTAGGAATGCAATTTCTCTTTCCATTAATTCAGACCCAACTGATGACCTCAGTAAGATTTTATAGCTTCTTCATATCTGCCTTATACATTCTGATAATTTTATTCCTAAAGTATTTTATAGCTTTTGTCACTCTTCATCTATATTGATTTCTAGACTATTATATTTTTAATTGAAAAAATGAGTTTTTGGCCAGCCAATTAAACCAAAATGTATTAATTCTAGAAGGCATGTGTACCTTAAATACTCTCTTGAGATTTTGAGGTATGTAAAATGTCATCAGAAATACATGATTTTATTTCATTTATCCTTCAATTACTAATAGGATTCATGCTGTGTGCCCTGAATGTTTCCAGGTGCTTGGATTCTACCAGTGGGTGAATATTACAACATATTTGGTAGAACTTATGTCCTAGTAGGGCTACTTTTAACTAGGGAGGAATAAAGGCTGTAAAAATGCAAAGAAGTTGTATGGAGAGCAGGGCTGGTTTGCTCCAAGAACAGCAAGGGGCCAGAATGGCCAGATCAGGGTGGAAGAATGTGGGAACGGTAGGAGAAGAGCTCAGAGGTAGAATGAAATTCTAGGGTGTGAATGGAAGATCATGCTGGGCCTAACAGGCCATTTTAAGGAATTTTTCAGGGAGAGATAGTGAAGGAGAGAGAAAGAGAGAGAGAGGCAAAGAGAAAGGCATTGCAGTATTGGGGGTTGGGATGCTTTTTTGTGGAGAGACAACTTAAAAAAAATCTTTAATTACATGAGTCTGAATGAAACTTGAGTTCAAACAGGATGTGTTTTTGAGCTCCAAGGGGTCATAATTGATATTAATGCTACTATTCAGGTATAAAAATATGAGGTTTATTCCTTCTCTTATCTTATCCCTTCCCTTCTTTCTCTGGCTGATTTGTTCTACGTCTTTGCACACCAGCACTGGGACACTCTGGAGAACTGAGCTGGCAGGACTCTAGCCATAAATGTGGAGGCCTAGGGCAGGTGCTGTTTCCTGCTGAATCTTTCTTGTGGTCACTGCAGTGTCTTGAGCAGATGAATGATGTGATTTAACTCGTGCTTGACAAGAATCACCCTCGCTGCTCTGTTGAGAAGACAAAGTGGTTAATGTACTTGGTTAGGAATCTGGGGCAGGACGAGGGCAGCTCTGAGCAGAAGTGACAGAGGAGGGATGCAGAGGTGGAGTCTGATATAATCTGGTGGTGGATCCAACATGAATACTTGTCAGGTTGGATGCTGGGTCTGAGAAAACAGAGGAAGCAGGATTTGGGTATGAGAAATTGTGAGGGTTGAGTTTTGACCAACTGAGGAGTGAGGCTATGGAATGAGCAATTTGTTTTGGTGCAAAGAAGACCAAAAATGGGAGAAGGGGACCAGGGAAGCCACAGGATGTCCTGATGCCGGAGGTAGCAGAAAAAGCCGTCATGTCAAGGTGCAGCTCAGAACTGCTGTAACGGTATCTCAGAGCATTCTTTCATAGTGCTTTAAATTATTATTTCATGTTGTGCCTTATTGCATTGTAAGAGTGTACAAAACTGTTTATATCAATGATCTTTATGTGGCCAAGTTGCCCAGGCTGGGATAAAACTTGTGACCCTACTGCCACAGCCTCCCAGGGTGCTGGGATTACAGGTGTGCACCACCATGCCTGGCCCAAGTTTCACCATTTTAATCACTGTCTTAAGCAGAATGTTGAAATGGAATTACATAGTGAATCACTACTTGGTTTCAATTGGTGTTTCTCTTAAACGAAGTTATAGTAGCTACTGCATGCTGTCGAGCTCCTTCGCAGCATCTGTACATATGATCTACCCCACCTCTGCACATAGGGTCTGATCTACCTAGGCTGTCCTTGTCACAAACCTTTACCATGGAAAGAGCAAGAGCAAAAAGCAAGAGCTAGACTTCTTGGTGAGGTTTCAGCCCCTCCGCTGCTGTTCTGCATGCGGACAGAAGCTTAACTACTTTTCTTAGATCTTGAGATTCTTATCTTCAAAATTCAATGATAATCATGATTACAAACACCAAACCTGGGTTGCAGTGAGAGAATAAATGCATTAATGTATATAAGACATAGAAGAGCATCTAATGCAGAGTCAGAGCAGAATATGCCTTTGGTGTCAGCATTTTTATTAGTATCACGTTAATAGATTTCTTGGTAGAGCATTTTGGAACTAATGCTATCAAGCATAGAATGATCTTATTTGTTAATGTTGCAAAGTTTGCATCCTAAACCTTAAATAAGATGGACCATTAGTTTCTGTAGTGATTGTTGCTGTTGTATCTTTCCCAGGACTCTGCAAGGCTTAGTCCTAAGGTTATGCTGGTTTAAGAATTATAATTCCCGAGCTTTTCATTTTCCATAAATCATCAGAAGTCTCTAAATAGCCTTGCAAATATGTGCTCTTTACAGGTTTTGAAGAATTCAGTCATGAAATCATCTGGTTCTGATACTTTATTTTGAGAGTAAATCTCTACCATTTCCAATCATTTTTGAGGCAATTGTCCAGATTTTACACTTTACACTGAATGATTTTTGGTAGCTTGTATTTTAGTTGGTAGATACCCATTTTTAGGTTTGTTTATACATTTTTTGCTATAGACTAATACATATCAGTTATTTATAGTTCTTAAAGTGCTCTATTTTATTAATTACAATTTTTGCTTGAACACTTCTTTCTTTATTCAGATCTTTTGTTTGTTCTTGGTTCCTATTTCCTAAGAAGAAACCTAATTTCTATTATATTTTGTGTTCCTTTTTATAGATAAAATGCCACTACATATTCTGCATTTTTCACTGAACACTGATTTTATTGTGGCCTATGGGTTTTGATGCAAGTTCTTCCCTTTTTGTTACTTTTTAGATAACCGGTAATTTCAGTGGTATTTGCCATTTGTGATTTTTTTTTTAAGTCCTAGTAGTCGATAATTTGGAGTGTTCTTTATTATTAGTTATTTATAGTCATTATGTTTTATTATAGTATATAGACTGTCAAATTTCCATTTTGAATTCATTAAGCTTTTTTAGTCATGAATGTGACCAATTTTTGTTAATGTTTATTTTTTATTTTTATTTTTATTTTTTTTGGTACCGGAGATCGAACTCGGGTCCTTGCGCTTGCACAGAAGGCGGCAAAACCACTGAGCTAAATCCCCAGCCCTTGTTAATGTTTATTAAACATATGTAAAATATATAGTATCTATCCAAAGAATAAAGAGTAATACATGTATAATTTTTAAATATGTATACATTATGCAAATTATGTCATTCTAGCTTCTAGAATACTAATATTACTATTATGACTTTATTATTATATCCCTTGAATATCTTTATCCATTTTTAAATTTTCAACTTTATTATTTTGTCTTAAATTTATTTTATTGCCAATGTGGACATGGGTTTTAGAATATTTTTCATTCTCTCTTTGGTCTCACACTTTCAGGCTCTTACTGACAGAAGAAGTCTTGCTCTTCCAGTTTTAAAAACTTTGCCTTATAACGTGACTTCATTTCAGGAAATTCCTTGGTATTTGTGCTACATATTCCAGGACTTTTGGTGATGATGTATCTCCAGCGCTACTTTTCTCATTTGATCTCTTGGTTTCTTGCTGGAGTGATTTGTGTTTGATTAGCCTTACATCACTATTTTCTCCAGTGATGTGTATGAGGTGTGTGTGCTCCAAACATTTGCATGTCTTTTTTGCATATCTTTTTTCACACCAACTAGGTAGCCTGGTTGTGTGATAACAGAATTTTGGAGTAAAATCCATTCTTTTAGTGGCCTTGTGATGCTGCTCCTTTATCTTCTAGCTTGGCATTGTGGGAGAGAAGTAGCTTGCTAGTTTGATCTTAGCAATATTTTTAACCCAAAGACAAACAACACTGTGACAGTATGTGGCTTGGTGTAGAGTGTGTTCTGATGTCAACCCTGCCTAGGATTTCAGACTACGGACTCAAGCCTGCTTTCAACCCCATGCATTTTTAATGTATTAGTTGCTTTATTATTATCTTTTTTCCATCTATTGTTGTTTTGTTCATAATATCTGCAAATTAACTCCATCCTCATTTCTTTATTTTTTTTCTTAAATTCTTTTATTGGTACATTTTAGGTATACAATACGTTTACATTTATCATTGGGTACTTGTACCACCTGTACATGATAGATCTTGGTTCCTATTTTTTCCCCAATCCCTGCATTCCCTTCACCCCTCCACCCTTCCCTATTTACATAGACTTCATTTCCATTTTTTTTTTCTTTCCTCATAATTTTTCCTTTCCCTTCTTTTCTTTCCCCTTCCCCTCCCATCACCCCTACCCCTTTGGACATTTTCTTCCTATTTCAAATTATCAATTATTCATTTTAATCATTTTAACTCTTATTTACATTTTGAGTTTCTCACACTAGAGAAACTATTCGGTATTTACATATGTGTGTCCTGTTTATTTCACTTAAGAGTATGGCCTCAATATGCATCCATTTAGCTATAAATGTCTCTAGTTTCTTATTCTTTATGGCCGAGTAGTA
This sequence comes from Heterocephalus glaber, assembly GCF_000247695.1. Next base: position 22,164,823 of record NW_004624735.1, on the reverse strand, counting down.
CTCCATTTTATAAAAAACACCACATCTTCTTTACCCAGTTTCCAGGTGATGGGCATTTGGGCTGTTTCCAAGCTTTCGCTATTATAAACTGTGCTGCTATAAACATAGGTGCACATATATCACTGTGGTATGATTCTTTTAATTCTTTTGGGAAGATACCCAGCAGGGGAATAGCTTGGTCAAATGGGACCTCCAGCCTTAGCTCTTTGAGGTATCTCCATACTGATTTCCACAGTGATTGCACCAGTCTGCACTCCCACCAACAATGGAGAAGGGTTCCTTTCTCCCCAAAGCCCTGCCAGCATTTGTTATTGGTTGATTTCTTGATAGCAGCCATTCTTTCTGGGGTGAGGTGGAATCTCAATGTTGTTTTCATCTGCATCTCTCATATGACCAGTGATGTTGAATTTTTTTTTCATAAAATTTTTTGCTGCTTTTACTTCTTTGTCTGAGAAATGTCTGTTCATTTCAGATGCCCATTTTTGAACTGGGTCTTTGAATTTGGGGAGTCTGATTTTTTACAGTTCTTTATATATTCTAGGTAGTAGTCCTTTGTCTGAGGTACAGCTGCTAAAATTTTTTTCCCACATTGTATGTTGTCTTTTAGCTCTATTGGTGGTTTCTTCTGCAGTGCAAAAGCTTTTTAATAAGATGAGATTGCAATTGTTGATTCTTTGTGCTAGCTCCCGTGCTACTGAGAATTTGTTCATGAAGTCTTTTCTTATGCCAATGTCTTCAAGAGTTCTATCTAACTTATCTTCCAGCAAGTTTAGTGTTCCTATTTTAATATTTAGATCTTTAATCCACTTTGATCTTAGTTTACTGCATGGTGATAGGTATGGGTCTAGTTTTAATCTTTGGTTAAAATCCAGTTTTTCCAACATCATTTATTAAATAGGTTATCTTTCTTCCAATGATGGTGGTTGGCTCCTTTGTCAAAGATGAGGTGGCTGAGTATGTCTGGAGTTGTTTCTGCATCTTCTAATCTATTTCACTGATCCTCTGGTCTGTTCTTTTGCCAATACCATGCTGTTTTTATCATAGTAGCTTTGTAGTATAGTTTCATGTTGGGCATTGTGATACCCCCTGCTCTATCCTCATTTCTTAACTTTCACTTCACGTTCCATTTTTAATCCTTTCTCCCGATCAAGATTTTTCTTCTACTTGGTCTACTTCTACAAAGTCTACTTACTCCTTCAACTACTCAAGTTTTTAGTTTATAAGTATTATTACAAACAGCTGACCCTCATGTTCATGGATTTGGTATTTGCAAACTTATCTTCTTACTAAGGTTGATTTGTGATTTCAAAATCAAAACTGTGGACACATGCAGGTGGAGAAGAATTTCAGTTACTCGATGTACATTCCCAGCTGCAGTCAAACAAAGCAATGCTTGCCACATTGCTCCAGCTTTCATCTGCAAATAAGCATCTTTTGCATGATCTGTTTAGCACCATATTTTTCACATTTTTCTAGTTTTGGGGGAGTAATTTTGCTGTTAAAATGGCTCCCCAGAATAGTGTGGAAGTGCTGTCCAATGTTTCTAAGTAGACTGTGATGCGCTTTATGCAGTGAAGATTTGTGTTACATAGCTTGGCTGTTGGTTGCATGCACAATGTTAATGAATCCTTAATACATACCAAGCAAAGTGTCTTTAAACTGGATCATACCTAGGACACATTGATCACTTACTTTATAAAAGTTTTGTGACAAGAGCTTCCAGGAACCTAACTCTTAATGCCCCTAGAAATAGTGATTCAATATTTGTTGTTCATAACTGCTTTATAAAACTACCACCAATAATGAGAATTGGCTGTTCCTGGTTTTCTGAAATCTTCTCTCCTGCTGCAATGTAATCTTAGGTATCATTTTGTTTGCTTGCGTATTTAAGTGGCCTGTCTTCTTCAGCATTATTTTGCTAGCAGGTGGCCTTTCATAAATACTTGTGTTTCACTTATCTGTGTGGTTCCTTTTCAGTAGATTGCCAAGGGTTCCGGTTTAGCCACCAGTATCTTAGTGTTGGTCCCTAAAAGTGAGAAAGGGGACTTAGTGTCTGCTCTGCAGACTAACAATCTATCAGACTCAGCCAAGGAGAGGACTCAGCCCTCCACACAGGTTTTTACAAACTTCTCTGAGAAGAGCAGAGCAACAGGTGTTTTTAGAAATACACTTTTCAACCCTTAAACCTTTGGTGGGTCCTAGATCCTCCAGGGTCATTTTGTTTCTACTTCTGCCATGCTCTACTCCTGAATCAGAATCTGTCCACTGGTTTTTGGACCCTCATCTGACCAGGGGAGCAGAAATAATCTGCAGCATTTTCTGTTGACATTTCTGCATATCCTGAGGACTTCTTAACCATCACCAGGCTTCACATGTCACCTAGATCAGACATGTGGTTGCTTTTGGGAGTTGAGAAGGGATGCAGACATGTCACAAAGATGCTATTTTTCTAGCATTGGATTCTGAAGTATTTTACGCACCAGTAAATGCCACCATAGTCAATGAACACTGTCTCTCTCCCCAAATAAATTGTTTGGAAGTGCTGAACTTAAACTAAATGCCAACCTATCCTTTTTTCTCCAGATGTTGTCACAGGAGACTTCCCTCTCACAATGGCTGTTGTTTCTAACACTGCTGCTTATAATGTTATGGGCAGATTGCTTTATCTATTTTTTGTTTATTGGCAAGTTACTTGCATCACATGGAAGCAGCTTAAGTCTGTAATTATGAGCTCTGGAAGGGAGGAATTTCCATAAATGCCATATGTTTTCCAACACTGCTTCTGATGAGGCTCACCCATGAGTTTCTGACATTGCACTTGTGATAACATTTCTACTATGCTGCAGTCTATTTTTCTCGGAACAAGAAAAATGAAGATATGTTTTCTGGCCCACTAACTCTTGTTAGCTCACCAAAACTCAATAGGCTCCCCCATGTTACTTGTACCTTCTAATTAGGGTGTTCCAGTTCCAGCAGTCCCTGCTAATAGTTTTTATATCCATTTGGAATATCAGTTTTAACTCATGTCAGTGTGGGCATACTTTATCACCTGTTTCTTAGTTTATTTTTATGATACTTATATTTATTCATGAAGGGTTTTTCAAATGTTTGTTTCATTTAAACATGGTGCTTATCGCTCATCACTTTTGTAAATTCTTCTCCAATTAACAGTATTTAGTCCTTTTTTCACTATCAAGTGTCTTTTAACACTTCTACAGTGAATTTGAACATTCCAGAAGCATCATTCCACAAAGGCTAATCGTGATTTTTGTTAAATATGCATGATTTTTGAAGTGTATTCAATCTGATAAGTATTTGATATTGTAGCAGAAGCACTGGATTTGAAGGCAAAAGGCTTACATTTAAAGCTGTCTCCTGATGAAGAGTTTGTTTATGCTTTATCTGTGTGACTCTGAGTAGGTTCTTTCAGCTTTGTGAACATTCATCTTCTCACTTTAAAATGAGGACGTAAATACCAACCTTAAAGAATTCTCACACGAAGATAGGAGTAAGAAAGGAACCATTAGGAAAGGTCTTGTGCATCTAATGAGCATAATACAAACACAATTTCCAAGGAAAAGTTTACCCTGCCCAAGAGAAGAAAATGTTCTCTATCATCTGAAGAAACCCAGCTTCCATATACAGTATTAAATCATGTCAACATTTCCATTCCTTAAATTATGTCTGGCCCATCTCTGCTCCACAAGTTCACTTCTCTATTTTGCATCACCATGTTAACTCTGTTATAAAAGTTACTATATGACTTTTCCTTAAAATTATCATAGAATTCAGACTTTCTGCTAAATTAGATTTCCATTTGATTTGGAATGTATAATTAAAACTTGAAATTTCTATTTTTTAAATAACAGGGGGAAAGCACCTAAGACAATACTGGCAACATTATATGACAAAGGATTAATGAAAAGAATATATGTATACAGTCATATTTTTCAAACATGTACAACTGGCAAATGTTGAAGTCAAAGTTTATTAAAGCACAAATGGAACTGGAGCCAGGTGGCATACCCAAGGCAGTAACGAAGAAGGATTAGATGTTTGCAGAGGTGTGGGCAGGGTTAGGACACCCACGGGGGGGGGGGCGGTGTTGTAAGCATTGGTACAGCAGCAGCAGGATCCTTTATCAGCGGAGGCTCTCAGGGCATGAGAGAGGCAATTTCTAGAAATGAATCTGAGGCAGGAGCTCCAGACAAGGACTGTGGCCACAGGCAGAGAAGCAGAGCCTGACAAACTTGGCCTGCCTTGCAGAGGAGAACCTCTTGGTTGACCTTCGACACATTTCAGGGACCACCCTAGTACTAAACCTAACAGAGTGCAGGGGCAAGAGATCCTGAGTGGAGTTCATCCCTGAGACACGGAGCTGACCAGAGTGAGCAGAAGAATCCCCAGCATGGTGGGAGAATGGAGGACATGGGAAGAGATGGCTCATGAGGACCAGGAAATGGTCAGTGCTGCTAAATGGGCAACGTGGCTCAACAGAATGTGGTGTGGGGAAACAGGTGCCCTCCTGTGCTGCTGATGGGAGAAGGAGATCACTTCTGAGAAACGATTTGGCCATATGTGAATGATACCTTGAAGTCTGCTTTTCTTTAGACTTAAATTATCCTAAAGAAATTGATCCTAAAGAAATACTTTAAACATGGCCTGAGAAATTAATTGGACAAATTCACAGAAATGACTATACAGGAAAGTTTATCCCATTGACTATTATAATAAAAAATTTGTAATATCTAAGTAAATCTGCAGTAATGTAGAGTAGCTGAATAACTGCTATATTTGCTATACGATGCATGTATGTGTGCATATGCATTTATGTAGTATAATAATAGCAAACATTAAGAAAAACATTATAAATCAACATTTATTGCCATCAAAAAAGGCTCATAGAGGGCTGGGGATTCAGTTCAGTGGTGCCACTGCCTGCCTTGCAAGCCCCAGGTCCTGAGTTCAATCCCCAGTACCAAAAAAAAAAAAAAAGAAAGAAAGAAAAAAGGCTCATAGTATACCGTTAAATATTAAAAAAGCAGATTGAAATGGTATTTCTAGTCTTTGGATAAGTTGGAATTGGAGGTAAAGTGATTTCCCAGATTTACATGTTTGAAAGAGAAAAAAACAGGGACCAAGCCAGGCATGAGTCTCATTGTTGGGCCATGTGATTTCCTCTTTCCCTGTGAGCCATTTGTTCTCTGCAGCTCTTCGTGATTGTCTTTAGGAAATTGTCTATGTCTCTAGTTGCCTGGAAATTAAACAAGGACTTCTTGGCATGGGGAGTGTGGAGTCTCCTTCATGTCTGCTTCTGCCATTTGGCTTCTGTTATTTTTTGACCTGTCTCAAAATGCTGAAAACTTACAGGTTCATCCGCACAGAAATCACTTCCTGAGCAAAGCACATAGGAAAGAGAGGATGGAGAGGAATAGAGAGGAGAGGAAAGGGGAAGGAAACAGGAAAAGAGGACAGAGAGAAAGAAACACAGTCAATGGTGAGAGTACTTGTGTGCCAGTCCTACCTCAGGGCAGAGGACTCAGGGACAAGCCCTGACTCTATGGAGCTGAAATTCTAGTGGGCAAGGCAAACCCATAAATAAGGTTTGATTCACCATGATAGGTTGCTAGAGCTGCTGTGAGCAAAGTCCTGTAGCAAAAACTGGGTGGCTTAAACAACACACATTTCTCCTAATTCTGGAGGCTGCAAACCTGAGATCAAGGTGTGGGCAGGATTGGTTCCCATGTATCTTTCTGAGCTTCTGGTGTTTCATAGGCCATCTTTGGCATTTCTTGACCTATAGGACCCCCACCCTAATTGCTGCCTTCATCCTCATAAGGTCTTCTCCGTGTGCCTCCATCCAAATTCTCTCTTCTCCCACAGATCCTGGAATACTGGATTAGGGCTCACCTAATGACCACATTTTATCTTGATAAACTCTGTAAAGACTGTGCTTGAATAAGGTCACAGAAGCTAGAAGTTTGGACTTCAAGGCAGGAATTTTGGAGGTGACATGACTCAACTCAAAACAATCCCTAATAGTATGGTATGGAATTACTCCAAAGGTGGTCAAGGAAGGCTTCTCTAAGGAGAATCATGCAAGCAGCCTTGGAGGAAGAAATCAAGTCAGTTCTGGAAAGGAGGGAAGAGCATTTTAGGAGAAGGTAGAGCATATTCAAAGTAGACATGAGTCAAGAAAGACCCGGGAAGGTCAAAGGACTTTGAGAAAAGGCAGCTGGTCTTGATCATGGAGAGGACAAGAAAGATGTGGCAAGGTGAGATTCTACCAATGGGTAGGGCCAGACCATTCTGGTGTCTTGAGACCCCAGGGAGGAGTTTGTACTATCTTCAAAGTACAGTGTGGATTTGAGTATCACAGCACTGGACAACATGCCTGGCTCACATGGTCATGCTCAGCAGTCTGTGTACTGAATGCACTTAGTCCCTGTTCTCTATCAGGAAAGCCTCTGAACCACTGTACACCCCTCACCTGTTCATGGGGCTCCACATCCTGATTCAAGTCTCGTCTCTGTAAAGACCAAGATAGGACCTTGTCCATCCTGTTCTCAAATGTCATTCCAGAGCTTTGCTCATTAGAGAAGAGGGGGACTACAGTGGGTTTGTACTTATCAAATTAAAAGACACTGTAAAACCTTCATGCTGATCCTATTAATCATTTCCCTTTCCAGGCTTCCATTTCCTAAATTATTAGATAAAAAGGTTTTGCAGTGGTCAAGAACTCAGATTCTAGCTTGAGACTGCTGAATTCACACCCCAGCTCTGATCTTTACACAGCATATAATATTGAGTTCCTCAGCCTCTGTCTCATGTGGTGATGTTAATGGTATTTCATTTACAAGATTGTAGAGATTAAAAGAATCAATACACACAAATCATTTAGATAGTGTCCTGTACATAAAGTGCTGTCAGTTATCATCATCACTAGTGTCATTTTTGTTAGAGGGTGATGACTCTATTCCTGTCAACTGGGCTGTGTTTATAAATGTCCAGAACTTATATTGCATAGACCAATTTCTATATGCAGCATTCTTCACAAATGCAGACTCCTACCATCCATGGGTCCCCTTCATTCCAAGTAGGAAGTAGAACTGTGTGTTAAAGCTTCCCTGACGACCCCTGACACACACATGACACCCACCTGACACCATGGAAGTTTCCACCTTTGCTAGCAGACAGAAGGTACTCATCCCTGTAACTGCTGTAGGTAAATGCTCAGTAGTGCACCAGTGGAAGCGTGTCTTTTGGAGAAATAATTTCTATCTTGTTTTTTTAAAGTATTGATTGTGAAGATATAAAGTTCATAGTTCAAACAATTTAAGTTAATTTTAAAAGCATAGTCAAAATTAAAAACAAAGTTTTGTTTGGATAATCCACATGTTCAATAAACATGTGATGAGAAGCTAATGAATGATGAGCTTTCTCCTTCACCTTCAATGCTGTTAGTCTCTGTGTATCCATTGTCCATATTTATTTAACTTAATTTACTTGTCTGTCCCATCATCCCAAGTTTCATTGAACAAATGATTTGAGGTGGATTAATACTTATCTTTCTTAGCTGCAGAATCCTCCAGTGAGGAAGGTACTATTATCCATTTTGCATGCAAGGTTACAAAACCCACCTGGAGATTAACTTTCATTTTTCACCTTTTATTAAAAAGTTTTGAACCAGACTGCATGATTATGATAAATTTCATTGTGAAAGCCTTCGTGTTTATTTCTGACCTCTCTCCAGATCTCTCAGGAATCTCCATGGAGCTCCACCTCTGGCTGGTCTGTATTTCCAGTGTCCTATTATCAGTGCTCATGTGATTCCAAAAGTCTGAGTAATAGGAGGCCATTCCCAGAAGATTGGAAATGACGTTAGAGTGGCTCTTGCTCTCACTTTCTTAAAACCCTAATGATTACATATATCATGTCTGAGCCCGAGACACAGATCCAGCTGAGAAAAACAAATGAGTTTTTTAGCCACAAATGAAAACTGGAGGGTGCTGTGTTTATAACAACTCCTGAAAGAAGTGACCAGCTGATTTTAATTCATGTGAACAGCCAGCAGAGGCATAGAGCACCATGGGTACAATTGCATTTCCTTTTCTGTCTTTGTGCCTTGAAGGAGCCCAGCCAGCCCTCTCAGACCCCAGTGGACCCCCGTGCCTCCTTCTAGCTCCTTGCCTGACTAAATGACTGCAGCTGCCCTTAAGGATCTTCCCCAGGGACATCAGGCTTGTTTTAGCACAATATCACACATGCTGTCTGTTGTGGGCTCCACTCTGGAAAAGAAGTTCAGGGACTACTGTTTTGAGATCTTCAGAGATGCTGAGACTGAGAACCAAGAAGGAAGCTTGTCTCACTGTTCTCTGATTCACATTCCATCCAGAAGCTTTAAAAGGCTTTATGAAAAGCGGAGCACGGTGACAAACACCTGTATTCCCACCAGTCTGGAAGACTGAGGCAGGAGGATCAGAAGTTTGAGTCCAGCCTTGGTAACTTAGTGACTTAGTCCATGGAGAGAGAGAGAGACAGGGGGGGAAGAGAGAGGCTGGAGTTCATCTCCAATACCACCACCACCACCAAATAAAAGATGTTAATAAAATTATAGTTGCAGAAAAGGTGACAATTCTGCATAAACTCAGACCCTTCTAAGAGAATTTAAATTCTAAGGGAATTTAATCATTTCTTTGATCCCAGTTTCTTCTTAAAAGCTTACATGACTTAATGTACAATAACTTGATCAGCCCATCTACCTTTAAGGGTTGAAATATGTTTTCTTTATTCTTAGGGGATAAAATCCAAAGTGTTGAAGAGTTATGTGTTTTATTAATTTTGAATGATTCTGATATAAAAAATTCAGACCATCTTTTCATCTTTGACTGCCTAGAATGGGGTAACTAAAAGGTAGGACAGGAAAATGACTGTATAGGAAGAAAAGGCCCAAAGAGGTAGGGGAAGTGGGAGGGGAAGGGGAAAGGAAAGAAGGGAAAGGAAAAATTATGAGAAAAGAAAAAATGGAAACGAAGCCTATGTAAATAGGGAAGGGTGGAGGGGGTGAAGGGCACACAGGTAATGGGGAACAAATAAGAACCAAGCTGCATCATGTACAGGTACAAGCACCCAATAATAAATGTAAACGAATTGTATACTTAAAATGTACCAATAAAAGAATTTAAGCAAAAAAATAAAAATAAAAAATAAAAGTTCAGTCTCTCTACAGAAAAAAAAGGATAAGTGTTAAATAACACAAAATACATTTAAGCAATTTTTTTTTTTTTATCCACGGGATACTTGTATTGTGACAATTCACATTGCCACCACCAGGCGGGAGGAGTCCATTATTTGCAATGACTGAGGAGGGACCCTCTCCTTGAACTCTATCAATGGAGGAGTGAGCCAACATACTTTTCCTCAATCTAAAGAGCAGGGCTGCTGTTCAGCTGCAGTACAGCTGTAAAAGTATATACATATAGATTCTTGAAAACTGAACCATGCATGTATCACTGGTAAGAAAGTATTTAAATGCTTCCTCCTTATCCACATCACCCAGACCTTATCTTGGGCCCTCTAGCATTCCAAGGGCCCAGCAAATACAGGATATGTACCCAGTGTAAAGGCTACCAGAAACTTCCTCTATGCCATGCCATTTAAATAATGCCTTACGTATCGCTTTGCCAATAGGTAAGAAGTGATAATCTCATTGTTACTTTAAGTTGTGTCAGGCTTGAAATAGTGTAATAATTAATATAATGATTATAATAACATAGGTACCTCTAAGTATTTAGCTAGATATAGAGTATATATTCAATATATATTATATATTACTTATCATATAATAGAACATATATTTTACTATTACTATAGATCATATATTACTATGTTATGCTATTACTATATAATATATATTATTTTATATACATTACTCTCAAGTGTGTGTAATATGTATTATACAATATTATATATACTTCCCTTTTGTAATGAGGACTGGCCTGGGTTGATTCTGGGGCCAAGTAAACCCAAGGACTTGGACGTTTTGTGAAATAGGAGACAACCACATGAGACTAATGAGAACTTTCTTATGATAGAAAAAAATGAAATGCCAAACACTTAACACAGAGTCAATAGATTTTTCTTGACAAGACCTTCTATTGAAGCTCCAAACTGAGGCCAGTAAAAGTTTTGTTGACTTTAGGATCCTTGATGACTTTGAATTTCCCCCCATTCCTTCCTTTCACAAGTTTTGGTTGTTGTCCTCCCATTCAACTGGAGCTCTGCCAAGAGCTAGAGGGAATCAGTAAGAGGGCACATTAGACACAGGGGCACTTAACATCCATTTAATACCACCCATAATCATATTATTTCTGATTTTTAAGGTAAAAACACTAAGAGAAAGAGAACTAATAAGTATAACCATTCACACAGCCAGTGAAGGTGGCTCAGGATTCATGCATGTGCATCTGCTCCAAAATCCTGTGCCATTCCAAGGGCCCAGGCTGCCTGATTGCCACAGGGGGCTGCTGAGTGTGGCAGAAGGATTGCCCATCCACCTGGGAGGATCAGGAAATACTGGGAAACATGTGCACTGGGTTGGCTGCAGGAGTCCCTTTGCCACACTGGAGGGACCAGCCACAGGTGCAGGGTTGGACTCTTGGTAGTTGCTCAACTTGTTAGACTAATGGATTTGCTCAAGTAACAGTGACCTGAAAGAGTAGCGGATCGATATGCTTCTACAGGAGGTTTGGCGAGGGACTCTTCCTGCATTTCACGATTGATGCTTGTTAGTAAGATCATAGACCATATGCTCAAGGACCTTGTGGTTTTCTGAAGAAAGCTAGTCTCTGAAATCAAGGTGTGATTATGGCTAATCACTGTCTTATCAGGCAGTATAAATTGGAGACTTTTCCCAGGCACAGCTCTTGACAACTCTCATGGCCAGGCACCTGTCTCTGTTTTATAGCCTATAAATCTTTAATATTGTACCAGCTGGCAGCATAAAGCTACCATTTGGAAACCCCAGTAAGTTAAAAGACAATAGTTCCATAGACCCTGCCAATTCAAATTTCTTTAATGTATAGGGTCATTAAGTGGAAGAAAGGTACTACCATGAAATCATTATCCTTCTGGCATTTGCACCTAGACTGCAGCTGTTCTTGGGTGTTATGGATCAACTCTTCCAAAAGATGAGCTGTCTCTATGTTGAAGGATGAGTTCAATTTAATTGTCATAGTAACAGGGAGCAAAATGGACACATGAGCACATTACTTCCAATGTTATCTTCCCTCCTTAATAATTCAGAAATGCATATTTCTGTTTTTTTACTGCCTACTTTGGACTGGGTCTTCTATGGTCACCGAGGAGACAGTAGAGCAAATCAGATTATAATTTTCGACCAGGAAAACAATTACTACATATGTATTTAGAGAAATAAATGTAGAGTTATCAATTATGATAACTGGTATGATGAAAAGTATAAGGTGCTGTGGGAATGTATAAGAAGGTGACTTTATTGGAAGGTTGGGGAGCTGCCCACTGTAGTCATAGAAGAATGCAAGCCCAATGTTACACCTCTCAATCTTTCAGGAGACGTCTGACATACAGATATCTGTACACGACTATAAATTATGATATCAAGAAGTTCAGGATGCTTTGAAGAACACAAAAGCTAGTCTTTGTCCTGTTGCACTTTATGTTCTTTTTAATGATCATTTCTTTAAAGTCTCAAGGAATGTGGTCTTGGAAAGGTAAAGGCTAAGGGAAGATTTCAGTGTGAGAGTCAAATGCAGTCAGGGAAGAAAATTCGGAAGCTTTGGAGAAACTGGAGCACTAAGGCATCATTTTATGTTTGTGACCTTTGAGATACTTTCCATGATTTCTTGTCTCAAGGAGGCACAGAGTAGCAGTAGTTCCACATTTGGACTTTAGGATCTGATAGACCCGAATCTGAGATGAGTTTTGAAAGCTCTCTGATCTTCCATTCTTTAGCCTTACAATGGTGATGAATCCATCTCAGGCTTACTGGAAGGATGGAATGAGACTGCTCAGATCAAACTCCAGCCCAAAAGCTTGAAGTAGAGTAAGGATTCAACAAACTGTAATTGTATAGTTATAACTGGTAACTCAAAAGAGTTAGATAACTAACCCACTTCCATGATTAATAAGTGGAAGACTCAATATTCAGGCTCACCTCTGTCTGCTCCTTAACTCAGTTTGCTTCCAGTTGGCCCATGTTTGAGACACCTGAGCCTGTCATGCCATCTAAATACACAGTTGAGAGCATCGTGAGGGTTGGGAACAGAGACTGTCTGGGGTCCCTGGACCCAGGGAACCTTGTGCTCATCAACAAGAGGCTGGTGGCAAGTGTCCAGGTCTTTCCTGCATTTGGTGGGAGTAGATCTAATGTGGTCCACGGTGACTGCCTTAGAGCTCCATTTCTTCATGCCCTATTTACTGATGCAATCACTGACTTAAAAGGAAAGGTTTAGGTAGGGCACAGGGAAGCACCTGGCCCTCGCAGCACCCTGCATAGCTTGACCATATTGACAAGTCCAGTATTCAAAAAGTTCCAAAAGTTATAATTTTGAAATTTTACTTGACAGCAAGAGCAAACCTGACCTTAACTAATGTAGGGGGAAATCTCAACCTAAATTAAGAAGAGGCTATGTTTAGTCTTCATCAATCCCAAATAGAAAATTCATATATTTTGTGCAGAAATATTACTAAAATTGATTAGGAGACTCAGCCAGACTCTGACAATAATATAAAAGGAACCACAGATACAACCCCAGCAGGGCATCTACTGAGAAGCTGATGGAGCTTAGGCTTGAGGACTTCGGAACCTGATTTTGTATTCAGAATTTTGTAATCCATTACTTGAACAAGTTCCCCAAATGACACAAGCTCCAGGCCTCACTGGGATCAGCCCTTGTATAGCACATTAACTTGGGAAATTTGAAAAGCCTTGAATCCAAAGCACATTTCACCTTGAGGATTATGGATTTATACAATTTAGCAAAGAAGAGAAAGGTAGGAAGGCAGTCAGAAAGGCATGCATAAAAAAAGGAGGTGTATATACCTTGTGGGGTAAGAAAATGTTGTAGTGAATAGACTTTCAATTTAGTGTCAGGAAACACAACAACATATTCTCATACATTGCTCAGTTAACTATCCAAGGTGAAGGTTCCCAGCAAGGGGCAGCTTGGCTCTAGCTTGGCTCTAGATCACCAGGAGATCTAGGCTGCTGTCCACATGAGGCTCAGGTCTCTGTTTTCAGCAGCCTCCCGGGTGTGGGAAAGCAGGAAAGCGAGGAGGGTGCATGGGAAGGTTTTATCTTTTGTGTGTAAACACATGTGTGCATGTGCGTGCGTGTGTGTGTGTATGTGTGCGTGTTGCTTTTCCCAAGGACGAGGTCAGAAGTGGTGCATTCTTTTGCTCACTTGCAATGACTTGTAATGACTCAGTCTCATGGCTGTGTTTACATGGAAGGAATAGGAGGTGTGGCCACTGCTTAAGGAGAAGAGACTTTGTGGAACACAATGTCTGTCATGCTAAGCATTCTCTAAAGGGGGCTTCATAGGCTGTACATGGCTTACTGCAGATCAGTCTTAGAATCCAGCCAGCACTTTGGTTTCTGTCATCTCAGGCCCCTGTTCAATAGCATACACCACTAGAACATACAAAAATAGAGCTAGACAATGAGAAGGATCAATTTTATAATGTTCAGAATGTTCTTCGAGTCTCTACTGGACTAGTAGGACAGCTCCTTTCCTTGTTGGACCCTTTTCCAACCTTAAACCAGTACTTAAATAAATGAGTGAATAAAATGGGTGAGCACGTGCCTCTCCTGCTAGCTCAGAGTGTGAAGCATGGGAGAATGCCAGAGCCTGAGTCTAACAATAATAATATTAATTGTATCACACATTTTGCTAATAAGTCAGCTCACAAAAGAGCATTTTGTATGATATTGTTTTGATCTCTACTACAGTCCTTCCATGGAGCCACACAACAGAGAAGCTGATGGAGCTTAGGCTTGAGGGCTTAGGCACCTGATTTTGTATTCAGAATTTTGTAATCTATTACTCGAAGATGTTCCCAAAATGATACAAGCTTCAGGTCTCATGGGGGATCAGCCCTTGTACAACACATTAACTTTGTGAAATTTGAAAAGTTTCAAAGGGTGATATGGCCAGCCTAGAATTACACAGTGAATATTCCAAGCAGTAATTCATCTCAGATCTTTGGATGCCATGAACTGAATTTTTTTCTACATTATCACATGTCGTTGAATTTGGGGCCCAAATAAGAATATAAGTTGCCACTGGAGGAAAAGTTATATGCACTGGGTTACCGTAGATTTCCATTTGCTTCCAGTGGGTTCATCATAAACAAAACCAGAACTTCTACCAGGCCCAGAATTTGAGACAACTACATTTTCCAACACTTGTTATGCTATCTCCATAGAGGAATGGAATAGAGCAAGAACTAGAATTTATGGCTCATTGGCCAGGTCTGATCCCCTGCCTATTTTTATAAATAAAATTTTATTGGAAGCTCAGCCAGTTATTCATTTACCTGTTGCCTATGACTGCTCTCACAATACAGCAGTGCAGTTCAGTGGTTACAACAAAGATTGTATGGTCCACAGAGACTGAAGTATTTATAATCATTCCCAGCACAAGAAAGAAGAAAGGTTTGCTGACCTCGAGGACAGAGGGATGACTAGTGCAGAAGGGAAAGGAATGGGAAACAATAATTCAATAAACAAAGCCTACAATGGAAATACGACCAGAAATGGAGCAGAAAGGGGAAGCTGCTCATCGTCATATAAAAAAGGGCAACGGTGGCCTTCCTGAGAGAGAAGAAGACCTCTGAGTCGAATATTGAAGGATTAATCACAGTTTGCAAAGCAGTAGGAGACCAGGAGGTAGACAGACAATAGACAGCTAGGATGGAGACCTATATAAACCAAAATAGGCCCTGGGAAAATTAAAACATGAGTGGAAAGAGGCTCACTGGGGTCTGCCTCACAAAGCTGGAGGGCAGGAAAGTCTGTTCTAACGTCAGAGGCCTAGCTAAAGACAGCAACCACATTGTTTCAAAGGACAAGCCCTGGGAAGCTGAGGTGCCAAGCAAGGGAAGTCTTAGAGTCCTGACCCCAGAAGTCTAGCTAACAATGGCAACCATGGTGTTTCATGGTCTCATTTTCATTGCTCACCCAGATAGCCCAGCAAAATGTATAAACCCCTGAACTTGGGTGCGGTCTCTGAGACCTCCCGCGGGTCCTCTCTCAGCCAGAGCTCTTCTTTGTTCCTTCTAATGAGCCACACTCAGTTCAGTCCCCTCTGCTGTGTCCCTGGACTTTTTTCTTCACTGTCCTCAGGATAAAAGCCCAGAGGGAGGAGAGAGTTAGTTACAGGAGGACCTTGCAGGAGGTTGGCAGGAGAGTACCAAGGTAAGACTGAAGTTGCTGTACTCTGGGCACCATGCTAAATAGGAGAGAGAAGCCAGGGAGGACTGGCATCTCCTGGGCATGGACTGTGGGGCCAGACGGCCGATGGCTATTATCACAGCCAGTCCTGAAAACAACCTGCTAGGCCACTCATGCCCTATTTTACAGAAGAGGAGGCTAACATTAAAAGATTAAGTAATTCATTTTGGGATTCAGAATAAGGAGCAGGGAGTTTTGTCTCAGGCTCCCAACGTGTTTGTGTGGTCCTTCGCCATTGTGCTAGGTACATCACCTCTGTACCAGGTTCCCCTTGCTTGGGCCCAGTCACCATTCCCCACCTGCTCATCTGAGTGGCTGGGAGCCCCATGACAGAGGCAGTGTGGCTGCAGGAGCTGGGGCTCTCTGGGCCAGCAATACTTGCAGCGGCCTTCGGGACAGATTCCACTCCTGCCATGGTAGGCTGGGGCTTTTCTGCATGGGGAGGAACCCCAGACAGGTGTGAGCAGAGACCAGCGAACCTTCCTCACTGGGAAAGATAGCCCCACTCCCAGGTCCCATTTTCCCTGCAACTCAGGTTGCGCCCTCACCCTGGTTCATTGTATAGAGCTGCATTCGAAGGCTGCAATCAACTCAGGCCTTGATGGGCTGTGGGAATTAAGAAGAAGGCTTGATGATGCCTACTTCACCTTCACACTCTGGATGCAGCAGTGAAAATGTGTGAAGGAGCTATGCTGCACTTTCATAGTAATGCATATTTAAAGGTCCACAAAAGGAGGCGGCATCTAAAGAAAGGGATGAAGGTGATGAAACCGTTTGAGAGTATTAACTCATTTAGGCTTTGAAAGGAGATCAACTGATTGAAAATCTTTGCAATCATCGCATTAAGGTAAAATGCAATAGCTTCTCTTTCTGGAATATGAGAAAAGGGATTCATCAGCAACTTTACAAAACCAATCATGTTTTGTAAATTTATTTTTTACTTCTTTATTGCAGTAAAATATACACAACAAAATGTACCATTGAGACCTTGTTTAAGTGTCCATGGAGTTCGGCGGCATGAAGTGCATTCACATTGCTGTGCACTCACGCCATCCTTTATTTCCCCAAACTGAAACTCTCCAGTATCAAACAACTGCTCCTTCTCCCCTCCTCCAGTCCCTGGCAATCACCATCCTACTTTCTATGAATTTGACTAATCTAGGCCACTTGGATAAGTGGAATCATACAGTGTATGTCCTTTTGTGACTGGCTTATTTCACTTAGCATCATGTCCCCAAGGTTAAGCCATGCTGTAGCTGCTGATTTTAGCTTTTCAGGCCTGACCAATATTCTATCGTACATATATATCTCATTATGTTTATGCACTCATCTATTGATGGACACTTGAGTCGCTCCTATTGTTTGATTATTGCAAATGATGCTGGCACGAAACAAGCATAGATTTGATCCCTCGCTTTAATTCTTTTGAGTACACACCCAACAGTGGAATTGCTGGATCATATGCTAATCCTGGCTTTAAATTTTTGAAGAGCTATCATACTGTTTCCTGCAGTGGCTGTACCATTTCATATTTGCGCTGCTAGTACACAAGGTTCTGATTTCTCCATATCCTCTGCATAATTTTCTGATTTTTTGAAAATGACCACACTAATAGATGTGAAGCTGTATCTCACTGTGGCTCTGATTTTTATTTTCCTAAAGGTTAGTGATACTAATGTAATTTCACGTGCTTATTGTTCATTTCTATATCTTCTTCATAGAAATATCTGTTCAAGTCCTTTGTCTAATTAAATTAGATTATGTGTGCTTATGTATTATTGTGTGTGATACCGAGTAGTATTTATTTGTTCTCCATATAAATACTTATTAGAAGTGATTTTCAAAAATTCTTCTCATTCCATAGGTTACCTTTTCACTTTGTTGATAGTATTTAAATTTTAATGTAGTCCAATTTATCGACTTTTGTTTTCTGTTTTTGATATATTTATGAAATTATCACCAAATCCAGAGTCATGAAGATTTTCCTGTTTTATTCTAAAAATGTTATAGCTTTAGCTCTTAAGTTTAGAGTTTTTGTCTTTTTATGTTAATTTTTGAATGTATATTAAAAATAATTCTTGGCAGCCCAATATGATGTAACAAAAGGACATGACTTCATTCTTTTGCATGTGGTTAGTTTTCCAAATATCATTTGTAGAAAAGACTATATTTTTCCCAGTTAGTGATTTTGGCATTGTCCAAAACCATCAAGTAGTATTTATTTCTAGATCCTGTATTTAATTATATCTGTCTTCCTGCCTGTATCACATTGTTTTTCCGTGTGTGTGTGTGTATAAAAATTTGGGTTTTCTACAGCTAATATCATGCCTTCTGTGAATAAAAATAATTTTTTTCCTCTTGCTTTCTACTCTGGATTTTAAAAATTTCTTTTCCTTGCCTAATTGCTCTGTAAAAGACTTCCAGTACTATTTTGAATAGAAAGGGCAAGAGAGGGCATCCTTTCCTTGTGGCTGATCTTATAAGAAAAACTTTCAATGTTCCAATATTAAATATGTTGTTACCTGTGGGTTTTAAAAGTGTAGCTTTTATTATGTTGAGATACTTTCATTGATTCCTGGATTGCTGAGCATTTTTCTCATGAAAAGGTATTGAATGTTATGAAATGTTTTATGCATTAATTGAAATGATCATGTTTTTTGCCTTCACTCCACCACTGTGTTATATTGACTAATTTTTATATGTTGAACTGATTTTTTTTTAACCAACACAAATTCATGAAGATAAGCTACAAGCTACTTCCACAATTGTCTTTGACAATGTTAAATACAATCCTTGGCATCTCAGTATGGCCTTTAAAAGTTCAAATAAGTCTAATTGCTGAAGTGCTTGTGCAAAATGGATATTATGGTGGTTTATGTTACTGAAGACTAGGTAGGGAAATAAAAATGCAATACAAAAATAATACATTTATTGTGTAGAATAAAATGAAAATAATTTATACAATTCTTTATATACTATTTCAATTTAAAGTACAGCCTCATGAATTGCAACACTATTAAGGTTCAGTTTGAATAATTGTGCAATCACATAAATATTGGTAGCTTAACTAAAAGAAAGACATTAAAAATAACTTTTATATTGCCCTGGTTATGGACTTCCAGGAAGGTGGGCCCAGCCCTGTAGAGGCTCATTTTCTCCGTACTTGATGATAAGGGGGAAATGCAGGATGTGTTAGTCACTTTTCCATCTCTGAGATGCAATACTTGGCACTAACCATTTAAAGGAGGAGGAGTTTAATTTGGCTCACAGTTGTAGGGAATTCAGTCCATAGTTGGCTGGCTCCAAGGTAGAAACATCACAGCAGAAAGACATGGTGGAAAAAAGATGCTTAATTCATGGGGCTTGGGAAGTAGAGCAGGAGAACAGCACCAGAGAGGAAGGGACAGGGGACCAGATATAGTGCTAAAGGTCACACATCCATAATGCATTCAGAAACAGCCAGCAATGTGCTCTATGAACCCACAGGTGGCTTCCAAGCCAATCAAGTTGACATAATCAAGCTTAACTATCATATCTCACCCTGGTCAACTTGACACTCAAACATATCTCCTTAAGCCAGTGGTCCCAAATCTTTTTGGCACCAGGAATCGAATTTATGGGAGACAATTTTCCATGGAAAGGGGGTGGGGCTGGGGGATGGTTTCAAGATGACTCAAAGAAGCATGCAACCTTGATCCCTTACATACACACTTCACCACATGATTTGCACTCCTGTGGGAATCTACTGCCTCTGCTGATCTGACTGGAGGCAGAGATCAGGCAATCACAGGAGTGATGGGGAGTGGCTGTAAATACAAACCTGCCACTCCCCTCCCTCTATATGGCCCAGCTGAGGGGGGTTGAGGATCCTTGCCTTAAGCCATGTTTAATCCCCAAATACAGTAATTCTCTGATTTACAAATATTCGAGTTGTGAACTTTCAGGGTGTACTCTATAAAACTCACTTTATTAGCTTATGAATGAGTTCAACTCATGAACAATTTCTCTGGAATGGAACTTGTTCACAAATTGGAGACTGACTGTAAACAGAAGATCATAATTCTAACATGATACAACTATCTTGCATACAACCACAAACACAATAATCCCTTCCCCAAAGTTTCAACAGCTCTAGCATGTTTCAAAAGACCAAGTCAAAGTCTCTTCTGCGCCTCAAAGCAAACTCTTAGCTGTGAAGCTCTGTAAAAATAAAGTAAAATAAAACCCAAGTTACAAAATCCCAAGGTACAATGGCACAGTATAATCAATCTCATTCCAAATGGGAGGAATGGGGGAGAGAAAAGAAACTGATCAAAGTGAGAACTAAAACCAGCAGGGCAAATATTAAATACTATAGTTCCATATTCAACACCTAGGGCACATGAGAGTAAAATGTAAGTACCAAAAGGTATAGGGAGTCCCAGTCTTATGGCCTTATTAGTTGAAGCTCCATGTCCTCTTTCTTGAGCGGGCTCTACTTGCTCCCTGTGGCTTTCCTGGCAGACATTCTATTTTCCTGACCACTCTGAATTCTGGATTCTCCATTCTGAATCTCCTTCTCACAGCTCCACACGGTGCTCTCTCAAGGATTTCTTTTCTGGCCTTCCAGGCCTTCCTTTGAAATCCAAGTGGGAGCATCCCAGCTCCAAATCCTTGCATCCCACAGGGGATGCCAAAGTTGGCAGTCAGCAGGAACAGTAGCCAGGTTCCACTTATAGCATTCTGGGGTTACTCTAGCCTGAACCTCCAACCTTTCTAAGCTCCTCCCACAAAACAGTTCCAAAAGCTTCCTCTAATCTACATAATCAGGTTCAATCACATTGATAAACCCTCTTCTCTGGTTTCATTTTTTTTGTATTAGTTACTTTCCTGTCATAAAGACACAGTACTCAATGCCCACAGCTTAAAGCAGAGGAGGTTTAGTTTGGCTCACTGTTGCAAGAAAATTTAATCCATGGTTGGCTGCTCCAAGAGAGGAACATCATGGTTCAAGGGCAAAGCAGAGCAGAGATGCTTAGTTCCTGGTAGCCAAGAAGCAGAGGAGATCAGAGTGCCAGAGAGGAAGGGATACGGGACCAGACATAGCACCCAAGGTCACACCTCCATGACCTATCCAGACACACCCAGAAGTGTGCTCCCCCAACCCTCAGGTGGCTCCCAAGCCAATCGAATCGACACTATCAAGCTTAACTGTCACACAGGGTTTGAACAAAAATGACAAGGACACTTTTGGGGCCAGAGGATCATTACTGGTATCTGAAGATAGGATAGTTCAGGGAAATGCCTTGAAAGAATGTAATATTGAAGGCTACTGTGGGTTGAATCATTTCCTCTTCCCCCAAAATTGATATGTGAAGGCTCTCACCTCCAGTTTGACTGCACTGGGAGATAAGGCCTTTTAGAGAAGGTAAGAATAAATGAGGTCACAGTGTGGAGCCTAAATAAATGTGATGAGGTCCTGTAAAAAGAGGAAAATACATGATAAATATTTTCTTTCCACATACACATGTGCATATGTATGCAGAGAGAGAGAGAGAGAGAGAGAGAGAGAGAGGGTCATGTAAGGACATAGAGGAAAATCAGTTGTCTCTGCTAGGCAGAAAAGTCTCACCAGACTCCATCCCTGTTGGCATCTTGACATTGCACCTCTAGCTTCCAGTACTATGGGTAACTTAATTCCTGTAGTTAAGTCACCCTGTCTGTGGTGTTTAGTTGTGCAAGAACACTAATACAGACTTCATATGTATTTCCTGGGAAGAGGAGGGGCCAAGAGTGCTCTCCAGCAAACAGTCCCCAGGGGTCAGGAATGAAGCCTGTACCAGGTGCAACGCGTAAGTGAGAAAGATATAACTGAAGAACCTAACACAGCAAAGGGGTCATTGATAGGTCTTCCACTACCTCAGCAGCTATTATGTATAGTAGCTGCCCTCTTCCTCTGGTGCCTTGTCCCTCCCCTGGGTGATGTCATGCCAAGATGGTTGCTCCCACCAAAGAATAAACCCTTCCTCCCAGCATGCCCCTGGTCCC
>NW_004624735.1:22107289-22123002 GCF_000247695.1 Heterocephalus glaber | reverse complement strand
GTAGGGGAAGTGGGAGGGGAAGGGGAAAGGAAAGAAGGGAAAGGAAAAATTATGAGAAAAGAAAAAAATGGAAATGAAGTCTATGTAAATAGGGAAGGGTGGAGAGGTGAAGGACACACAGGAAATGGGGAAAAAATAAGAACCAAGATACATCATGTGCAGGTACAAGCACCCAATGATAAATGTAAATGTATTGTATACCTATAATGTACCAATAAAAGAAGTTAAGAAAAAACAAAAACCAAAAAAACCTCTGTGTGAATCTAGTAAAAAACAACAAAAAGTAACTTTCATTTATGCTCAAAAACAATGAGGTTAATAAAGTCTTAATGATTTTTTTCTTTGATCTCATGGAGACTCTTACCTCCCATAAAGTGAACGACTCTATCAGTCAGGGCTCTCCAGAGAACCATAACTGACAACATACATAGATACATATGAGAATGAGTGTGAGGACTGGCTCAGGAGTTTATGGAGGCCTAAAAGCCCCAGCATATGCAGACTGTCAGCTGGAGACCCAAGAGAGCCAGTGGCGTGATTAGTCCGAGGCTCAAGGCGTAAGTCCTAGAGTATGAAGAGCGGAGAGCCAGGAGCTTCCCAAACAGGCAGGAGAAGGTGGACGGTGAAGCTCAGCAAGAAGCAAAGAAAAGTTGCCCTTGCTCTACCTGTTTTTTCCTATGGGGGGGGGCGTAAAAAAGTGGATGATGCCAACTAAATTTTGCTCTCACTGACTCAAATGCAGATTTCTTCCAGAGACTCCCTCACAGACATAGCTAGAAATAAATAAAGTTTTATCGGCTAGGGCAGTCCTTATCCCAGTCGACTTAACTCAAAATTAGCTATAACAACTTTGCAGAGCCCTTGAAGCTGGGCCCTTCTCTCTGATCTGATCTGACTCTCTCCTCTCCCTCCCTCTCTCTCTCTCTCTCTTTCTCCCTCCCTCCCTCCTGCCTTCATTTAACTTGAGATACATGGTTTTAAAAACAATTTTAGCTTTACCAAAAAATAGAGCAGAATTCCCAGAAAAAGTCCCATGTGCTCCTCAATCCACTGGCAGTTCTCTCCTTAACATGGTGTGCTGGTGTGGTGGATTTGTGACAACCGATGAACCAGGTTTGATCATAATTAACTAAAGTCTTTAGCTTATGGGTTTTATATGGGTTTGATAAATAAATAATTTTATGTATCACCCCATTTATAGTATCATACAAAATAGTTTCACTGCCCTAATTATTCCCCATGGTCCATCTGTCTTCCCCCACACACTTCTCCCTATATCCCTGGCATTGACTGACCTTCACTGATCTTTCTACTGCCTTTTCTAGAATTTGATATAGCTAGAATTGTACAATATGCAGCTTTCTGGATTGGACTCTTTCACTTAGCAATATGCATTTGGTTTTCCCCCACGTCTTGTGGTTTAACAGCTCTTTTCTTTTTATCAATGAATGATATTCCATTATCTGGATGCACCAGTTTGTTCATTCATTCATCTATTGAAGAACATCCTGCTTGCTTCCAGCTTTGGGCAATTATTTGGGGGGGGCAATTATTAATAAGACTACCACAAAGGTCTGTGTGTAGATTTTCATGTGAACACCAGTTTTCTACTTATTTGGGTAAGTAGGAGCATCATGCTGCAGCTTGTGTTAAGACTGTGTTTAGATTTGGAAGAAATTACCAAAACATCCTTCCAAGTGGCTGTACTACTTTACCTTGCGCCAGCAATGAGTCAGATTTCCCATTGTTCCTCATCCTCACCAAGACTGTTGACAATGGTTTGGATTTTACCCATTCTAATAGGTGTGTTTTGGCATCTCATTCTTGATTTAATCTGATCTTAGGAACATATGGTGTTAAGCATCTTATCATAAGCTAATTTCTCACTTGTGTCTCATCTTTGGTGAAGAACATATTCATGTCTTTTGTTCGTATTCAGTTAAATTTTTGTTTTATTATTGCTGGATTTATAGAGTTTTTTGTGTATTTGGGATACCAGCCTTTTATCAGTTTTGTGTTTTGTGGTATTTTCTCCTAGTCTTTGTCCTTTATTTCCTTCAGTGTGTATATGACATGTCTAGGGGTAGAGTTTTTACAACTGATCCTGTTTGTTATTTTCTGAGGTTTCTGGATCTGTGGTTCATGTCTTTACTTAATTTTTATTCATTGTTTCTTCAAATATGTCTTCTCTCTTGCTTTATCTGTTTTCTTTTCCTAGCATTCTTATCATTGACATTTACATTACATGGGTAATTTTCCCATAAGTCTTGAATGTCTTATTCGGGTCTGTATTATTTTCTATTTTTATCTTTGCTTTTCAGGTTTTGAAGTTTCCATTGACATATTTTCATGGTTACTGATTCTTTTCTGGCTGTGTCCAGTCTATTGACAGGTGCATTAAAGGTGTTCATTTCTGTTAAAAAAAAGTTTTGATTTCTAGCATTTTTGTTTCATGCTCAGAGTTTCTCTCTCTCTTCTGACATTATCTGTTTTTACATGTTGTCTCCCTTTTAATTTACAGTACTTATCATATTACTGATAGTTGTTTTAAATTCCCAAGTTGATAATCCTAAAATAATCTCTACTATATCTCCGACTGGTTCTGGTGTTTGCTTTGTTTCTTCAGACTGTGTTTCTGTCTTTCAGTGTGCCTTGTATTGTGTGTGCGTGTGTGTGTGTGTGTGTGTAAACCTGCACTGTGTAGAAGGAACTGCAATAGATAAGGCTTTATTTGATGGTTTTATGATTATGTGGTGAGGACTTAAGCTGTTCACTTTTTACTGTTACTCTGGTATCAGAGCCTAAAATTTTCTCTAGCTCACTCACTGGCTTTGTCCCCACTGCTGTCACTGTGTATCCTTAGAAGATCCTTCTAAAATTAGGTCTGAGGCTTGCAGTTATTGTGGCTGTAGTTTCTGTTACTTCACTTCTCCCTATTTGATGATGAGGCTTCAGGAAGGGTGGATGCTCGGCAGTCCTATGATCAGGGCCCCATGTCAGCTGTTTCCTTTACTTTGACCTTGGCAAGCACTTCTCAGCTTCTCTCTCCCTCCATGCCTAGGTAAGATGTGGAGGTTGACAGGGCCTGGAGTTGGGTATTTCCCTTATCCCAAGGCAGTTCTTTTTAGTAAGGAGGACAGGGAGCAGTAAGTATATTTCCAAATGTCTACTTTTTTCTTGCCCTCATTACAATCATGAGAGGATTTTTTTAATATAAAATTCACTCTGAGAACCTGTCTGGATCCTAAAGATCTTTAATTACAGAACTGTAAGTTGCCTAAAAGACTGTCCCTGTTTCAGAGTATTTTACTCTCTAAGTATCTACATTGATCCTTGTGCCAGTTAATTTTAATTGCCAGTTTGACTGGATTAAGAGGCCCCTTATTTTGGATTTTGGGTTCCCTAACCTCATAAATATGTTTACCCATGGATGAATCCATAACTGAATAGGCTATATGGAGGTAGGGCCTACTTGGAGGAAGCAGGGCATAGAGCATGGCCTTTGGAACTCTGTCTGGTCCCCAGTCTCTTCCTCTCAAGCTTTTCCCCCTGCTTTTTGCTTCCTGGATGCCATAGGTTGAGCAGATTTCCACTGCCACAGCTGTCTGCCATGATGTTTCTGCTTTGGAGTCAACTAACCATGGACTAAATTCTCTGAGACCATGAGCCAAAGTAAGGCTCTCCTTTAAGTTGTGAATGTCAGGTATTTTGCCCCAGTGAAAAAACACTGACCAACACAGCCCTCCAGCAATCTGTCCATCATAATTCAAACTCTTCCTGATAATAATGGTGTTAGATACAGACTTCTGCCCCGAAAAATCTGTGAGCCTCTATGTTTACCTGTGTGTTTCTCCACTTGAGGGTTGAAGGTGGGATCCAGAAGAGTTATTGATTTTAAATTTGTTGGATTTTTATTTGTTTATGAGGATGAGAATGATGACTTCCAAGCTCTTCACATGTTGAAGCAGAAGCTGAAGTTCCCACGACTAAACTTTTGTTTTTAAAAAAGGAATCCATACTTACTAGCTGAATTATTTTTTTCAAAACAAGGTGAGTTAATGACATTTCTTTTTAAAAACAGAATCCATGTTTTATTTTGTTCTGCAGTGCTGGGGATTGAAACCACACTGTGCAAATGCTCTACTATGGAGCTATGTCCCAAGCCCACAAAGTTCCATTTTGAATTTGGCTTGTAAAAATGGAGCCCACCTACAAATCATTTCTCTTCACATACTGAGAGTCAAATCAGGTCTTTTGCCTTACTGATACAGCAGGGAGGGAAAGAGGATTGTTTAGACATAAGAATTGGTAGGAATAGGTTCAAATTCCAGCTCTGCCACTTCTCTTAAGATGACCCAACCATTTGGAACATCAATTTTTAAGTTTGTGAAATAGAGAAAAACAGAGATATTGGTTTGAAGAAAAAGTGACAAATAATCATACCCTTCCTCCATTGTAGGCTTTTAAATAATAAAGAAAAACATATTTCTTAGAATGACAACATAGGATAGCTACATTATTAATAGTTGAACATTACCATTTACACAGGACTCCTGCAGGTGAGCAATAACTGTCTCAGTATGCTTCAGAAATGGGCAAACAGACAGGAATTGTTCTTCTAAAACTGTTTCTTACTCTTAAATCCAGCAAAAAAAAAACTTTACCTCAATTCCTGTGGAAATATAAAGTACAAAATAATAAGCATCTCATCCTCAAAACCTACATTTTACTATTGCTGTGAATAGCAAAGGACAAAACAATGTGATGCTAATGATGATGACTGCCAATAGCTTCTGACCAGTCACTTACTCTACTGCTGAGTAGTTTGCATGCTATTATCTAGACAACCCTATCAAAATCACATTCTTGTACTCTTTTTCATTTTAGAGAACTAAAGCCTAGAGGGATTAGTCACTTGGCCATCATCTATTTGGTGCAAGTATCACTTTATAGGTATTATAGGCAAAAATAATCTTTAAGGGCCTGACCAGAAATTTAACATCTCTCAAGGAAGACAGGAGCTAGCACAGATAGAAGAAAGGCACTCATAAATGTTGGTAGATGGTAATTATGTATTCAATAATCAATAACTCCTTTACTCACCATTATATGTATGGTAATGCATATTGTGCAACTAGATAGCACACTCTTTGCAGGGATGAGATAACTATTCTATTTCATTGAACCTACCTGGCATAGGGCTCAGTTCTTTGCAGCATTGGTAAATATGAAACTTACTGATAAATGTCTTGCAACCTTTAGTAATTAAAATAAAATTTGGGGAGGGAAAGAAAAGGGTTAAATTAACTGTCAAGAGTTTGATAGATAATTTATAGAAATGGCCTAAGTGCTTATTGATGGCTAAATAGATAGAGAAAATTTGGAACATAGATCTACAATGGAATATTATTTGGCCTTTAAAAAGACAGAAATTCTGCCATTTGTGAGAACACAGATGAACCTAGAGTACAATATGCTAAGTAAAATAAACCTGAAACAGAAACTACATAGTCCATGATTGCACTCATAAGTAGAAACTTAAAAAGTCAAACTCATACAGAGTAGAAGGGTGGCTGTTAGGAGATGGAGGATTTATAGAGGGAAATTAGATTTTTATTAAATGGTATGAGCTTTCAATTAAATTAGTTGGAGATCAAATGTATAGAATAATGACTGTAACTAAGAATAATGTATTTTGCACTTGAAATGTGCTGTGAGTAGATCGTAAGTATTCTTACCACTAAAGGAGAAAAATAAAAGCTAAAAGGACAACTATATGATGTGATGGGAATGTTATTTAACTTGATTGTGGAGAAGCCCAGGGGACAGGATCCAGATTTGTCACCTGTCAACTTTGTGGTGCATTGATCAGGTGGTCTGATGAGATAACAGATCAGTGTGTGTGCCAGTGTACCCCAATGTGGTTGTATCATTTGCTGGGCTGGTATGTCCAATAAGCTCACAGGCCTGATTTTTCAATTTGGTTTTATGGTTTGGGTCTAGAAGTCCCCTCAAAGCCTCATGTGGTCATAGGCTTGATCTAGAGTGTGTGAAGGTGGAATTGATTCATGATGCAGTGCTAGGCTCCAGGGCACTAGGATTAAGGGTGTGAGTGTTGCCTGCCCTAAGTAGTTTGGATAAGACAAAAGGGGCAGGGATACACGGTTAAGACTCTCTTGCTACCTTTGCTGCCTTGTGCATGCCGTGTTGTGTCTCCTCTGCAATGCCTGTTTGCCATCCCAGCCTCAGAGCCAGCTGATTACAGACCGAAACCCCTATGAACTGTAAGTCAAATTAACCCCTTCCCTTTTCGCTTTGGGTGTCAGGTATTTTGTCTCAGCAATGAGAGAAAAGTAATTAATGCATATGGTATACGGACACCGTGTGATTGTGTATCCCTAATTTAATTTGATAAGTTCACAAGTTGTATTTTTATTGCCACAATTAATTAATTTATCACTTTGTGTTTTATGATTGTACTGTGCAGCTGGGATTGTTCTTTTTAATAAGTTTTGTGTGTCAACATCTGGTGGTTCTCTATTTGTGCAGACAAATTACAAGTCATTTCACTTTGACATTTGCACTCAAAATGGAGCAAATTTTTGCTTTATAAAACCCAGTCACTCAGGGGAAGGCACAGCCTTCTATGCAACATGGAGTAAATCAGAGCTTGGCACAGCCTGCTCTGTGAAAGTAGAGAGTCAAGGTCTAACCAGGGAGGAGAATGCTGTGGGGTGAGGTCAGCACCCTAGGTGGAGGCAGCTGAATGTGGAAATCTCATTATTAATGTCACTATTATTATCTCCTCTGGCATGGGCTTTAGAATCAGCACAACTTTCAAATCCTGCTTTTTCCACTGTAGGCTGTGGCCTTGGCTAAGTCATCTGACCTTCCTGAGCCTCTGTCTTGTTCTCTGCAGTGCAAGGACAGTCATACTTTTAAAGACAAGGGAAGAAGATGAGTTGAAAGGCAGAAATAATCCAGTACAGTGCCTGTACTTAAAAATGCTACAATACATTTTGCTTTCTAGTTTTTTCAAAGAGTTCAGCATTCATATTTTCTGCATTTCAGCATCTTCTTGGACAATATATAACTTTCATCAGCTAATGTTTACCGAGAGCCATGAGAAACAGGGTAAGGACTCTATTTAATTACATAGACCAGCCAACTGGCAGGCCGCAGAAAAGCTCCTCCCATTATCTGGAGGACCTCACTGTTCATTCCAGGAAGATCCCTTCCAACAAATTTTTAAGTTTGTACAGGCCTGTTATAAATTAGCAAGTAACCATGGTCTATAATTCCAGGCTTTTAATTTAAAGTCTGCACAATACTTAACTGTAACTGACTTTTGGACTTTGAAATGTATGCGTCATATCTGGAAGAAAAAATCCTTTGGTTTAACACTTCCCAGGTTGGCTGGGGGTGGACAGAATCTATCTGACCCAAGTTTGAATCTTGACTTTCCCTCAAACTCCCTTTAGGTAGAAAGTAAATTATAGTATGTTTGACACAAAATCAGTACCTGTCATGCATTCTTAAGCAAATGATAATTTTCTACTGAAAACTATTTCCTTAGTGATGGTAAATTTTCAACCACCGTTGACAGATTCAATTTTTGCAAAGCACCAAAAACTCCAGAACATGCAAGGAAGTATAATTCAGCTTAGCAGGTATTATTGAGCAGTTACTACCTGTCATTTGCTTGTTTGCTTTTAAATTTTCCCTCTCGCTTCCCCCTTCTCTCTGTCACACTCCATGCGTCAAGTTTAGCCAATGGGAAGCTGGTTGAGAGGCAGCAGAGTAGGGAGTATGGAGAGCCATTGTTGATGTCCCTAAGGTCCCCGTGTTACCTTAAGTTTGGTTTGCGGAATGTGTTGTGTTAAAGGCCCATGCTTATAATCCTTTCTATGGGATTTCTCTTTAGTGGCTGGCACCATCTTGCCTGGAGGAGACTTGTGGTTACAGAGCCCCATGGGGACCTTATCTAAACACTGATTTGTCTAGTTGTTCAAAAGCCCATCTCTATTGTCCAAGGCAGGACAAATACTGTGATGTAATCCCCTACTCCCAGATCCCTGCAAGATCTGGCTAATGTGGGAGGTCACCTGGAGCTTCATTCTTGTTAAGTCTCTCCTTTCCCACTCATGCTTTCTGCCCATGCAGATTTCTCCTGGAAGCCACTCTTAGCAAATGGTATGCGCAAAATCCCCTGCTGCAGGCTTTGCTTTCAGGACTTCTAGGGCAAGGAGAGACAAGTGTTTCCTCCCTTATTGTTATGCTTCGGGGTAGTTCTGCCTCCTTTATTATTTCATCTCTCACTCTGAGAGCTCACACTGGTGCTCTCTGATTCTATCCCCTGAGATGACTGTTCTTCGGCCAGGCCTGGGAGCACTCAGCAATTTAGCTGGATACTTGGGAGACCACTCCTCAGAGGTTCTGGCCCCTGCCAGAGGCCACCTCCTGATTTTGGGAAGTCCAGCCCTAGGGATGGTTGCCAGTTTCTGTGATTGTTAAATTCTGAGCAGCCTTACTTTCTCCTGGTTTCTGCTTCTCCACACCTCTGCAACTAGTTCTCTGTGTAAAATTCCTTCTGTCAAGCTCTGTGGCAGGATGCTGTGTACCTAGCTGGATGCTGTCTTGTACACTGGAATTCTTGCCTTGTGTTGAAATCAGAAGAAATAGCAAAAATAGGACTTGGCCTTGCCCTAGGGCCATTCATAGGTATTAACCTGGCCCTGATAGATGGTCCTGTGGCAGCACCTCTGAGAAGCAGCACACGGGCCACCCTAGTCAGCGTTGTGGCGAGGCGGGTACCAAATAGGGAAAGGGTAAGCTGGGAGGTGACTCTGAAGCTGAGTGAAGAGCAGAGGTTACACAGGATTGCTACTGTACAATGTTTTTCCTGCTTCAAGGCAATCTTCCTCTTGATGGTAGCAGGAAGGTATGCTGACCGCACTTACTCCCTCGTCTTGGGTGGTGCTTAGTCAATTAAGCTCTCAGCCATATAGTGCAGCAAGGTGAGGGGGCATTGAGCTCATAATGCAAAAGAGCTGCTGTGAGAGATGAATAGTGAGGATCTAGGTGGGTCGAGCAGCCCTGGATGCATGCCCGGGAGACATGTGCTGCTGGAGTGATGTGTGCTGGGGAGATGACAACAGGCAAGATGTCTCTTAGGAAGTGTTTCTGGACAAGGCAGGCAGGCACAGCTCAACTCTCACTGAGTCCCTTCTACTCCATCTTTCTTCTCTGTATTTCAGCCCCCTAATCTATTGAAGTAGTTTTGTGCACTCCAGTGCACTCAAAGTGTTATCTGTAGCCAGACAGTATCAGCATCCCCAGGGAGCTTGTTAAAAATGCAAATTCCCAAATGCTAGCCCAAACCTACCGAATCAGAAAGTCTGGATGGAGTTAAACAGCTGTGCCTTGGTGATTCTGATGTGCCATGAAGTTTGAAAAGTATGGGTCCAGATGGCCTCCAGATACGTTATTGTTCTAAGTGTTTGTGACAGAGCCACACATGGCATTTGAAATGGAAAATAAAGAGAGTCACTGCACAGCAAAGGAGGAGGGCTTCACCATGTGTCACGTACCCAAGATCTGGCTGCTTTATTCGGGGTTAATGATTTCTTCCTCTTCAAGCTACTTTTTATGACACTGAGTTCTCCTACCTTTTCCTTCTAATTTGCTTGCTTCTTGGATCCTACTCCAAGACTTCGTTTTTGTTTTGGTTACTGCCCACATCTTGGTTTTCAAGTTTTCTGGCATTTTTGCTTCTTCCCAGGTCCACTTGTAGCACCTCAGGCCTTGGGCCTCCTGTACATCGTGGCAGCCTCCTCCAGCCTGCTGATACTCAGCCCCTTCAGGTGACCCTGCCTGCTGTTTCCTGTGAGCTCTCCTGAATCCATATCAGCCAGGTACATGTGCTGCTTAGATACTTCCATGGCTCCCTAAAGCCATGAAAGAAATCAGCCTGTAAACAACCCTCTCTACTCACCCACCAGCTGACAGATATATAGGGTCTGGAGGTAAACTGCAGCAGATACCAAAGGAGCTTGAAGCCATGAATAACTGTGTGGAGCAGAGCCCTTCCTCACCCTATTCCCTGTGCCCTTCAGTGCACTGTGGCTTGCAAGAGAAGCAATACATCTTTAATTTGACTCACTTAGAAAAACAATAAAAAGCAAATTTCAAAAGCTTGGTGTATTAGTGAGCTGCTTCTCCGTTAATGCTACCAAAACTCAGTAGCCTGCAAGTGCTTTCATTCCTATGCTCATGGATCTGCAGCCAAGTGCCGTTAGGTTAGTTTGATCCTGGGGCCCAGGCTGAGGGTACAGAAGCTTTCCAGGGAATGTATTTCTCTGGGCAAATCATTGGCACCCAGAAGTCCAGCCAAACTAGACAAGCACACAAAAGTAACACTTGAATTATCTACTCTTACTAAATCTACTCACCTTCTGTTGTGCACACAAGAATCTATAAAACAGGAAAGTTTAATCCACCCCCAAAGTGGGGGCTTGGAGCTTTGCTGAGAAATAATTTGGAACCACACAGAGCTATCATGGTCCCAGCTGTGGGTTTTAGAATTTCCCTGGGAATATGACTGGCTTTCTCCTCCCTCTTCTTCTGAAGGAGTGAGTGCAGTGAATTCCCCTCCTTCCAGGTCTCTGTTTCTTTAGTTTTCTCCAGCCCCACTGAGACAAAAGCTATGGAGGTATAGAGGGAAGTCTCAAACATAAGAAGTGCTCAGACTCTAACAGACAGAGCAGACTGTGATGCCCTGTTCCCATATCATTATGGCTCTTAAATCATGCAAAGCTAATTATAAATATGGCTCTTTCCCTCCCAAACCTTACAGCTTATTTCTAACACAATTGAAGGAAGAGGAAGTGAAGGACTTCAAGTAAAGGAACAGTTCATTCTAAGCACTGTATTTCAATAGTAACTATCTCCTCCCCCTCCCAGTCTGCTGGCATGTGCACATCAGAGAGTTTTCCTACCTCTTTCCTGCAGGAAGCTCTCTTTCTGCCTGAAGGAAGCCTGACTGCACTGCCAGGGAAGGATGAAGTTGAACCAGAGTCCTCTCAGGAGCCCAACTCTGTCAAGTGTCCTGTCTGTGGGCCTCACTTTCAACAACTCCCATCTCAGCAGGCCTCTGATCATGTCAGTGTCACCCTAATATTTGTTTTTATTCCCTCTGTAGTGTTAAAGGCTTTGCAAGGCCCGTGATTACCAGCTCGACACTATTTCCCAGTTTCTCTTGGAGCTAGCTCCCAGTTAGTAATAGGCATCCTGAAATGATTGAGTAACCTCCTCTGTCTCTTTCCCTACCCACTGGCACAGGTGGAGAGAAGAGTGAGAAACGGAATGTTCACCTGTGGCCCAGCATTAGAGGCTGTGTCGATGGCAGACCTAGAAGGCAAAAGGATCCCAGGGCCTCTGTACTCATATGATGGTGTAGGAGAGAAGGAAATGTCCAACTTAAATCACTGTTTACTGGGTCTTGTTGGCACAGCCAGAACCTGTATGTTAAATAGTACCAACGTTGTTCTATTTATTCATACCTAGGAACTTTATATTCTCCTTGAGGTTGAATAGCAGCCCTTTCATTCAACATTCAGTGAAAAAATATTCATTAAGCATCATTCACGTACAAGGCTGTGTCCTGGGGAGGCCAGAATGTCCACATTAGATTTTGTCTCCTGCCCCTCCTGCCATCAAGCTACCTGAGTTGTAGCCCTGCCATCATTCCAACACACGTTCCTCCCTTTACACCTTAGTGTAAACTCTTCTCTCTGCCTTGGATGCCCCACACATCCTTTTAGCATGGACTGCTTTGTATGACTCAAGGTCCTGTACTAGGAAGGTTTCCTTAATTCCCAGGCCAGAGTTAGTTCTTTGCCATTAGTTTCTATTGTACTTTAAACATAGAATTTATGATTTTTTTCAACTCTGATGAAATGTAATGTTCTCAAGACAAGGGATGCTATCTCCATTTGACATTCAACAAATATTCCTTGAGCCTTTGGCATGTGCCAAGCTTTGCACAGGGAGCCAAAACAGACAATTTCTGTGCTCATGGGTTTATGGCTGTTTGGGTGCAATAGAACTCACGTAAGTACACACAGTGCAGACCTATAATGGTCACATTGCTGAGAGAGGAAGTCTTGTCTCATAAAACTCTATGTCAGAGCATCCAATCAGGCCAGAGATGCAAGCACAGGAAAAGCTCCCTTTCAGTATGATGCTTGAACTGACTTTGAAGGCTTGGATTCACCCTGAGGCCATCCCAAGGACCAAGAAGAGCCCCTGTCATTCAGAAGGTGCTGAACAAATATTGGCTGCAGAACAATCACAGCTTATTGGTGTCTTGGATGATAACTATATTTACCACAACTTCAGCCCTTAGCACATTTTATCTCACAGTAATAAAATATATTCTCTGATTATTATTCTCATTTCATAGATGAGAAAACCAAAATACAGAAATATTAAGCAATTTTTCTATGGTCATATATCCAGGAAGAGGCAGAGTTGGAATTTGAACCCAAACATTTGGCTCCAGAGTTGTAGTTCTCAGCTCTACATCATTAGAAAAGAATATCTCTTTTGTGTGGTAGCCTTCATGGAGAACATGATCATCAGAATCAAGAATAGAGCTAACCATGGTCTATAACCTGTACCTAGATGCTTTCCAAAGTGCCATCTTACCAGCTGGTGATGGAAATGATGGCAGTGATAGTCAAGTCAAGAGATTATGGATGGTACCAAGGAGGAAAGGGAGCGAAATGGGGAGGGCAGGGCACACCTGTTAGACCTTCCTCCCTCTTCTGTGGACTTGGATGGATAGAATAATGTAGACGCTAATGACAATCCTCTCTGCAAGTGTGCCCAGGAACAAATCCCATTTCCTTATGAGTCCCTACCTGCTTTGTGTAACTTTGCATTTGTAAATGCATCACAGCCACCTGTAACATTCTCTGATTGAAAATTGGGTCCATTTTCCTATGTAAATATGGAGCTGCCCATAGTATGAAAATGTTATAGAAGATTACCTGTCCTGAATAGAATTTATTAAAGAAAAATGACAAGCTGCATCTGCAAAATTTAAATTCAGGGCTCTTTTCCCAAATAAATGAAAATAATATTGAACTATTGTTAAATGCTCCAAAAGATGTGTGAGAGAGAAATGCCCGAAGAGGGGAGGTGGCTGCTGGCATCTGTGCTGGCTCAGCTCTAAGCTGCAAGATGAAAGTAACAAGGCCTCAGCTGTCTCTGTGGATTCCACACCGATCATGTTAATTGGAAAGTGGAAGGGGGAAATGGTCACAATCAACAGATTGATCACCCAAAGGGTTGAGCAGTTCATAAATTTAATCCAGCCAAGGAATTCAGAAATAGAATTGATGCTTATAAGAATCAGGGGTGGAGGAGGGGCCTTTCAAAGCAGCTTTTGCAGGCAGATGGCTGGGAGTGCTGGGACATATTTTATTTGAAGCTGTTAGAAATATGAAAAGGCAGCTTCCTCTCGACCCCTGGCTGAAGGAGTGTAGCTTCCTTTTTATAGTCTTTATAAAAGAAGAGCAATAAAGAGAAAACAGCGTTGTTAAGTTTAATGTCGGTAAATCCAGACACTTGAATATATGTGAATATATATTTATTTTCCTAAAAAACCCACCCATTGAAGCCTCTATTAATTAGCTTGGAAATGTGATGCAGGCTCAATATTGCATGGGGTTTGTTATTTGGGCTACTTTAAGAGAAGGAAAAACAAATAAACCAGAAAAAAAATCTTGCAAACAGTCAAAAACAGCTTAGGGGGCTGCATATGGAAAAATACTTGTAACATCTCCACTCTCCAGAGTCCAGCCTGGGGCCTTCTCCACCATAGCAGAGGGCAGCTCTAGGGGAGGAGCAGCCCAAAACAGAGAACCTGCTATGGTCAAGAACAATGGGGCTCTGTGCCAAGTACTCCTGGCCACCTTCACCTTTCAGTTGAGGAAACAGAGGCTCAGGTATGTTAGGCACCCAAGGGGCAGCAGGGTTCATGCATCGAAAGCACAGAGCCAGCTCCAAGCTGTACTTGGCTGTGATTGGCTGTTTCTCAGCACACAGCGTGGATGCCACCACCCACTCCATCCTATTTGTATCCAATCTGCCAAATAGACCATTCACCTGGTTATGGGAACATCAAAGAGGCAAAACCTGGAAAGGAGCAATTCCTACAGCTTGCATAATGCCTTTCTGTGGGATGAGTAGATTCCTACAGCTTGCATAATGCCTTTCTGTGGGATGAGTAGAGGTCTCCCCTTACTGCTTGTTTTATTTGCCCTATGTATCACCCCAGGACTGGGTAGATATGAGCAAGTCAATAAAACTCAGTTGAGCAATCAGTTTCTGCAGCAAGCTGTTGGTCAATAAATATTTAACAAAGATTGTGATTGGAAACCTAAAGAGTCTTAAAGGTGATCTGATCAATCACATATATTTGCATCCTTAGGGGCACATTCCCTACTGAGTTGCCTGATTTTGCTTTCTGTAAAGAGAGGCAGAAGCATGCTTGACTTCTCAGGTGTGGTGTAGCAGAAGTGATCAAGTTTTGTCATGGGGAAGTGAGGCTCAGGGCTGACTTTATTGTTCCCTTGCTCTGTAGCACTTAGCAAGTTAGTCTCACTCTCTGGTTGTTTGGATGTGAAATGAGAGGACAAACTCAAGTTGGCATCTTGTGGGATTCCAATGAAAGGACATGTGTAAAAGTGGAACCAGGCCAAATCATAGTAAATGCTCAATAAATGGGGATCCTTCCGTTGGTACCATCTCAAATTTTATGATATAATAACACATTGTAACACATAAGTTACACTTTGTCTTATGCAAATATAAATTGAATTTATATCTTGTTAGTTCACCTGACCTCTACCCCACACCTGTGTGCTTGGCGGGACAGGAACAGCAATGCCCCTGCACATATCAGTGGGTGCACCAAGAAACCAGGAAATGAAAATATCCATCTGAAGCCACACAACTAAGAAGCGTTGCCCTGGCCAGCTCCTAGAACCTGTGCTCTGGGGCATGACATCCACTCACATCATTGCCCTGAATCTGCTACACAATCAGCATCCACTCTGCCTTCCTCTGCTCACCTCTGTCAGCTTGCTGCTGGCCGGCTTCTCCCTGGACATAAGAGTGGCCATCACCTACCAGGGCAGAGTTTTTGTGCAGAGTCAAGTGGACCTGCAAGGAGCCAAGCACTGCACAGGGCACAGTGCTCAGCAACAGGCAGGATGAGCCAGGTGTGGAGGCACATGCTTGTAATCCCAGAACTGTGGGAGACTGAGACAGGAGGGTCACATGGTCAAGCCCAGCCTGGGCAACTCAGCCACTTAGCAAATTGTGTCTCAAAATTTAGAAAATAAATAAGGAAGAAACAGGGAAGGAAGAAAATAGAAAGAAAGGAAAGAAAGTCTTGCAGAAGACGCCGAATCACCCCGCTGCAGACAGGCAGCCACCTGGTTCCACACTACAAAGATGCAGAGGAAACCAGACCACCAGACCAAGGTACTGAGTCCCTCTGCTCCCTGCCCAGAGGTAGGGGCTTCTGAGCTGCCATCCCACTGCTCCCAGCCCACAGGAAAGGGCTTTTGGGTCACCATCCCTACTGCTGCTCCTGGCCCCTATCCCACCTCTCCCAGCTCAGAGGAGGTAATCCATGCAGG
>NW_004624735.1:22054945-22092661 GCF_000247695.1 Heterocephalus glaber | reverse complement strand
TCTTGAGGCAATGTTAAATGCAGCTTCCAGTTTTAGGTCAAAGAAGGACTCTGAGGCTTCTGGTTTCTGACAAGTTCCCAAACATTATGGCCATGGGGTGGGTCCCCAGACCGCACTTTGAGTAATAAGGAATTAGATCATTTCATGTAGACCATTTCTACTGGGGATAGTCGTCCTCTTCAATCGAGCATGCAGCTTCAGAAGGGACACACATGGAGTGGTGAGGGAGGAAAGGGACACACGCCTGGCCAGTCAGATCAGCCGAAGCAATCCCGGTAATCAATGGGTTGACAGACATTGCAGCCAGATCACCCTCACATTCATAGAGCTCATTTCTAAACTGGCCAAATGAGTAGACTTTAACTTGGTTGGTAACACGGCTGAGGTCATTGGGTCTATTACATATACTACCAGGCTGATTTTCAAAGCAAGAGTCCTGTTGAAACCAAAGAAAGGAAAAAACATTAAAATGGTTCCAGTGCAAACATTCTGATCTTGCTGGTCACTTGCATGTTGTCAATTCCTCTCTTTCCCATTCTCAACAGCTAAGCTGGGTGACAATAATTAATACCCTCCCCTGCAGATGCTGCCTTCCCTGCTTCCTGAGTCAATATTGAACAAGGTGTGGATGAAGTGAAAGGATCCCCTCGCCCACCCTGTCAGCAAATGGGTTCCACACGATCAGAGAATTGTCCTCTGGGGCTGCTAACTTGATCTGTGCTTTCTTAGGTTGTGTTCCGGCAGCAGAGCCTGGACACCACACGGGATCATTTTCTTGGTCTCTGTGACCCATTTTCTAACATGACTGCTTGCTTTCTTTGCTGCTTTTCCTCCTGACATTGGCAGGCCTATATTCTCCAGCAGAAGTCAGAATGCTCCTACCTGCTATCTTAGAACATGAGCTCCCAGATGCCCAGATCTCCTGCTGCTGGGCCCACCCCACTTTATCCACCTTCCTCCACCTTCCTGAGGCACTGTCACTGGGACTTTCCAGTCCTTGACCATCACCCAATCAGCTGTAGGCCCTAAACTCTAAGTCTACTAGTGTTGGCTTTTCCTCTCTCCCCATTAGCCTGCCATTAAAATGAGAGCACTCTTTGCAGTTGGTGATATGCTCCAAGTTATAACAAAAGGATTTTCTTTGTCCCACCATGGTAGATCAAATGAAAAATTTGTTAGTGGTTGGAAATAGCTGTAAATCATTGTTCAGCATGAAATGGTAGGGCAGAATAAAAGTTTAAGAAGTTAAATTTAATTTAGATCTAGATGCATTTAGTTTTATTTAGGTAAGTGTGTGTGTAGTGATTAACTTTGTTGTTTTATGATAAGAGAAGGAAAGCCAAAATCAACATCTCTAGATGTGATTGGCTATATTCCTTTGGATAACACAAGAATGTTGTTGGAGCAATAATGGAAGAAGGAAAGAAAAGTCAGTTTTAAGCCTTTAGGTAACATAGCACATTTTTGATTAATTTATGACTAGTAGCAATAACAAGATGAACTAATATTGAATTGCAAACTAGGAATAAAGAAATTTACTATGCTCAGCCAGAACTCCATTTGTTTAAGTGTGAAGTCATTCATTTCTAGTGTTGTATTGGTCTTGGTTCTGTGCTTTGACCTTGTGGCAAGAGAGCATTAAAAAAAGTATGTGGGCCTGGTGTTACAAGGATCTGAATCCTGGCCTTGCCCATATAAGTGGCATGTTCTTAACCACATTAGCCAATGGCCCTTAGTCTCTGTTTCCTAATCTTAAAAATGACAGTAACTGTGACCCCAAACTCAGTGGTCACAGTGAGGATGGAATGAAATTGTTCAGCACAACTGGAGACTTCCCTGAGCCCCACTTAAACTATCTTGTGTTCATCGCTCCTGCCCTCTTTCCACCCTGTCCAGGAAGGCATAAATCCAAAGAAGGCAAAGGTAGAGTCCTGGGCTTGCTTCAAGGGGGTAGAGATCTGACAGGCTCAAGTGACAGAGGCTCAAACTGTGACAAAGCCTTGCAGGACTTGAAATATGGTCAGAAGGAAATTGTATTTCTAACATGGAGAAATCCTAGGTTATGCTTGGGACTTACATGTCAGGAGCCTTCTGTACCACCCTTAAAAGCTGAGATAAGAGTGTGCGTAAAGAATCAGAAGCAAAAAGAGGGAGGAGGCAGCAGTCTTTGTCCATCAGAATTTTGTCTGGATTTCCATAAGCCTTGTTATCATGCTGACCTCTCCTTGCTCACTTTTTATGGCTCTCTCTTTAGCTTTTGGAAACTCAAAACCACTTGTTTATTCATACATCAGTTCAATTGATAAACTGAAGGAACAGTGAAATTGTTAAGAACATGATCTCTGGCCCCAGAATGCTGGGTTCAAATCTCAACTGTGCCACTCAGTAGCTGTGCGATCTTGGGAAAATAACTGAACTGATAGTAACGTGGTGAAAAGCTCAGCGCCAGGCTCATAGGATGGTTGTGAAGATTAAAGGAGGGCACCATGAGACACTGAGCTGACAACTGATCACACTATACCAGGCACTGATTCACAGGCTTGGAGCACCCATGTTAGGCACTAAAGACTTGCTGTGGAACCTGACTCATTACGTATCTTTATGTAAGCTAGGTATTTTCTGGTTAGCTTTTCTCCAGAGCCACATAATTTGAGTTTCTGTTTTTAGCAGCCTCCACTTTCAAGCTTCAATTTCCATACTAGGGTATGACTTAGTTTTAATATAACCAAAAGTCATCCCCAAACAAAAAGACATGAAGGGAATATGATTTTTTTTTCTATCAACAATACATCATGGATTTGAAGTGATCATACCATTTCTGGGGATGACTCCTCCAAGGAACCCTATCATATGTTTTGCACACATATCAATTCTGTTTACAACTTGTTGTTCTACCTGCCAAGCTTTGGGGTTGTCATTGACTGCATGCCTAAAGGGGCCCAGCATTCCTGTGTCCTAGGGTTCAGGGATGGAGAGAGTCTGGAGGAACAGATGCTCATATCTTAAAAGTCCAGATGGCAAAGAGACAGACACTAATCACTCTGTTTACACTGCATTACCACAGCTCAGTCACATGACCACAGGTAGCTACAAGAGAAGCTAGGAGGCAACCACAGTAGCCATGTACCCAGCTCTGGCTTTAGTGGAGAATGGATTCTGTGGGCTGCCACTTGCTTTCCTCTAGCTGTCATCCTTGGCCCTGTCTTCTCCTGAGGTCTGCTGAATTGTGCAAGTAAGAAAGACAATCCAAACTTAGGGATATGAAGGAACAAAAGACAACACCCATATCTTTACTGGCCTTTAGGGCTCTGTGAAAATGGGCTCCTCCATTATTTACTCACTTTAAAAATTAAGATACTACTGTATAGCAAGGGTGAGGTAGAAAGAATGGAAGAACAATTGCAAGGGGCCAAATACATAAACTGGCACAACGAACATCTGCTCAATTAGACATTGCTCTCCTCCCCTATCTGGCAAAGTATCTGTATGTTTGTTTAACTTTTTAATGCTCAGCCATACTGAGTCATTGATTCTTTTTCTTTAAGCTTCTCTGGGGTTTTGACCCCAAACCCTTGGACAGTCGAGAGTCTCTTCAGCCACCCTAGCTCACTGCACATGCCATACAGTTCCACATCCTTGCATTTAGGTGACTCTCCTTGCCTTTTTACCCTTATAGAAATCCTTGCTATCTTTAAAGTCCGGTTCCAAAGCCTCCAGTGACAACACTGCCTTTTGCTTGGTTGTCAAGTGAAATTCTGTCCTAGATGGTAAGTATTGCCCTTGCTCCCGGGAGCCATACAGTGCTGGGCCACAAGCAGCAATTCTTGGATCATTACAGATCACACCCTCTAAGACACAGCACCTTCATTATTCCTCTGAGTTCTCTGCAGGAATTTTCTATAGAATCTCACTCTGCCAAGAATACCATTCCTCATGCCTGTGTAATGGGGTCAGTGAGTTCAGAAGCTCAAAATTAGAGAGTGCAACAAACATAGCCTCCTTAGTTTTTTTCATCTGGATTCCTTTCACTCTTGGCCTGTGGCCCACTGGGCAGAAGAAATACATATTCTCTTAAACCTGGCGATAGCAGATTACTCATCTTCTAGTTTTCTAAATAGGCTTTGCAATTGGAAACTTACTTTATTTTTTGGAGTCTGGCCACTCTGACTGTGATGCAGTTTTCTAGACAGGAGGCTTCTGTGTGTTAGTGGTGACCCAGGCAGATGGTCTCAGATCCTGGAATTGGGCCTTGCACTTGCTCAGGAAACTTGCAGTATCACTGGAGAGGTCTCTTTCTCTGCTCATCATAGAGCTTTCTACTGATGCTTGTTAAGCCCCACAACTGGTGAAGCACAGGGGAACCAGAAGACTGTCATCCTCTGACCTTCCTTTCCTCATCTGCTTCTCAGTCTTTGGCTCAGGACATGGTGGTCTCAGCTCTCAGCAGGATGAAGGCCTCATGCAGGGCTCCTACTCTCTTTTCTCATCTACCATGGGACGCCCACCCCAGCAAGCAAAATTGTGAGGCCTCTTCTGCACCAGAGGGAGCAGAAGGGACTGGGGGACTCCCTCTGGTCCTTTCTCTGCCTTTTCTTGAGCAACCCCACAAACCCTGGGCATTCTGCCCGCTGCTGAGGTGACCTGTGAAGCGTCTCGTCTCACACTTCTACTGGAGAAGAGGTCCAAGACGTCTGCATCCTGCTTTCCATTTAGTCCTCTGGGATATCTTTATGGGTTTTGTTATCCTAGACTAAGTTCAGAGAGTAAGAGAGGCTGATTCCTGAGATTCCTCCCCTAACCTCTCCCCTCTGCATGCCCCCTGCCTGACACAGAAAGCTGTCTTCATCCTTAGGATCAACTCATACCAAGTAACTGGGTTGCATTTTTTCTCTTTGTGGTTTGCAAATTGAACCCAAGGTCTTGTAAATGCTAGGCAAGTCCTGTAGCACTGAACTGTACATCCGCCCTCTTGTATAATATCTTTTTTGACTAAATTTGGAAACCCTGCTCACTTTTCTCCCCAGGGGTGAGTATTGGAGGTGGGGGAGCCTTCTCCTAAGTCATATGTTTCTTTTCCACCTACTCGTTCTTTTGCCACAAGTTGCTAAACTGCACACCTGAGTAGACAGAATGCAGGAAAAGAAACCAACCCTCTGAAAAAGTAAGACACCTCTGGGGTGATTATGCAAGTTACAGGTAGCTCTGTGTGGCAATGCATAAAAGCTGTAGGTGGCAATCTAAAGCTAATTTGGGGAACTCAGAGGGACCCAAACTCCAATCCTGGTGGGCAAGTTTACTCTGACGACCTGGCCCTCAGCTTTCTCATCTATAAAGTGGAGATAGTAATAACATTTATTTATTGAAACTGTTACAAAGACTAAATGCATATGAAGGTACTGTCACATAGTAAGTAACCAATAAGTGATTCTTGAACAAATGAAACTTCCTGATGACTGGCATCTGCCCTGCAGGTATTGATGGGGATACTGTGACGTAGTTGTGGCTGCAGTAGACTAAAGCAGGTGCTTTTTCATCTGTTATCTTGTGTGAAACCTTTGTCAGCTCCAGAAAGGGAAGGACTCACCTTGAGCACACATCATACACTTGCTACTTGCTTTACCTCACATCCTTTAATCCTTATCACTATCTTGTGGTGCCAGAAATAGTGCCCCATTGCACAGATGGAGAGCGGAGGCTTGGGAAGGCCAATGGGTAACCCCCAAACCTTCACCCTTCCCCTGTGCTCCTGGGCCTCCTCCTCTCCCATGCTGATGCCCCCAGAGATGAGGCCATATAGCCCAGGTGCTCCTGCGGACAAGTCAGTCTGGCCCTTGGAGGGCAGCCCCTGACTGCAGGGACACTGACTCAATGGGAGAGAAAGGATGGATCCACTTCTAGGTTGAAGCCTGGTCCCCTCCACCTCCTGGGTACCTGGGGCCAGTCTCTGTCCTATGCCACCCCTCCTCAAGCACAGCCAGACACTGCTCTACACAGCAACTTCCTTGGTTAGTCTTAAATCTGAGCACAAGTATTTCTTTTTTATCAAAGTGAGATTGTGTCTCCTCAGCTCTAAATTGAGGTCAAAGATTTCGCTGTGGGTCTGTCTCCTACAGTGGCCCTGAAAATCTAATGTAATCCCATTAATACCAACAACTCACAGTCAAACAGCTCCTACTACACACCAGGCATTATTATGAGCACATAAAGTAACTAAGGAAATCTATCAACGATTCGAGACCTGTTACTAACATCCTCCTTGTAGAGAAAGGAAGTGAGGCACAGAAAGGTTAAGGACCTGGATCAAAGTCACACTGTTACTGGATGTATTTGAACTCCTACCCCCTGTAGGATTTGTGCTCTAGAGGGAGCAGCAGGGTTTTCTGGGAGCTTCCAGTTGGTGGAGATGTTAGAGTCAGGCATGACCTTTCTCAGGCTGGTTCTGGAGTCTAATTTGCAGGGTCATTACCTACTCAGCACCAGGGAAGTCTTACTAGCTCAAGGCCTTGGAAATACTCCTATTCTACACTATATCATAGCATTAATATTCAGATAATACTCTAGAAATTAAAATGGTACCCAGTTGTTCTTAGAATAAGATGTCAGCTGTTTTTCATGGCCTGGAAACACCTTTGCACTGACTGTCCACAGGCAGCCTGGATCATCTCAACTCTCAGGTACACCCAGGGCCTTTCCAGAGAGCCATCTCGCCCCCATATGTC
Organism: Heterocephalus glaber; assembly: GCF_000247695.1. The sequence goes on along the minus strand of NW_004624735.1, from coordinate 22,085,942 downwards.
CAGAAGCCCTCTGCCCCTACAGTCCCTTTCATAGTGCCATGGACATAAGGCTACAGCCTTCACCCCTGGTCCCAAGTTACATCCATAGGTTTCATAGAAACCCGCCTAGACAAAACCAGTGATAAAATGGACATAATACAAAACTGACCATCTTAGCCTTTTCCAAACATACAGGGCAGCAGCATCAACCACCTTCTCACTGTCGTACCACAGATCTCTAGGGTGTTTTCATCTTGCAACAGTGAGGCTCCATACTGGCTGAGCAGTAAGTCTCTATTTCCCCTCTCCCATCTCCTGGCAACCACCTTTCATTCAGTTTCTGTGGATTTGACAGCCTAGGTACCTCATGTAAGTGGAAGCACACTGTGTTTGTCCTTTTTTGTCTGGCTTATTTCACTTAGCATAGTGTCTTCAGGGTTCCTCTGTGTTGTAGCATATGTCAGAATTTCCTTTCTTTGGGGCTGAATAATACTCCATTGTATGCATATCTGACATTTTGTTTCTCCATTCACTCCATCAGTGGATGCTAGGGTTGGTTCCACCTTTTGGCTGCTGTGAATAAATACTGCTAGGAGCTTGTGTGCATGCATGAAATCTTGAGTATTAAGTTCCTCCCTTCCAGGCTGGACTGTGAACCTCCTGCAGTCTGCTTCAAACACTGGACTACTCTAAGTCCTTACCTTTGCCAGGCCCCTCCTTTTCTCACAATAACCCACAGGCTTAATTACTCTATGGCTTTGGAAGCTGTTCATTTCGGCAGTTGCAACTGTTAATTTTAGGGTATTTATTTTAGGATGAATCACCACATGTAAGTAGGGTGAATGACTAAGTTTATGATGTAGTTTCTGGGGCCTTAAGGAGATACTATAGAATAGGCCTTGTTCTAACCCCTTTAAAAATCCCTTTCTTCCTGTCACTCAATGCCTCAAATACTCTGCAATAAACAGACTTCCCCCCACAGTGGTCATTTACTCATGACCTAAGACCTGTTAACAGAGAGAGACATAGTAACCCTGATACACCAAGGAGTCAGTGATGCTCAACAAGCAAACATGGGTTCCCAGAAAAGACGGTGGAGGGTAGCAATAGGAATAGAAGAGTAGGAGGCAGCAAAGGAAGCCCCTAAGAGGAGAACAGGAGACTGTACACACCCGATCCTTGGAGTTTGGATTGAGTAAGGTTTCAGAGCCTGCTTTGGGGATAGGCAGTGGGGTGAAAGAGAATCAATAGAGTTAAGTGTTATTTCTACTTCCTACCTAGCTCTTTAATGCATGCATGAAGTTGAACAAGTCATTGAATATTTCTAAAACTATTTTCTCTTAAAAGGAACAAACCAGAAAAACGATAAACATTTTGCCAGGTGTCGTGGCACACGCCTGTAATCTCAGCACTGGAGAGGCAGAGGCAGGCGGATCGCTGGGAGTTTGAGGTTGGCCTGGGCTACATAGTGAGTTAAAGGCCAGCTTGGGCTACATAGTGAGACCCTGCCTCAAATAACCAAAAAAAAATGTATCTTATAGTGTTTTGTTGGTTAAAAATAAAATCCACCAGTGGGCTGAGTATGCCTGTCAGGTGGCAGATGCCCAGTGAAAGTTTTCCATCCTCAGTGGCTCTTTTTCAAACTCTTCACATACAGCTCAGTGCCATCCAAGGGTGTCTTTGGTCATTATTTGGGGGACAAGGAAAGAGAAGTGCTCTTTTCTCCCCATCAGTTCTGCTCTTGGGGATTTGGGAGATTCCCAGCACACTTTATCAGTACTAAAGTTGTCCAGAGTGTGCTATACTTCTCATACCAGGGTTCCAGGAAAGAATGGAAGGAAGGCAAGGGTCACTCTCCTTGGCTGAGGCAATGTCTGTTATTGAATTTAAAATGACAAGTGAACACAAACAAAAACCAGAGAGATTTCCTCACCAGCCACCTTCATATGTGAGAAGCAGCCTGCTAAGCACCCAAAAGGCACTCACAGGAGACTGTGAACAGGATCTCTGTGCTGGGGACCTGTCCTTCCTCCCACCACCGCTCCAGAAGTGACCTCATGCATTGAATTTGGAACATACTCAGGAGCAGCCCCCTCAGGAAGCCTGGGCCCTGTGTTAAGCATTTTCTGTCACTGTGACAAAATGCCAGAGAAAAATAACTGAACACAGGAAAGATTTATTTTAACTCACATTTTTAGAGTTGTTTGTCCACTTGGCTCCACTTCTTCTAAGGCTGTGGCAAGGAAGAAACATCATGGTGGAAGAGAGTGGCTGAGGAAAACAGTTTATCTCTTGGCAGCCAAGAATGAAAGAGAGAGAGAGAGAGAGAGAGAGAGGGAGAGAGAGAGAGACATGGGGACCAAGTGAATCCACTCACTTCAACTAGACCTCACCCCCTAAATTTCTATTACTTCCCAATATACCATCAAATCATGATCTCATCAGTGGCTCATCCACTGATGAAGTTAGAGGCCTCATGGTCCAATCACCACTCTAAGCCATACCTCTAAGCATTGCTGCCTTGGGGATTGAACCATCAATGCATGAGTCTTTGGAGGACACTTCATATGTAAAGCATTACTGACCCCTGGAGCTGGCTGAATAACTCTAGGTAGATATGGGCTTTCTGATGCTCTTTGGCTCCCAGTGAACAGGTGCCTGGCCCACTTGTGTCCTCTGAAAGAAGCCCCTGGTGGGCAGTCTGGAGATGGTGGAGTCCACCCTCAGGATGGGTCAGTAGCTTCTGATCTCCTACAGAGCCAGCTACTGACAGGAACCTGACATTTCTTCAATACCATATGGGGAAGTTAATTTGCTGTTCATACCTACCCTCTCATTTTCTGGCTTTGAATGAAAAAAATATAATTTGGTCAAGATAATTAATTGGTATTATCATTATTGTCAACATCCTCATCTTCATTATTTCAAAGAATGAAAATATCACAGTGAAATATCCAGGCTGAGACTTAATAATGGAGGAAGAAGCAGCTAGACGGAGGGGCAGGCAAGGACTAAAGGGGTCAGGGGATTGAAAACACCCAGAAAGAATGCAGGGAACAAGGCATGCTGCTCCACCTTCATCTCCCTTTGGTTATTCAGCTTCTTCCTCCTTTTCATTTGTTTCCCATGTCCTTTCAACCTCTGCTTCAGCTATTCAGCCCACTTTCCCTACTTTGTTTCAGTGTTGATTCTTAACTCTGGACTCCAACCTATTTGTGCTTAGCAAATGTTATGCCTGTCATTCGTCACTTTCATTCATTCATTAGTTCATTTGGTAAAACCTTAGAGTCTGTTATCTGGCAGGTGAGATGCCTATTTCCTGTGAGGCAATAAGAGAGGCACTGAAAGCACACAGAAGAATAAGACCTGCCTCATGTCCCCAAGAAACCCAATCTTGTAGAAGAAGCAGACGTGGACCAGCAAACTGTGATTTATATCAGCAGGTCACTCATTCAACTTTTTATTCATTCATGCATTCAACACCTATGTGTTGAGCTTTTACTACATGCCAGGAACAAAACTATACCCTCTGCATACCTCTGTCAATATTGACATTTCTGTATTTGCCTCTGAAGGAATACTGGAAGATAATTTGGGGTAGATAATTATTATTATCATTATTGCCAATATCATTGAACAAGCATTCATGAATGATCAAGAAAGACACACCACTTGCCCTGGTGGAATTTAGGGTATCCATGTGGAGAAGCTCATGGGATGACTGGGGTTGTGAAAGACTCCCAGAGGAAATGTGATGGGAAAATTAGGGATTGTGAAAGAAAATTTTCCTTCTTCTATCCCCTATCCTCTATAAGCACTAACTAACTCAATTTCTGGAACAGATTTTGGTTACCCATGGCAACATCTGAAGCAAGTAATAAAGAGCCAAGGAAATAGCGTGTTCACACCCTAACATTAAATTATCCACACAGCCCTCTGACTGTGTTGATCAGAAATGTGAAATGAGCTCCTGGTAATTAGAAATGCTCTGGCACTTCATCGTTACAGTGGGTGTGTTGATTTTGGAAGGGATGTTTTAAAATTTTTTGATTTTGCCCTAAAATTTGCAAAATGTGTTATTTGCATAAACTAAGTTATTTATAATTTTGGAAGGGGAAAATACATGGATTTTTAAAAGTTTGATAAAACAATTTCCTCCCTAGTTTTCTCAGTCCAAACTTCTATAAAAGACTTGCAAGTGCTTGTATGATCTGAGCGCTGTCACCTCTCCAACATTGTCTTTCTCCATTCTTCCTTTGCTTTCATTTCACTAAAAAGCATTCACACCCTTGTTTTCCCTTGCCCAGTGATATGGCACTGATTATCCTGTTCTCCTGCCTGTGATCTCCTCTCTTCCACTATCATTCTAAGATTCCAGGTGTCTTCCCATCCTGACTTCTACTATCACCTTCTTTTCAGAGAAGATAGTGCTTCTCCCAGAGATCTTGCCTTGACCATGAACAGTATAGCTTTCCCATCATCCTCCAACCCTTCAACAGAGCCCAAGAAGTATGCTGTTATAACAATGTACTTAATAACCTCTTTCTCCACTAGACTTGGAACTCCCTGCCTACAACATTCACAAGTTTTTTTCTTGAGCCAGGACATTAACCACCAAATAAATATTAGTTGAGTTAATTAGAATCATCAGCGAGTACAGTTTCCAGTGGTGCTTAACAAGTCACTCAGAACTCAGTGGACTGGAATAGTCGTTTTCATCTACACACTCGTGCTCAACACATCTGTCATGACTTTGCTTCAACTGCAGGTCACAAGTCAGTTAGAGAAGCTCCAATATCTCCCATTCATTTGGGAAATACAAGTCACTGGAGGCAGGAATTTTTCACAGCCACTCCCAGAAGTACCAGAGGCAGAGCCCAGCCACACAAAGACATTTCAAGCTTTTGCTTGTTTCACATATAAAGTATCCCATCATCCACACAAGTCATCCAGTCAAGCCCAACACAATGGGTAGAAACAGGAGTGAGTAAGAGAACTAGATATCTGCTTAACAATAAGCCAGTGCATCACAGTCACAAAGGATCCATCACTGATCTACCCAACATTTATTTGATAGAAATTCCCTTTCTCTTAGAGACATTTTAAAAGTAAAATTTCTTCATAGTGTGGTATGCTAAGTTGCTTGTGAAATTCATAATTAGAAAGTGAGTCATAAATTCTGGCATCAGCAGTGAGCAAGTAAGATGAAATGTGTATACAAATTATTATCCTACAAGAATTTGTACTGTATCCTTAATAAAGATGACATATCAAAATGGAGCTACTCAAGATTTTAGTGTCAGGTGAACCTGGGTTTTGTCACTTGCTAGCCCTAATACTGGGGGTATTGTTTGAAGACTCCGAGTCTCCTTTGCCTTCTCTGTTACAGGGTTATGGACGCTAAGTGTCCCAGTGGGTGGCAGCAAGATAAAATGGCTCATGGTCTACGAGCCATTCATACCCACACTCTCTTTGTCTTTTCTTCTGTCTTTATGCTCTTGTTAAGGCCAAACCATATAGCCCCATCATTTGCTAGAAATTGTGGGTGTCATTAGCTGCTTTGTTTTATCTCTCTTCTGGGAACTACTTTGGCACATGATTCATTAGGATGAACTATTTGAGGAAGAAAGTCTGAATTACATTTTATTTCTTACAGCCCATCATCTTACACATTTAATGTGGATTACTTTTCCCCAGGCATGTCACCTTGCAGTTAAGAGCTCCAAAAAGCTTCTAAAACATTTTTGCTTACTTAGGGCTTTGTGTGCTTACCAGCCCTCTCTCCATGGGTGGTCTCTCCCACTACATACTTTCAAGTCACACCTCCACTTATGCCATACCCTAATCCATGTTTCAATCCAGAGATTCCATCTATGCACCAAATTGGCCACTGAAATTTTCTAAATGGAGATCAGGCTGGTGTCATAATACAGTATATTAAACACTAAACTCAGTCTCCATCCTCCAAGTCTGGACTTCTCTCACTGTTCCTCATCCCATTGAATGGCTTCCTAATCCATTAGCCACAAAGGTTAAAACCTCATGACTGCCTTTGATTTATCCCCTCCTTCATCACCCTAAACCAGCCAGCACTAAGTATATTACTCAAGATGAAAATGCCTGTGGAGTAACACAAAAGCCAGCTTTAACAAAATGAAAATGTTATTAGTTCATGTAACAATTAGTCCAGAGGAGAGCAGGCACTGGGTATCAGTCGCAGGCATTGGGTAGCAGTTATATCAATTTTCTTGGTTTCTCTGGCTCCATTCCCCTATGTGAACTTCACTACCACACTGATCACAAGTGCCTATAACAGCTGCAGATACCTTAAAATTGATAAATTCAGCAGAACTGTCTTTCTTAGTGGGGACGCCCTCAATGGACATTGCCTAATGTCATTTTGGCTCAAAAGTCCACTTCTGGAATAATCACCAGCTAGGAGGTTAGATTTATCATGCTTGGTGGAGACTATTACATTAGTTGCTCTTCATCCCTTTTCTTTGAAAATAAAATCTAATGAGTCTTATATATTTTGCGAGACCCTGAGCTTCTTACTGTCATATTACTGCCTCAGTTAGGACGTTGAACACCATGCACAGGAACCGTGAATTTCTGTCCTACTGACTCTAACACTCTGAATTCTCTACAACTCCCCATCCCAATCTTTTCTCACATATCTTGCCAAGACAGCTTTCTAAGAGAGCTCACACTGCCTCTCACATCTTCTATCAGATGAAATCTAGACCTTACAACTGGGCACTCACACTCTTCCAAAGTTCCGAATGTTTCCTTTTCCATTCTAATCCTGACAGTCTGCACTGTACCTGGTTTTGTTTATATTACCAGGGCACTAGGCTGTCTCCTCCATGCATTGTCTCAGTTGTTCTGCACAATAGTTTGTGAAGTAGATACTGTTGTCACTGGAGCTTCATAGAAAAGGAATCCAAGATTCAAGCCGGTCAGGTAATTTGCCCAAGGCTACCTAGAGAATTGTATGAACTCTCAGTATGAGCTAAAGTTGAGAACCAATGCCATCTGGTTGCAAAGCCTATGCTCTTTACCCCTCCAGAACATCACTTTCCTCTTGCCTCCACCTCAATGCTACTTCCAAGTCATGCCACACTTTTTAATGTTTCTGGAGCAAGCCTAGTAAGGTCATGTCTTTCTGGGTATATAAAATTTATTCCTTCCCAGAATGTTCACCTCTCTACCACTTCCCTCAGAGCTCTACTTTTACATCTCTCATCAGCTCCAGTCAGAATCATTTATCTCTCCCCATGATCCTGTAGTTGGAGATTGGACAAACCTGCTTCTCACACCTCTCCTGGTAGAGACCAGCTCTTCCTTTGGTTGCTGTGTTCTGCAGAGCCTTGTAGAATACATATATATATATATTCATCCAAAATTATGACATATTTTTTGAGACGATACTCAGAATAGGACTGTGCTAATCACCATGTGATAAAAATATTGAAAGACAGTTGTCACCCTCAAGAAGTTTGCATTCCAAGTAAAGAGATAAACATGAGGTAATTTCAAGGTCCAAGGTGCTATAACAGAATGTCTTTGATTGAACCAATTCCAATTCCTAGAATACATTCTACAGATTCTTTTGTGTTTGCTTTTTGTTTTTGTTTTGGGGGTGTTTGTTTGTTTGGTTTTTGAGGGAGGGTCTGGCTTTGTAGGTAGGTCAGGCTGGCCTTGACCTTCCTTTGTAATCTAGGTTGGCCTCAAACTCAGGACAATCATCCTGCCTCAGCTTCCCAAGTGCTGGGATTACAGATGTGTGCCCCCACATGCAGAAGGACAATTGGTGTGGCTTTCTTTTTTCTTTCTATCTTTTTTTGTGTGCTTTCATACTTTTTTGATACCAGAGATTGAACCCAGAGACTTTGCACTGAGCTGCATCCCTAGCCCTCTTTGTATTCTTTAGTCTGAGACAAGGTCTCCCCAAGGCACTAAGTTGGCCTGCTGTCTACAGATTTATACCTTGAATGTGTACTGACTTTTGACTGGTGAGCTAAGAATCTTGAGTGTGCTTTTGCATATTAGATGGGGTGTTCTTCCTCCATTCCTGATACTTCAATTGTTACTAAGAAGACCTGCTAGCAAAATAGACCTGATTTCTCTCTGTTCTTATACCTAGTCCTCCTCAAGAAAGAGTGTGTTATCATTAGAAGAAGCCAGTTGTGTTTAGGGTGGCCTCCTTCTCTGCTTTCTCTTGTGAACAAGCTTGCTAGCATATATTGTGCTATCTCTGCTCTCAGCCATGGAAGGAAACGCAAGGTCCTCTCACACTGATAGCCTCATGTATCAGTTGTGTACCACGCTTCTCTGTGCTTTTGATCCAGAGCTTTCTTTTATGTTGCAGGAGCTTTGATAGCCTAAATCAAAGTGCAGCCCACTTGTACGGGGGCTGGACCATCAGTGAAAAACTACAACCAAGGCAAGCCAGGATCTGTGGATCAGTAACCCATCCTCCCTGTTCTTCAGTGGACAAATTTGGGGGTAATGGCAAAGTCCCAGCAGAATCAAGCATGTTGATTAATTTGCCAAAACTTGAAAGCATTACACCATTCCATTGGCTTTTTCTTTCTCCCTTTTCTTGTTTCTCTCACTCCTTCATTTCTTATTCCTGGAAGAGTTCCAAAATAAATGACTGAATCCAAGTCTTCATCTCTGGCTCTCTTTTCCAGATAATTCAAATTAAGACAGTTGACCTTCTCAGCTCTGTAGTCTAAGTATTGGTTCCATTCCAAGAGGTCTCTGAAGAATACTGTGAATAACTTGGATCAGTGCCCAACCATGGTGAAGTGAGTCTTGGGATCCAGGGGTTGAAACATGCATGTTGGCAGATGCTGAGTAATGTGATCAATCTGGGGCTGCAAGCTGTGGTCCACACCCCCTCCCCAATGTCACATTACAGACATCCAGGGTATGCTTCTGCAGAACATCAGTTACACCACCACAAGGAAGGATAGTAAATGCTAGGTAGATTCAACAATGGATTCCCCTTAAGAAAGTTACATAACAATCCCTCATCTTTGGAGCCCAAGAGAAGCTGCAGAGAGAATTGCAGCATCTTTACCAAGAGAGTTAGAAGTGACCTGGGAAATGACTTGGCCCAACTTATCAAGTTATTGAAGAAGTACAGAAAGATTAAGCCCATTTACTTGTTTAACCAGCAACTGGAAGATCTATAAGAACCCAAGAGTCTAATTCTCTAGTGTCAATTATGCTTCAAAAGTCAAGGTGCTCTGTTTGTCCAGCCCTTCAGTACTGCACCCTCCAGCAGTTGCATCCCTATTAATCCTGCTAGCTCTGACTGTAAGGACCAAAGAATTATGCTTTAAAAACCTCCCATTGTTATAAAAATGATAGCTTTGGCTCCAAGACAGGTCTCTTTCTGGATTTACTAATTCAGCCCATTAAATCTAATCTGTGTCTACAAAGAAAAATGTTGCTTCTTGATTTACTTAGCTTGCAAGACTGTATTTCTTTTTACACTTAGGGTGCCTGGGCCAGTCCCTGAGTCAGCTCTCAGTTGCCCTTCTCTCAAGATGATTTAGGAAATAGCAAAGAAAGGAGGCTTGGAAGGAGGGAGAAGCAGATTTGGCGGGAAGCCTTCCCAAGAGAGGAAGGGTTTTCCTTGATTTGAAGGACAGGTCAGACATTGATTAGCTAAGAAGGAGCCCTAGGGTAGGAGTGGGGAGATGGAGAGAAGGGTGTTGGGGAAGGGGATCTTGTTTTGAAATAAGGACAAAGGAACTGAGTTTGAATGAATAAGTAAATCACAGAAGACTTGATTAGTATGAATAATATAAAATGTTGCCCATAAAATGAGATGATGGGGATGGTAGAGGGCATAACAGTAGAAGAAAAGGGAGATGAATTTAATAAACAGCATCAAAAGGAATAGAAAAAGAGTTTAAGAAAGAGTTTAAGCTTATTACTAGAGTTATAAAGGCAACCAACAGAACTTCAAGTGTAACAATAGTATTATCTGATGCTGGGAAGAGGATAGAGTGCGAAAAGAGGAAAACAATCAGTCAAGAATTACAGTTTCAAGTACAGCACCTAAAGCAGTGGAGGCCAACAATAGAATCAATAGGAGCAGAAATAGTATGAGAAACTATTTCCAAAAAATAACATTAAGACCGGGGAGAGGCCAGCATTCAATTCCATTCTGAGCTTTTCTGTGCTATTTGAATTGTTACCTGTGCATCTACTCCTTTGAAATTTGAAAAACAGATTCTGTGACCCAACAGTTCACCCATAGTATGAACTATCCTGGACCTGAGTCAGCTCTCAGCTGCTCTTTCTCTCAGAATGACTTAGAAAACAGTAGAGAAAGCAGGCTTGGAAGGAAGGAGAAGCAGACTTGACACAAACCTATCCTGTACCAAGCACAGTGTTACAGCCTGGGAACAGATGAATAAGACAGAATAAGGGGACAAGTGTTAAAATGGAAGAGTTGTTTTGTTTGGGAGAAAAACAAGGAAGACATGGAAGAGATTTTCTGAGGAAGTAAGCAGAATGAAAAATGAAAAAAAGAATCTACCAATAAACAAGGGAGAAATCAAAATACCACAAATAATAGAGAATATAAAGAAATCTTTGAGCAACTACAGATTATGAACCATTTCTGGTGCATTTGGTGCTGGATTATAAGGCTACGTGGACACATCAAGAAAGATTTGTGTGTCCTATTAGGAGTGTTGAATTGTCTTCTTCGGCCAGAGAGATCCCAAGCTCAAATGCACATAGCAGTCAGGCAGATGATGGAACTCAGAGAAGACAGAGAGGAACGATGGTGGTAAAACAGACAACACACATTACATCCTAGCTGGCCAGGAAGTGCAGCAGAAGCTGGCCATGTAAGTGATCAAACCCAGTACTGAGATTTCTCTAGTTTCTCAAATAAAGCATTAATCAACATTTTCACAGCCTTCTTAGTTAGGTTATGCTAGTGGTCATGGTGCAGCATAATGCAGGTTTACTTCCCAGTCATGAAAGGTCCACCATGGGCACAACAGCTCTCTTCCCTGTCATGCTTATATCAGGAGGAATCCAAGGCAGTAAAGGCCATGAAAGCTGGAGAAGAGGGCCACATTTCCTTCAGAGGGCGTTAGCCCAGGTATCTATGGCTTGAAATGAGTCACTTTTCCTTAGTCCAACTTAAGGAAAGATTAAGAAGCATCATGACCATAACACAAGGGAAATCCATAAGCACATGGATTTGCATTCTTGCCACAGCAAGGAGTGCATAATACTGTTAATAATGATTGATTTGAGCAGTTTAAGAACTGTGCCATAGTCAAAGTCCTAAAATATTTTTAAATATCCCACTTTTATGTTATGAAAAGGAATCCCAGAAGTCGTGTAGGAGACTGGCTAAAGGGAGAGTTATTAAAGGTAGAATAGTTGTTGACCTTGGGGAGCAATATTGAGGGACTAAAACAGGACAGGAACAGTGGGGATAGAGGAGAGGAGATTCTCAGAGGTGGTATGAACTCTATTGGTTTTCAAATAAAACGGAAGATGCCTACAAACTTTGTGGGAATTGCTCAAGGTTACCAAGTCAAGAAGCAGCTGTTTGCAGCCTCTTTCTTGGTCCAGCACATGGTTTTTATTGCATTGGTAAAATGGTAGGAAAGGAAACAAATGAAAATGTACTATCTTTGACTTTGAGAATTAGGCTTTTGGGAGCTTATCTAATGCAAACACTCAATGCCATCAGATTTTGTTCAGAACTGATTTTAAATGCGAATCTCTTCAAAGATATTACTTTCTTCTTAACTTACAAGACCTGCCAATGAGTAAACATCAAAGAGATAATGTATTCATTTTTTAACCTTGATTTAGACTCTTTTCTTATTACCTTCTGGGAAATCCTCAGCTTAAGAAAGAAATATTTTTATCTTTCTCACCTCTAAACGCACCCTGGTGCCGGAACACTAAGCATTCTAATCAGTGTGGCTCCCAACCATCTGTGATGAGATTTCTATAGGAGGATTCATCTCTCTAATGTTCAAAAGCAGTTAATCCACTTGAGCCTAAAGCAGAAAGAAAATACAGAAAGGAAAATTATTGGATAGAAGGAAGCAGTAGTAAGGAGATGTGTGAAGATGAATTTAATGGAGCAGAGATATTTTTTGTTTTTGTTCTTGCCCTAAAGTTTCAGAGAATAACAGCTCTGTATAAGACCACATAAGAAAACATTAGTGATAAGCAGAAATTCTGAATACTAATTAGATCAAAGCTTCCTAGAAAGCCAAGAACTGGACATTTTACATGGTCATTTTAGTTAATCTGTCCTACTGCCCATATGACAGTTACTCTTATCCCCATTTTACAAAGAAGAAACTGAGACTCACAAATGTACCAAATCACAAGCTTCCAGAGAGTTTGAGTTTTTGCTCTTTCCAATATCCCTTGTAATAGCTGTATATTGTGATCCAATGACTATTTACCATGAACAGCAAATGTTGACATAATTCATCTTATTTCACCCTTAAAATAATCCTGCAAGGTCACTATCATCATTCTTCTAACTACAACAGAGAAATTTGAGGGGCAAAATAAGGAGAGTGGTAAGCCAGTAGAGAAACAGGTGAGCTCAAGTTGCTAAGGCACTGTGCCTCTTCATTGAAGCATTTTTCTTCTCTTTTTGGAAAACTCTTCCTGGTAGTGAAATTGCTGGTTTCCTGATCTTTCTCTTTGTCTAGAGAGCCTATGGAAGATATTTGGAAGGAAAATCACTTTGTCTCCAGACTGGGTCTGAGAAGGTCCCTGAAGCTGAAATAAGGAACTTAACTTGCCCTTTTATAGGCAAGTTTCAGCTTCATCAACTCAGATCCCAGAAAAAAGAATTTTCAGGATGAGTCAGTGTCTTAATTACTTTTATCATTGCTGACACAAAATGTCCAATACCCAAAGTTAAAGGAGAAAAGGTTTATTTAGCTCACAGTTTGTAGAAGTTTCAGTTGATAGTTGACTGAGTCCAAGTCAGGGTGGCATGGCAGAGGCACATCACAGAGGAGAAACAATTCATGGCAGGCAGAAGGCAACAAATGCAGCATGCAACAAATGACAACCAAAAAGCAGCAACCACACCAGCCCTTTTTCTGGGGCACTCTTAAGCCTAGCATCGCACCATAAATCAACCCCAGCACCACACACTCTAGATCCAGCCATCTCTGAAAAGCTCCACCTACAACCAGGTGGATCTTTGGGGGAACATCTAGACACAAGCCATAACAGTCAGTTAGAGCCATGGGAATGAGCCAGGAGACAGGCATGGCAAAACTGGCCAGGGAAGAAGGTGTGACCTGTTAATTACAAAATCCCAGGACACATGCACAGAGCAGTTCCCAAAGCCCTGCATGTAGACTTCTTGCAAGAGCTTGAGCAGGTATTTGAGAGGATGGCCTAGACCTGACCTCAGCCTAAAGAATGTGATACAAAAAGGACAGCCATTGACCTTTTTGCTACTATGCTCTTTAACAGTAGTCCACTCTACCACTATCGGGCATGCTTTTTTTTTACTTTTATTTGGCCTCAACTTTCTCTGCAGACCCTGTTTCTTTTCCAACCTTTCAAAATGTGAAACCTTGCTACTTTGCACTTGTCTCACCCAATTCTTTGCTCAGAATAGAAAGAACCCTGATTCCATGTCTAGAAGGAGATTCCAGCTCTCCAACGCCCAGGAATAGGAAAGATTTATTAGACAAAGATTTTAGGATACTAAGAAAAATGATTCGTGCTACAGTTGGGCACTGGGAATAGTCCTGTGTTTTGGGAGGTGGAAACCTGTGGAATTTGAATATCCATAATCTTAGACTTGTCTGGGGGGTGCAAGAGGATAGACCACCCATAGAGAGATAATACTCCATTCATGAGGGAAATCCTAATTTACAGGTGAAAAAGGAGGTCTATTTACAGGTGAAAGAGGACAATTTGCAATTAAAAAAGAGAAGGCCTGAACCTATTTGTAGGTGAAAGGGAATTGCCCAGGCTTATGGTCTATGGAAAAGAGAAAGAAAAAAAAAAACTAGCTGCAGTTTTCACTTTTAAAATATAGGACTTTCCCTATTTCCTTTCTACCTAGTTTTTATTTCTTCTATTCTATCTGAGCTTGATCATCACAATCATTTGTGGACACATATATATTATCAGCATTTGTCTTTTCAACAAAGTAAGGCCTATGTTAATAAAATAGCCAATATAATGACCATTATTTTGGTAAAAAGATAAACGATCTGACGTTGGTCTCTGGGGCATCTTTGTTACAAAGTTTCAGCAAAAATCTGGCACTGTATTATTTTCATATACAAAATGCCATTGTTGGAGCATAAGCAAAAGGATTATACATCTGGACCACATACCTGTGAGGTCTGGCATATAATAAAAAAATAGGTGCTGGAAATGCAAAGAAGTAGGAAAAATAACAGTAATCAATAGAACATGTCTCTGGGATTATTAATATGATGAAACTATTACAGGCAGCTACGTTAGATAAAAATATACAGTCAAAAGGGGTCTAGGCTCTCAAGAAAGTCAGTAAAAACTAAAGAAACCAGGATTGTGGCTGGGGGCGCATCTGAAGAAGGCCAGGCCTCAAATTAAAGATGCAATGACCAGGCCTACATGACATGGTTCCCTAAGGGACAAACAGTAACTTGGGATTATACTGTAATTAGCACCACCTGGTCCAATAAGACCAGATAGGCATCAGTTACCCAGGTGAGTGACCAGAGCATCTGGACTCAGCCCTTCCCAAAAATGCTTTTGTTCTTTCCATGTACCATTGCTACATGACCCATGTTGGATCAATATTAGCTAAGCAATGATAGTGTACTTGTAATCCCATAGGCTGATTATAATTTGACCCATGTTGTACTCACATTGTATAAAATTACCCCTGAAAAAGGGCCTCTGTAGCAACCCACTTTTGGGACCCCTCCTATCTCTCAGGAGCTGTTTCTCAATAAACCTTTCCTACTATTAACCTCTGTTGTCCCTTAGAATTCATTTTTCAATTTCAGGGTGAGGTAAGAGATTAGGGCATGCAAAACTGGCTGGGGAAGTAGGAATGACTTGTTAATGTGCAGAACAGTTCCCAAAGCCCTGCAGGTGGATATCTTGAAAGAACTCAAGCAGGTTTTCAATAGAATAGCCTACACCTTACCTCAGCTAGCAGTGTGGGATCCCAGCTCCATCCCTCGATACCCATATGTAGAAATTCTCATGAATTTCCTCAAGATTTGGACAGCATAAAAGGAAATAGATGTCAACAGGAGCTCTCTACCATAGCTTTCCTCATGGTAGTCCACTCTGCTTCCCAGGGTGTACTTTTACCTTGCTTTTCCCTCTTTCACTTAGCCCAAACTCACTCTGTTGAGTCAGTTTCTCCCCCGACTGGTCACATTTACTTTTTCAAACAAACTTTTCCATTGGTTTTGCTTTTTTTTTTGGTGCCTGGGATCAAACTTGGATCCTTGCGCTTGTGCAGCAGGCGGCAAAACCACAGAGCTAAATCCCTGGCCCTGCCATTGCTTTTTACTTATTTCTTTTAATATTTTATTCAAGACATGAAGAAACTGGAATCTAACTCCAGGAGAGGCAAGCAACCCAAAATCTCATAAACTTATTTGGCAAGCCACTTTTTGAAGGAACTTATCAATAACAAGGGGACATTCAGCACATCTGACATCTAGTAGATTGGGAAATATATTTCTTCTATATCAAAATGAGCAAACAATAACTTTGAAATAGCTATTGAAACTATTTTCAAGGCAAAGGATGGACATATGTGTGAATAGGTGGGGAAATCTCAATAAAGAAATGAAAAGTATAGAAATGCTCCAAAGGAAAATCTAGAACTGAAAAATACATTGAAAGTGAAAAATTCACTGAATGGTTATACTGATATTTTTTGTATTTATTGTAGCAATTACTGAAAAACAAGTGTTACAAATTCCAATAGTGATTACATATGTATATATAAACTTTGGTGGTATTATATTTTTCTTTGTAAAAATTGAAACTCTGTCATTAGACGCATAATTGTATTGGCTAATTTTATGTGTAACTTTGACTTGGTCATGAGTGTACCCAAATAATTGGTCAAATGTTTCTCTGCCCAGCTCTGTGAGAGTGTTTTGTGTAAGATTAACATGTGGGTTGGTCAATCAAGTAAAGCAGCTTGCCCTCCCCAGTGTGGGAAGGCCTGATCCAACTAGATGAAGACCTGAATTGAAAAGAAAAAGTTCAGCTCTTCCACAAGCAAGGAAGAAGATCTCCTACCCTGCTTCCTTGAGCTGGAACATCAGCATTTTTTCCTAGCCTGCAGACTCTAGTACATCTGTTCTCCTGCAAATCCTGCTTGCTGCTACAGATATTGAACTTCTGAGCCTCCATAATCACATGAGGCTGATTCCTTATAAAAAGCTGAAGAGAGATTTATTGTAAGAAATTAGCTCATGTGAATATACAAAGACTTTAAGAAAGAATGCGGAGATTTACAAGTAGTTGCATTTTGTGATTACATATATGGATTATATATGATTGCTTCTATTTTCCTGGAGAACCCTACTAATATAACTAATTTGCATTGTGATGATTTTGTGGACAGTTAGACTCTCATTATGAAATATCTCTTGAAATATCTTTTGTTTTAAATACATATACTTATTAATATTGTGACCATTAAGCAGGATAATTCACTTTGTCTGGATTAAGGGCTACCCAGTGTTAGGTTACAATGCACACTTCTGGGTGTGTCTGGGTGGGTCATGCATGTGTAACCTTGGGTGCCACATCTAGTTGCTGGCCACATGTTCTCTGCCACTGTTGGCCTGCTTCCCAGCTTCTATGAACTAAGCCTCTTTGCTTCCCAATACCCTTCCAACCAAGAGATATCTACCTTGGAGCCACCTGACCGTGGGCTGAGTCTCCTAATACTGTGAACTAAATTAAGCCTCTCCATTTTAAAATTGTAAATATCGAGTATTTGTCACAGTAATGGGAAAACTAATTAATAAATTAATATAATCTCACCACATTTCTTTTGCCTACTGTTTACGTTATGTCTTCCCACATCTTTACTTTTAACTTACCATGCTAAAAGCTTAAAATGCCTATTATAGACTATGCAATTAAGTCATGCTTTTGTATTTTATCTAATAATCTCTCCCATCTAATTGAAGTGTTTAGGCAATTTATATTTAATGTAACTCTATATAGTAATGTTTTACTCTACCATCTTTATTTGTTTTTATTTGTTCCTCCTATCATTTTTTTGTTTCCTGTTAATTTTTGCCTTTTTAGGTAACTGGTTGTATTTTTTACTAGAATCAACTGTGTGTTTATTTCTGAGATCTTATTCTAGGAAAAACAATACAAAATCTGAATTTATCAAATCTGTTTAAAAATAATATGTTATGGCTCATGTCTAGATGTCCCCTGAAAGCCTCGTGTAGTCATAAATGGGCTTTTTCAGAGGAGGCTGAATCTAGAGTGTGTGATTGATTTATGGTACAAGGCTAAGATTAACAGTGCTAACATTAAGGGTGGGTGATTACTAAACCAGGCCACTGATTGGTTTGGCACCACCCTAATCCCAGTAGCCTGTATACAATATAAGGGGAAAAAAGAAATTTGTCCCTTGTTGCTTTTACTGTCTTCTGCACCCAATGAACTGTTTCTCCTCTGCAATGACACTGCTTTGTGCCACTCGGGCTTGGATCCAGATGACTATGGCCTAAAACTTCTACAAAATGTGAGCTAAATAAATCTTTCCTCCTTTAACTATGGGCATCAGGTATTTTGTTTCAGCAAAGAGAGAAAAGTAACTAAGACATAATATTATATTGTTATTGAGTTTTGGGGGTGGTTTCTAGGTTCTTTCTGTCCTGAACAAAGAAATAGTCAAGAGAAGTACAAAATGTAGCAAGGTTTTACATTTATGAAAGGTAAGAAAAGAAATACACTCTGCAGTCTGAATTTGGGCCAAGAAAATGTAAGAAAATAGATACACTCTACAGGATGAGAGTGCATTGCTGAGAAAGAACACTGTATCCCAGAGCTCAGTGGTGACTGTCCTTTTGTATTTCCCACTACTCAGGCTGATGTCAGTTCTAGGTTATTGGATTGAAAACCTGCTTGAGATCTTGGGAGAGGACTTGAGGATGACACTTTCTTATTGGGTTCAAGTGGAGGGCTTTGGGAACTGTTCTGTGCATGTGTCCTGGGATTTTGCAATTAACAGGTCATGCCACTTTTCCAGCCAAGCTACCATGCTCTAATCGCTCCCTGAGAGTCACATATCCCCATAATTCTTCATAGGGTGCTGAGAGAGTAAAGATCTCCATCTTCATAAAATGACTTTTTTCTGAATGGGGCTGCAGCCCCTACCTCCTGGGGATTATGTACTCTCCAACGACTTTGGGGGTATTGTGGCTCACTGGTTGAAGAGAGAGAAAAAAAAATTCTACCGGAAGATATTGGGAAAAGAAGTAGTGACTGGGCTGGGGATTTAGCTCAGTGGCACTGTGCCTGCTTCGCAAGTCCAAGGTCCTGAGTTTGAGTCCCGGTACTGGGGGAAAAAAAAAGAAGAAGAAGCAGTGACTATTGAGCTGCCTTTTTGATGGGAGAAAGATGGTGAATTTGTGAGGAGAGATTGGGTATGTACAGCCCAAACATGAGAAAGAGCATGCCATATTTCCATGCTTCCTGTGTTGGAGAAAGTGTGGCAAAGGGAAATGTTTGGTAAATTGTCAAGAACCTGAGAGTCCTAGCCTTGGCAAAATTACCCACATAAATCTAATTAGAAAGAGGAGTCTCAATACTGGTGCCTATTTAATCTGTGGTGAGTTAGGGTCATTAGTGATTCTACTTATCGACACCTGGATCAGTATGAATGTTTTCTTTTTTGAAGAGGAACCTCAGATGTTCCAGAAGTCCTCTGGAATAGCATTTTCCTAATTCCTGTGAAAATTCTAATGACAATTACTCATGTAGGGTTTTTATAGTTTTCCACTGGGTCTATTGAGGAAAGATCAATTTAAATGGTTCCCCCAGGAATATGGACTAAGGCTAATGTCTTTAGTGACTATACAGCAGTCCTTTTTGCCTCTCTATGAGCCTTTTGATTTCCAAAATTTACTTTAGACATGTCTCTTTGGTGTCCCTTGAAATGAATGACAATGATCTGATTGCAAAAACAGACTGTCTCTAGGAGTAGTAGAACTTCTTGCTTGTGTTGCATAGATGATTGCTTATTAGGTAGAGTTGGGGTCTCCTGAAGGGAGGCATGGTCAGGCAAGTTTCCCAAAGAAAAGAACACACATAGAGCATGTGTTACAAAGCAGGAACCATACATTAATTTCCAGCACCAAGCTTATAGTAGCTCTTTATCAGCTTAGCTAAGACACAGTAACACAAAACATTTTGGACAACCTTGTATAGCCATGTGTTACACATGTGGTTGTCCATGCTGATTCATTATTATTATAACAAACTCCATCATATGCCTCTGCTAAATGACATAGTTGTGTCCTCAGGTGCCCTTAAGTACCCTCAGATGCCCAGGTTCTCACATATCTGACAGTGGCCTCCTATAAGTAGCAAGCCCTTTTCTTTCCAGATTACTGCATGCTCATACAGCAATAGAAAGGCATACTTGGGATTTAATATCAATGCTCAAGTAAGAGCTATGAACACTGCTTTTTGAGTAGGGAACCTAGGGGAAAGTTGACCTCAATGATCTGTTGCTGTGGACTGACAACTTCATAACCTGCAGTCTGTAGGGATGGGGCACTGGAGATAGGGAAAAGATAGGGTGAAGGTCTCATTGAGCTTTATTAAAAATAATAAGGCAGTTTTGACCTATGAAGCCAGACTCCAGCAATTAGAAGGGCAAAGGCAGCTAGATTTAAGCAATTAGGAAGAAAAAGGCAAAGAACTCAGGACCAGAAAGTTCCTAGGTAGTGTGCTTAAATATGAATCACAAACTTCCCCTTCATTTAACTTCCCCTTTAGCCTCAGGTACTTGTCCATAAAGCCCCCACCCATAATCTTACCCTCCATCAAAGGACAAGGAAAGGTCCCATGGCTGAAAGAAATCCAAGATTAAAATGAAAGACAAGCCAGGAAGCCAATCAGATTCCAGGAGCATATATGGGACAAGGATCTCAATAAAAAGAGCTGGAGACAAGAGATCCATGAGTTATTCACTTTCAAATTCTCCCTACTCATCCAGAGTAGGTGTCTGTGATATCTTCCTTCTTCCTTCCCCATCTTCAAATTGTCTTCTTTTATTTTTAAACTAAATCTTTAGTTCTTTACTGATGATGAGTTTAGGTTTACTGGGTGCTGTGTGCTCTAGCAGAGTAGTGGCATAACACAGCAGAGCAGTGGCTTGCTGTCCACCCCTGGAAATAACAATGTGGAATAGCATGGCATGGTGTACAACCCACCCCAGATGTTATACTTTCAATGTCTTTCTTATGCAAAGTTACTTGTGTCAGTGAACCACATTTCCTGAGGCTCTTGGAGAAGCAAGTCACTGACATCCATCTACTTGCATACATCTGGGAAATCACCTTTTCCCAAGAGTGGCTAATCTCTGTGCCTGTAGGCATCAATGAGGCAAAATTAAGAGTAACATAAATCTATAATAACCTAGGGAGTGTCTAGAAGCAAGGCCTGGTATAGTCCCAACTGGTAAAATCTGACTAAGATACTGTGGGACCATTGAAAACTGATGCTTAAACATTAGACCTTTAAATTGCTATGTCAAAGAAGGAGCTATATATCTAGAGGAGGATTTTCCAGAGAATGAATTTGAAATAGAAGCTAAAGGAATTGAAATTGCTTACCTATAATCCAGGTTCACCCAGAGTTTCTTGAAGGAGACAGAGATATGTCCATGGACAAGGGCATTGCTGGTTGCCCTAGGCCCCTTCAGTCTTCATGAGAATGGGAGGTAAGGCTTTTGGCTGGCCCACTCCCCTCACTCTGAAAGTAGGGACAGACAATCCTCCAGTGCCAGAGGCTCCCTTAGAAAACTCCTAAAAAATCAAGGTAGATCCCCTTAGAGAGGTTCCTTTAGCCACTTGAGCCCAGGAGATCAGGGTAGACCCTTCTCCAGGGCTCCCTTAGAAACAGTAAACTCTTTAAAGATCAAGATGAAGCCTACCTAAGGGCTCTCTGCACAGTGGAGACCTCACTACCCAGTGACTCCCTTAGCCACTTAAGAGGTTAGGGTTGAGCCCCCCCCCCGCCAGGGGCTCACTTAGACTGTCCACTGACTCCCTAGAGAGAAAAGTGGAGACTTTTCAGGGGCTACCTTAGCCACTTGAGAAACAATGTCTCTTGAATTTACCATGATAAAACTTTGGTACTTTGTTTAAGTTAGTAAGACACAAATCTCTTTTTAAAAAACGTAGAAAGTTCTAAGTACAATATGTCTCTACTTTTGCATACTGACAGCTACTTAAAATGACCTTTACTGGCTATTAGTTTGTCTGCTCAGGCCATCAGGCATGTTTCTAATTTATCTGAATTTCTCTTAGGGAAAATACACAAGGAGGAGATCTAACCAAATTCAAAAGAAAAGAGGGAAGGTGTCTCAAATGTTCCCAGAAATTGTAATCTTAGCTCTTATCTACAAAAGATGAAATTTCCTGGTCACTCTGAGGCCAGTTAAAAAAAAAACTAAAAGAAAATGATAAACAAACCTGGCAGAGCCATGTGACCAATCCATGTTACCAACTAAAATGGCTCACAAACATGCCAAAAATCCATGTGGCCAATCAACAGGATGAACCAAAATGGCTGACCCATGTGATGTACCAAAATGGCCAACAAATATGGCAAAAAGTGAACTGGAATGAAACAAAATCCTGAGACAGCAACTCACTAAGGATACCTAGAGATAAAAGATCACTAGGAGAAAAGCACAGATGAGACTTTGAGGAAAAAAAAAGGAGTAAAATGTGGTAGGCAGCTACTTAAATAGGAGATCCAGTTATCAATAGCTATTGTACCCAAAAGAGTAAGAAAGCTTAGCAAAGTATCAGATAGAACAAAAACATGAGGAGAAAAAAAGACGTACTAAACTCTAGGTAACACACATGGAACCTGAAGATCTATTTTGTAACTAGATTATTAACAGGCTCTCTGGCAGCTCTTAACTGATTCATACATATGAGTGGCCAAACTGGGAGAGAGAAAAAAGAAAAGGAGAGGTAAATATGAGATGGACATGTGGCCTCTTATAAGCTGGCAAAAAATAGAGAAAACATATGCTTCTCCTCCAACCCTCCCACATGGTGGGACATACTAGGTAACTAACTGTTTCCACCATCATGGGAAAGCTTGCTGAGTTCCCAACCAATTGGACAGAGAGAATGAAAGAAAAAAACCTTCTCATCTATAGATTTTAGAGAGGGAGAAACAAAAAAAGTACCCAAAAGGACCTTCCTTACCCATGGCTTACCAAAACTGTTACTGGGTTTGTGGTGCTGGAGTCTCCTTTTAGAGGTGCTTTCTAGGTTTTCTGTCTTGAGCAAATAATTGGTCAAGACAAGCACAAAAGTTTCAAGGTTTTACATTTATTAAAGGTAGGAAAAGAAATATGCTCTGTAGAGTGAATTTGGCCCAAGTAAAAGTAGGAAAATAAGTACACTGTATAGGACAAGAGCAGACTACTGAGAAAGAACACTGTATCCCAGAGCTCAGTGGTGATTGGTTTTTTGTATCTTTCATTCCTCTCGCTGATGTTAGTTCTAGGTCATCAGATTGAAAACCTGCTTGAGACCTTGGGAGAGGAATTGAGGATGATACTTTCTGATTGGGTCCAAGTTCAGGGCTTTCAGAACTGTTCTGTGCATGTATCTTGGGATTGTACAATTAGCAGGTCACTCTCACTTGTTCAGCCAGACAACCATGCCCTAATCTTCAGTCTCAATATCAGTTCATACTTCCTATGTTTCACTTCATATCAAATATTATAGTTCCCACTTCACAAATGAATAAACTTATGATATAATTCACATATATATTCTGCATTTTGTGCTATTTTTTCATTTCTTTCTATCCTCTATGTACTAAGCTACACTTTACAGTACAACTATTTTTGTTTTAAATAGTCAATTTTCCTAAGAAAAAAAATTTAGATTCTATTATATGGCTACCCTCTCATTTAACATTTCTAGTAATCTTCATTCCTTCTATTACATATACATTTACATGTTTCATCATTGTACCCCAGCCTAAAACTTTTCTTTAGCTTCTATGTATTGTAGCTCCATTGACTTCAAATTCACTAAACTTTGTTTCTATTGCATATTGTTTTAATGTCATGCCAATTTTTCACAGGTATATAATTGTAAGTGGAGATATTTTTTCTTCCACCATAAAGATATTTCCTACATTGAATTTTGGTTTCCACTGACTTGACAAAAATTCAGCTATACCATTATTCTTGTCATTGTTTATATGTATGAAGTATAATTTTACTCTGTGCTTGAGATCAAAGTTTTCTCTTTTTCTTTGTTTTGATCTGATTGTTTTAATTCATTACGTTGTTTTACACTTTAGTGTGACTCTAAGGTTCCTGGGTTTGATTTTCTTTGTATGTGTCATACTTAGAATTTGCTCCAAATAATGGGTCTTTAATTGACATCTTTATCAAATTTGGGGAAATTTTTGCCATTATTTCTTCACATATTTTTTTCTTCCTTAGCCTCAAACTCTTCTTTCCAAAAACTCAGTTACATACTTAAATGTTAAATCATGTTGTGTTTTGCATCAAATTCCATGGTTCTATTCTTTCCTATCTTTTATATTTTTGTTTTAAGATTCGATTTGAGTGAAAACTAATTTTATTAATTTTGTTTTTTCATTCAAATATTGTTTGAACTAGCCTAGCTCCCTAGATACTTCACACATATTTAGAATTAATTTTTAATGCTACAAAAAGTATCTGATTGGAGGTACATTGAATCAATGCATGAATCAATATAATAATCACATTATAAATGTCAAGATACTAGAAAGATGAGAGATAGTTTGATAGTTGAAAATATTTTTAAATGTGTTATCCATTTATCAGTTTTACAGAATATGGGGGTAGTAAAATAGAAAAGACAATATTAAGGCAAAAATAAGGTTCATAGCTATGTATCTGAATATGCATGTAAACACAATAAATATAAACCAAATAGATCAAACTTTTAGTAGCTATCACAATAACAATAAAAAATTGATTTCTGCCTCTTGTTGACCACTAGAGGCATACCAACAGTCATGCCAGAGAAATATTACATAGATAGGTATGAAAAATGTATCCAATACGTACTGTAAGGAAGAGAATAAGAACCTTGAAGTATCAACATTTTTAAAATAGAATTTATGGTAAATAGCATTGAAAGGAACAAAAATGTTCACTACTTACTACTACAGATAATATTTTTCACATAATGGTTATCAATTAATGGGCCTTGAATAAATAAATCTATGTACAAAGAAGAAAAATATCAAGATTTTAATGTTTCTCTAACAGGAGGTGATAAAGAATATTGAAGAACTGAAAAGTACATAATTTATTTGAAGAACCAAATTAACACAATGGAAAATTCTACCCCCAGAAAATTAAGACCAATAGGCCTTTTTTTACACACATATGACCTTTCCAAAAATGACCATATAACTAATAGCCAGATGTGGCAGAGCCCACCTGTAATCTCAGAGTCTAGAAACTGTGGCAGAAGAATGACAAGTTGTCACCCAACCAGGGCAACTTAACAGCACAGTGAGACCCTGTCTCTAAATACAAAAAGAATAAATAAATAAATAGGGCTGGAGTGTAGCTTAGTGCAATGGTCCTGGGTTCAATCCCTAGTACCTCCACACAGGTACAATTTCACAGAAATTGAAAGAAGTCTTAAGAAATTGAAATAATCAATGCTGTCCAAGCTAGCAAAATTTTATCATGCTTAAGAATAACCTAATGAGCTTATTAAAACACAAGACCTTGGGCCAATCCCTAGAGATTCTGACTCAGAATCTGGTTTTTTTGTTTGTTTGTTTTTTGGTTTTTGAGACAGGGTTTTACTGTGTAGCCCAGGCTGGCCTCAAACTCATGGCAATCCTCCTGCCTCAACCTTCCAAGTGCTGCGATTACAAGCCTGTCCCACTACTCCTGGTAAGAATATACCTTTCTAACAAGCTCCACGGGGATCACAATCATGCCAGTTCCCGGACCAACCCTGAACTTGGACAGCATGTTCTCTGACAGAAATTTAATTCACTTCAAAATCAGTAATGAACCAATACCTTTTAAAATAATTGTGCAAAAATATGTGTCTTCAGCAATGCACTCCTTGAATTACTTACTCATGAGTTACAAAAATATCACAACGAAATTGCAAAATATTTTGAAAGGAACTGTGAAAATATGAAGTCAAAACCTTAAAAAGTTAATGTGATATTTAGAAGGAAATAGCCTAGTATGTATTTATTTTTGAAAACAAGCTATATGGGAATTAAATGAGTTATTGGTTCAATTCCAAAAGTCAAAAACAAACAAGCAAAAAAGTAGTTGCACTTCTAGTAATGAAGGGCTAGCTTGCAGCAGTCACAAACTCCTGCTGAGATCAGAGAATAAATGGGTAAAGAGTAAAAATAACAACTTTGAAAGTAATGAAGAAACACCAAGGAAGCCAGAATTTGGGCCCTTGAAGGAATGGAAGTGCATGGTGGGTGGGTCTCTTGGCATCATGTTTTCCAGCAAAAGACTGACAGATGTCTAACTATTCCAGCTAAATTGGTCAAGACATTGAACACAAAGACCGTGCTAAGGAGTACAGAGGCTGATGATAATTTTGGCACTCCCTTGGGGCTGGAGAAAGTGAGCTCCTTGGGCATTTATCATCCAGGGTATTTGCTTACTCATAGGGGGATGAAGCCAAGAGAACAGGAGTGAGTGATCAAGTGTTCATATCCAGTAGATTGAGGACCTGAGCAAACCTAAACAGAGCAAAATGAATGCTATGCTGGGGATATAAAGTTTAGACTTCCTGGTGATCAAGAAAGAAGAAATTTAATAAGTAGTTCACATGTTGTTTAGGAACCCCTGAATAAAGTAAATCTTGGGAATATGACCAAAGAAGAAATAACTCGATGAAGATTTATAAACAGTACCGTCAGTTTCAGAACAGCTTAATTATGTATTTGGTTATGGTAATTTCTAAACTGACTTATGGGACATATATAGAACACTGCACCCCAAAATTTCAAGACATGCAATCTTTTCAAATATGTATTTGATGTAACATTTATTAAATGATAAGCAACAAACTAGTCTCAAATAATTTCAAAGATTGAAATGATTTAGATCTATATTCTGACCATATTGGAAATAAGCTAGAAAGCAATTACAAAAAGATAAAAAGCTGTTTATATGAATTTTGAATTTACATGACATTAAGCCATGTACTCAGGGCTGGGAACATAGCTGTCTGGTAAAGTGCTTGTATAGCATGTGAGAGGCCTGGGGTTCAATTCCCAGTACCACCACCACCACCAATAAAAAGTCACATTTATGAATCACTATTAATCAATAAAGACATTCTAAAGGAAATTGGAAAATATTCTGAAGTGAATCGCAGTAAAAATATGACTGTCAAAACTTATATAGTGAGGGCCTGGGATTTAGCTCAGTGGTTTCGCCGCCTGCTGCGCAAGTGCAAGGACCCGAGTTCAATCCCCGGTACCAAAAAAAAAAAAACTTATATAGTGAGATTTTAGCTGAATTTGTAATGCTAAGTACACATATTGGGAAAGAAAACAGGTGGAAATTCAAGGGTGTAAGTGCTCCTTTAAAAAAAATTTGAAAAAGAAAGGAAAATAAAACTATCTCATGGAACAAAGTGGAAATCAGCATAGAAACTAACAAAATAAAAAAACAAAGAAAAAAGATAAACAGAAAAGCTCATTCTTTGAAATTAAGAAGGAAATTGATAAGTATTTTGGGCAACTGATCAAGAAAGAGATGATGACGTTACAGATTACAAATACCAGGAATATAAAAGAACATTTCACTACCAATATGACTGACATTGTTATAAGTAGAATATATGATCAATGAGTTTGCCAGTAGGTTTTAAACTTATATATGAATGAACTCTTCAAAACATTCTAAAACTGATCCAAGGAAAAACAAAAAACATGAATAAGCCTAAATCAATTATATACTAATGTTATAACACTAACAACCTTCCCACAATAAAAATTATAAGGCAAGATGGCTGAATTTTTCTAAATGTTTAAGAAAAAAATTAACTTCGTAAAAAATATTTACAACTATACAGTAAATCCTTTCCACCTCATTTTATCATACCAGTATAAACTTGATGTGAAAACCTGATAAGGACATTGCCAGAAAGGAAATAATATGCTAAGCTGCCTAAAAAATTGTGACAACTTCATATTTTACAGCAAGAAAATTGTTACACACCCAGAAAGACACACTGGTTAATCATGGGATATTGAAAGCTTTCTGTCACAAAATTGGGTTAAACAGTGATGCACAAAACCAATTTTACTATATATTCAGAAATTTTTACAAGCGTGCAATTTAAGTTCAAAATTGCAAATAAGCATAAAATGGATTGTTAAAATAATTTGTCATTTGGAATTATAAACTTAAAAAAACAATGTAATACTACTAATCAGCTATAAGAATTTTTAAAATCCCCGAACCTGACAACACTAAATGCTGGTAAGGATGCAAAGCATGATTGCTTCTGAGAATGAAAAATAATACAGATATTTTGGAAGATGATATTCAAGTTCCTACAAAGTTAAACATAATCTTGCCATATAATTCAATAATCCCATTCTTATATATATATGCCCAATTTATTTGAAAATTTATGCTGACCCAAAATCTTGCATGTGAATGTTTATAGCAGTGTTACTAAAATTCACCAACAGCTAGAAGTCACTAAGTGTTTTCCAATAGATAAGCTAACATGGCAAATACAAATAATGAAATGCTATTCAGCAGTAAAAATATAATAAAAAGACCAAAATACATATCACTAAGTGAGGTAAGTCAGAATGAAGATACTATATACTGTGTGATTCTAATTATATGCCTTTCAGAAATGGGCATAACTCTGGAGACAGAAAAAACATCAGCAGCTGCCAGAAGGTTTGGAGGAACAAGGCACCTGTTGAACAGGTGAAACACAAAGAATTGTAAGGTGGCAAAATTATTCTGTATAAAACTGTGTATTAGATGCATGACATTATTTGTCCTGTGTTTGTCAAGGCCCGTAGAATTTTACAGCACAAAGATTGGACCATAATGTTTTAACACACTTCCTATTTCCCTTACAATACTGGTTGCCAGCTCTTGTGGCTGCAGAGATTACCCTGAGGTCACCCTCAGATTACAGTCACAACATTTTCCCCAAATTTGACACAAACTATCTCACATTGGTCTAGTATATCAACAGTCTTTGGAAACAAAAGATATCATCCTATTTATAACATTTTGGTTTTAGTAGTGGTATCCTTTTATAAAATACAGTAATTCTGATTGTTAAAAATGTCAAATCCTAGATAATGTACCTTCCTACAACTGATGGGAGGAAACAGAATCCAACCAGTCACTGCAGCACCACCAAGAATGACAAGAAGGTCAGAGATAAATGTATTTTTGTGCAGAATGTGATGTTCTACTTAGTGTTGTTCCATGCTTTGAAATTCACCAAAGGAAAAAAAATATATTAAATACTGATCTTCAAATACATTTCTGATACATTAGGATTAGAGATATCTTCTGTTTAGAAATAACTCCAAAAACAGTTTATAAATGTTATTTTCACAATGAAAACCAACCAGATTTGCATCAGCCTCAAAGAGCCTGTTTATGTAAAGGTAAATGGATGCTGGCAGTGAGCTGCATATTTTTTCTAAATGGGAAATTAAATTGAAACAAAAACTTAGAAAGCTGAGGTATCAGAAAGGAGTGTGACTGTCACAGGACTTTAGCTATATTAGGAATTATGAAACCACGTACAACTTTGAAAGTAGAGTCAATGGGACTGAAGGCACATAAGGACTGAAGGAACTGCACATAATATGACACTGTGGATGACAAGATTTTTTCTGTAAACTATGAACAAATTGATACTACAAAACTAGATTGGACAATTAGTAAATGAATAATAGATTATAGGAACCAAATTTTTCACTTGGGCATTTACAAATAAACAATGAGAGGAGACTAGAATGATCCATGCAATAATGGATATACATACACATATGGTTACATAGAGCATATTTTAGATTTGCTTATATACAAAGGTTAGTATACACACATATTTTCAAGACATGAAATACACAACATTAACCCAGAGCATCTTATATTACCAGAAATTAAGGAAGTGCTGCACCAAAACAAAACATATGCATATTTATAGGGTTTGTCAAAGAGCCACAGGAGCCAACTGAAAGAGTTCCCAATGACCACAGCTAGGACAATTTTAACAACAAATGAGTAAAGTAGTATTAGATTGTAACCCAAACTCCAAAAAATATACCCATGAATCTATATTGATATAAATAAAGAATTGAATAAATAAGCAAAGGGGGGGGAAAGAGGAACATCTCCCATGCAGAAAAAAAGTGATAAATCATCACACATTTTAGCCTCAAAGAATGAGACAGCTGAGTGTGGTAGCATATATCACCAGCTCGTAGAGACCTCCTTCCATGAAAAGAACAGGATGAAGAGTAGTTTTGGAGTAGGGAAACCTGATAATCACTATCTCAGCTGGGTCAATTTCCACAGTGACAAATTATGTTTTGAAAGCATGCCCTTGTATCTTGAATGTCATGGAAATGGCACTTTCCTTCTGAGGTCTTCTTTCCCCAAACCCATAAAACTAGTCTAATTATATATAATCGATCTGTCTATCTGATAAGTCTCAAATAAGAGCTTCCTTAAATACCTTACCAGCGCTCCTCAAAACCGTCAGTCTTGAAACACAGGAATACCTGAGAAACTGCCACAACCAGGAGGACCCCAAGGAGACAGGACAACTAGCTGTGGTATGGCATCTCGGATGGGCATCTGGGACAGAAAAAGGCTTTGGTAAAAACAAGGAAAATCTAATAAAATACAAGCTTTCATAACAACATCATTTCTTTTTGTTATAAATACACCATGCAGACGTAAGATTTTAATAAAGGAAACTGGCTGAGTAAGCAAATGGGATCTATACACTAACTTCTTAGTTTTTCTGTAAATTTAAAACTTTCCTAAAAGTAAGGTCCATTCGAATATTTCAAAAGTATCTATGGTATCTGAATTTCTCATTCTAAATAATTGGAATTTAATTTTTAAATATACCATTTATAATTATCAGTCTTACAATCTTCAGGAAAGATTGGAATTAAATATATGCCAAATCTCTACATTGAAAACTTCAAAACATTTTTAAACAAAGAAATATCTAAATAAATAAAATTAATATACTATCTAAATATATAGCATGTTCCAGTGTTAATAAACCCAGAGTCATAAAGATAGAAATTCTCCCCAATTTAGTCTATAGAGTGAAAATAATTCAAATCAATATTAAAGTGATAAATAATTCAAATCAATATTAAAGTGAATATTTTGTAGAAAATAAAAAAGAAATGTGTGTTGTAATTCAAAGAGCCAGGATTTGTGCTATAAGTGGCCTAGAAAACAAATTAAATTTGAAGGACTTACAGTATCAGTATCAAAAATTATCATATTGCTAACATAATTTAAAGAGTACATATTGCTGCAAGAATAAGCAAGCTAACAGAACAGAGTCTGAAATCCAAACTATGTACTAGTGACAATGAGGCTCAGTTGGAAAATGATAGTCCATTGAATTAATCAGTGTTTCTGAATCAAAAACCTAGACTCCTACCTGTCACTATATAAAATATTCAATTCCAATTA
>NW_004624735.1:21975570-22013498 GCF_000247695.1 Heterocephalus glaber | reverse complement strand
TCCAAAAATGGGCATCTGAAATGAACAGACATTTCTCAGACAAAGAAGTAGAAATAGCAAATAAACATATGAAAAAAGGTTCAACCTCACTAGTCATTGGAGAAATGCAAATGAAAACAATGCTGAGATTTCACCTCACCCTAGAAAGAATGCCTGCTATCATGAAATCAACCAATAACAAATGCTGGTGGGGCTGTGGGTAAAGAGAAACACTGCTCCACTGCTGGTGGAAGTGTAGACTGGTGCAACCACTGCGGAAATAAGTATGGAGATACCTCAGAGAACTAGGACTAGAAGTCTTGTTTGACCCAGCTATTCCCCTGCTGGGTATCTTCCCCAAAGAATTTCCAGAATCATACCACAGTGAGATATGTGCACCCATTTCATAGCAGTACTGTTTGTAATAGCTGAAACTTGGAAGCATCCCAAATGTCCATCAACTGGAGACTGGATAAAGAAAATGTGTGTTTTCTTTAGAAAATGGAGTATGACTCAGCCATAAAAAATGAGAGATTACAGACATTTACAGCTAAATGGATGCACATTGAGGCCATACACTTAAGTGAAATAAACAGGACACAGATTGTGTAAATACCGAATAGTTTCCCTAGTGTGAGAAACTGAAAGTGTATCTAAGGACTATAAGTGATAATAGATAAGGTGAAATAGGAAGAAAAGGGGCAAAGGGGAAGGGGAAGTGGGAGGGGTAGGGGAAAGGAAAGAAGGGAATGGGATTAATATGAGAAAATGAAAAAATAGAAACAAAATCTTTGTAAATAGTGAGGGATGGAGGGGTTGAAGGTTGGAAAGGGAATGGGGAAATATTATGAACCGAGAGAGTATCTAAAGGTGCAAAGTTCCAATGATGAATGTCATTATATTGTATACCTAAAATGTACAAATAAAATTAAGGCAAAAAACGAAAAGTATTAAGAAGTGTTTTGCAGTATTAAAAATATGACTACTGAAGAATTCCTCTCATTATGTTGATATTTAACTGGAGGGGAAATATTTGTTAAGCAAAAAGAAATTTTGGTGTGATCCTTGTATGTGATTCATAATCTGCACTACTTTGAAGGAAAGATGATCTAAAATGTTACCAATTTGGATTTCTTGGACACAAGTACATCCCTTTAAGGAAAATTGTTACTAACAGGGAAAAGGAGACAGACTCTGTGGTCATATGATCAGCCACCAAAATAGGCTTGAAGGTTCTCTGTGTTTTAGTTCCACGCTAAAGATAGGTGTGTCACCAGCTGGGCAGTAACACAGGGTTCTGTCTCCTACACACCAGTCAAAGTGGGGTGCATGGTGGTCAAATTCAAGCCTAAAGTGGTTAACAATGTGCCTGTGGGATTCAGTCTTCATGCCTTATTTATGCAACTGATATGGATTTCTGTGCTTCAACTCTTCCCCTTTCCTCATGACCCAGATCTGCCTTGTCTGGCTTGGTCACAGAGACCTTCGTGTTTTCCTGTTCCTTGTCTCCTTCCAGAGTGCCTTGAGTGCCTGCCAGCAGAAAGGAATTATGCTGCCACAACCTCTGGCATCCTGGGCCATTTGGGACTGTGCGATTGAGTCATCCTAGTGGATTTCTTTGTTCTATCTGCCTACTCCTTGCTCTAAAGATTGGTGATTACCACTCATTTTCTCTGTAATGAGGTCATGGGGTGGGGGCAGTAATGCTGCTTTCCAGGGTCCCCTCCAGAGGCCAACTCTGAATTCTAATCCAACAAGTAAATCTACATTTCATGGCCAAGCCAAAATCCAGTGCTGTGAGGCAGGATAGAAGGTGCAAAGAGCCAAAGTGAGCTAAAGTTGCTTGGAAAAAAAGCAGCTAGAGGAAATGAGGATTAAGAAAACTATGAGAGTGAATCCCAACAAATGTGGCTTAGCTGAAGTGTAATCAAGACATTTGAGACCACTTGCTGCAAGGTTCAGAGCGATGCCTTCCAGCTCATGCTGCAGGCTTTGTCAGATCTGCTACCTACCAGCTCACAGCAAGAGGTGACCAGCCCCTCACAAACCATTCCCAGCCAATTATTCCCTTTACTGAAACAATGAAATGAAAACAACACTCTGCCTTTAGGCAAGATTACATAATATCAAAATAGGAATCAACTAATAATAGGGACTAACTAATAATCATGAGCTCTTATAGTCACACAAATTATTTCATACAAATGGTCACTCTCAAAAGCAATATGAAGCTGCTTACAGTAAACATGTCAGCTACTTAAAGTCCATTATCAGAGAAAAAAATGAACACTAGCAGTCAGGGAGCATTAGAAGCAGAGGCCCATGGGATGTGGCTTTCAGACCTGAGCTTTCTGGCAGTGCCTACAGAATGGACCAATGGTGAACTGTCAATTAAAGTAGAATTCATCATTATGCCCAGCAATAGTAAATGATTTGTATGGAATAAGTACTATATGCCAGAGATGGATTATTTCATGCAATCATCACATCAGCTCCATATCTTTTTAAAAAAGAGGAAGACAGGTAATTTATCTAAAGTCGGAAGGGTGAGACAAAAAAGTTATAGTTGAGGGAGGAGCATCCCTACTCCAAGGTTTATCTAGACCAAGCCTGCTTCACCATGGGGATATAATCAGCTCTTACACAAAGACAAATTTTCCAATGGCAATTCAGACATCCTCATTGTTTTAGTCACATCAACTTTCAAAAGTCCATCTAATACTTGTTCCAAATAAATTTTTGGATTATTTTCTCAAGGTCTGTGAAGTATGCTGCTGGGATTTCAATTGGGATTGCATTGAATCTATATAGCAGTTTTGGAAGGAAGGCCATTTTCACTATGTTGATCCTTCCTTCCCAGGAGCAAGGGATGTCTTTCCATTCTCTGATAGCGTCTTCAATCTCTCTTTTCAGAGTGCTGTAGTTTTCAGAGAAGAGGTCTTTGGTTTCTTATATTAGGATGATTCCTAGGTATTTCAGTTTCTTGCTATTGTGAAAGGAATTGTTTGTCCTATTTCTCTCACAGTGAGTCTGTTGTTAGTGTAGAGGAATGCTAGTGATTTTTGGGTGTTGACCTTGTATCCAGTTACTTTACTGAATTTGGTGATTAAGTCTAGAAGAATTTTGGTGGAGTTCTTGGTCATATATATGTAGAGAGTATAATGTCATCTCCAAATAATGACAATTTGACTTTTTCATTTCCTATCTTTATTCCTTTTATTTCTTTCTCTTGTCTAATTGCTGTGGCTAATGTTTCCAGAACTATGTTGAACAGGAGTGGTGATAGTGGACATCCTTATCTTGTTCTTGATTTTAGTATGAAGGATTTCAGTTTTTGACCATTTCATATGATATTGAGTGTTGGTTTTTCACAGATGGCTTTTATCAGATTGAGGTAAACACCATCTATTCCAATTTTTTGTAGGGTTTTTATCATAAATGCATGTTGGATTTTGTCAAACTTTTGAGACCTAGAATAGCAAGAGCAATTCTAGACAACAGAGACATGCCAGGGTGTATCACAACCCCCAACTTGAAACTATACTACAAAGCTACTGTGATAAAAACAGCATGGTAATGGCAAAGAAACAGACTTGAGGACCAGTGGAACAGATTAGAAGATGCAGAAACAACTGCAGACACACTCAGCCATCTCATCTTCAATAAAGGAGCCAAACACCCTCACTGGAGGAAAGATAGCCTCTTTAATAAATGGTGCTGGAAAAATTGGGCTTCAACTTGCCAAAGATTAAAACCAGACCTATATCTCT
This sequence comes from Heterocephalus glaber, assembly GCF_000247695.1. The sequence continues at coordinate 22,009,749 of NW_004624735.1, read as the reverse complement.
CACCAGGCACTAAACTAAAATCAAAATGGATTAAAGATCTAAATATTCAAATAGAAACTCTGAACCAGCTGGAACAGAGATTAGGTAGAACCCTTGAAGACATTGGTGTAGGAAAAGATTTTATGAACAAAACCTCAGTTGCCCATAAACTAGCATAAACAATCAACAAGTGGGATCTCTTCTTATTAAAAGGCTTCTGCACAGCAAGAGAAACCACCAGCAGTGTGAAGAGACAACCCACAATGTGGGAAAAATTTTTCACCTACTGTTCCTCAGAGAAAGGTCTACTATCTAGAATGTATAAAGAACTTAAAAGAATCAGAGTTCCCAAATTTAAAGACTCAATCCAAAAATAGACATCTGAAATGAACAGACATTTCTCAGACAAAGAAGTAGAAATAGCAAACAAACATATGAGAAGTGTTTAATTTCAGTGCTCATTGGAGAGATGCAAATGAAAACAATGCTGAGATTCCACCTCACCCCAGAAAGAATGGCTGCTATCATGAAAACAACCAATAATAAATGTTGGTGGGGCTGTGGGGAAAGAGGAACACTGCTCCACTGCTGGTGGAAGCGTAGACTGGTGCAAGCACTGTGGAAATCAGTATGGAGATACCTCAAAGAACTAGGACTGGAAGTTTCATTTGACCCAGCTATTCCCCTGCTGGGTATCTTCCCCAAAGAATTAAAAGAATCATACCACAGCAATATATGGGCATCCATGTTCATAGTAGCACCATTTGTAAAAGCTAAAACTTGGAAGCATCCCAAATGCCCATCAACTGGGGACTGGATAAAGAAAATGTGTTTTTTCTTTAGAAAATAGAGTACTGCTCAGCCATAAAAATGAAAAATTAGAGACATTTATAGCTAAATGGATGCACATTGAGGCCATACTCTTAAGTGAAATAAATAGGACACATATGTGTAAATACCAAATAGTTTCTCTAGTGTGAGAAACTGAAAGTGCAAATAAGGACTAAAAGTTATAGTAGATAATGTGAAATAGGAAAAAAGGGGGCAAAGGGGAAGGGGAAATAGGAGAGGTAGGGGAAAGGAAAGAAGGGAATGGAATTGATATGAGAAAATGGAAAAATGGAAACAAATTCTTTGTAAATGGGGAGGGATGGAGTGCTTGATGGGAGGGGAGGGGAATTGGGAAAAAATAACCAAGAGAGATTATAAAGGTGCAAATTTCCAATGATGAATGTCATTATATTGTATATCTAAAATGTACCAATAAAATTAAATTTAAAAAGTCTGTCTGATAATTCACATAAGTATATGTACTTTGTTTCTGACAGATGATAAATAAGCACTGCCCTTTTTCCTCCAGGAGCCGGAGACCAGTGGGTTTATTATTAGAGCAGATGCCTCTTCTGAGGATGATGGGCAATGCCAAGCATGTCGAGGATGACTATGGTGATCCACGGTGACTAGGTTGTATGGAGCTACAGAACAAAGAAAGGAGGAGAAAGAAGAAATCTGCTGGTTTGGAATATTAGGCTAGTGCAGTGTTATCTCAGACACTCCTTCTGTGTCCTCCTCCCAGTCCCATTCTCTTAGGTTTTCCTTTTGGCTCCCACAGTGAGATAGAGGCTCAGGTTCTAAGGCCTATCTTTGCATGATTTTATGAGGTGACTTCAGTTGGGACAGAATTCCTCAGTGCCTCATCCCTGCTGGGCATGGTCTTCACAAAATGCTGGTAGAGATCCTTTCATGTTATCTGGCCTAGAGGACAGGGCAGTGCCAGGGGGAAGCAGGGACTGGAATAGGCTGGCATGAGCCCTGCCACTTTCCCTTCCCAGAGCTGCCCCTGAGTGCTAGATCATTGCTCACAAGACGTGGGGCTGGAGGGCAGTGACACAAGAACAAACACAACTTTCTTTCTTTTTTTTTTTTTTTTTGTATGTTAACTATACCTAGATTTTTTTTAATGTGCAAAAGGTTATATACACTTTCTTGGAGTTGCAATTACTTAATAAGTTTAACTGGATCCGGGGTGGCAGGGCCCAAGTGTCAGTGCTCAACCATCAAAGCAAAGTGGACACTATTCTTGTAAGGGACACAGAAGCAAAACAAATGGTAAGAATGGTCGGATATGTGTAGACCCATGGCACTGGTTAATGTATCATGGTGTTTGTGGAAGTGAAATACATAGGAAGCCTACTTTTAAAAAATGCTAAATATAGTTTTTAAAGTTATTTTAGGGCTATATTACAAAATTGTTTGGTAAACACTGACTAATCCATACATGGGAAGAAATCTCTTATATTTTGAGTTCTTTTTCTTGAGCTGGGCACAGTGATAAGAACCTGTAGTCCCTAGAGCCAGGGATATAGCTCAGTGGCACTGTGCCTGCCTCACAAGCGCAAGGTCCTGGGTTCAAGCCCTGGTACCTCAAAAAATAAAACCTGTAGTCCCAGCTGTTCAGAAGCCTTAGAGAGGCAGCCTGGCTAACACAGTGAGATCTTGACTTTTATAAGAACAATAAAGGACATAATACAGCACATGCTCAAGGCCCTGAGTTTAATCCCAGCACCCGAAGAGCAAAAAACAAAAATATTTTCCCTCTTCGTTTATCAGAACTAAGCAGCCTTACTACATCACAGAGTGATTCATAAGACTTCATAATTTGACAAATCAGATAATTTGCTTTTTTCAGTGTTAGCCCTAGTATTTTTCTAATAACTACCTTGGATTTTAGTGCCAGAAGATTACATTAACAGGAAGGTAAGAAACAAAATTAACTGAAGAAGGAATTAGTCTCCAAATAATTTTCTCAGTGAATGAATAAATACACTTTTAAGTTTATACTGGTAGTTGTTTCCTCCCAGACCTTCATCTTTGGAGGGAGAATGAAATAGCTTATGAATCTTTTCATGTTAATGAAGTCCCCAAACTGATGATCTAGTTCTAACCTACTCACTCTCAAATTCCCTAAGTGTATAAGCAAAAGTGACCTAGAACACAGACGTTTATATGAATAAATAAACATGGGGAATGATCATACTGAGCAGACAGGCTCAATACTGATGTTTTGAGACATGACCTGGTCCTCTAGTACTTCCCATTTGATTCAGCTATGCTATAAAAACCTTAATGACTAACTGAATCTCTTTCTGGCATGTAGGACATGAGGCCCCAGACTTCTTTAGTCTTCTAGTGCAGTGAAAGCAAGTGGTAAGATGGCTTGTCCTCCATGAATAATGTTTCCATCTCATGGTCTTCTCTCACATAAGCTATTTGGCTTCAAGATATTCTGGCAATCCTCCATGTTTTCTGTCTCTACTTTCTGCTCAAAAATGTTATATGATTGTTCTCCCATGCTTGAGATGGTCTCTTGGCTTTCAGAACTGTGAGCCAAATCCAAAAATTCCATTGAGCCGCAGGGATTAAACAGTTTGGAATTGTCTTCCTTGACACAAACATCTTTAGGTCTAACAACTGGAGCTGAAATGGTTCTTTGGCAATCAGGGACATCGATTCCTTCATTTTCTGACTCTTGCCTGGTGAGTTAAATTTCTTGCACTCTGTACACTGCCACTCATCCTCAGAGGTGACTTCTACACCAGTATCATCACTTAAGGACTCGGAGTCCTCAAGGTCATCACTTTTTCCCACTTCAGTCATCTTTTTATTACTCATTTTCCCTACTTCTTCACTTGCCTGTTCAGTATCAGCAGTTTCAACTTTTATTCCAACACCTAACTGCTCTGATACTGACTCAATTAAAAACCACAAATCATCTGTAGTATCTGAAACAATGGCAGTACCTATATGCTGATGAGTCTGTAAATCAATTGAGCCATTGCTTCTAGGTGTATAGTTGCTTCTCAAGTTTCCTAGAAACCACCAAGGCAGGCCCGCTACATCCCACTCCTCAAACCCAAGGTCCAGCCCAGCAGTCTCATCTTGGGTTAAATTTTTGATCAAGTCTTCATCTCCTCTAGAATTTTTGTGTTTATGTTGTGAGGTAGGCAGTGTGTGAGCACCACCTTCTTCAGTTCTTTTCCTGGCACTGGAACCTTCGTGTGCACTTTGCTTTGCTTGGTCTTGACTTGGAATATCCATACTGTGATCCTGTGTGAGAGCGAGAGTCTGTGCAGCATCTGTAGTAGCAGTGGCTAAAGTGACAAGATTCTTTCTCAGCATATCATAGAGAGAGCTTGGATCTTTCACAGAGAAGCTCTGACGTCCTAACAGTTCTCCCAAAAGATCTTCTCCACAATATACCATGTGCTGCTCCTCAGATCACAAAGCTGCTTCACCATCACATACTGGCTGAGATAGTGCATTACCTCTTTAACAGTGAACATTTCACCTTGTGCACCTGATGCCTGGAAAATCTTCAAAAGTGGCAGTTTGGTCATACCTGACTGATTTGCTCTGAAGAGATCCTGCAAGCACGCTCAGATGTTGAACACTGGGCAGAGGTGCAATGTGATGTCATGTTGGCAGTGAAGATACTTCAGTCTGTTGATAAAACTTATCGCTGCTCCATGAGGTGCTCCCCCTTGGAGCCCGGGGTGAGGAGTGGTAGTTGCAGGTCCTATGGCTTCAGCATAGTTGTGTTTGAAAGGGCCAAACACAACTTTCATAAGAGAAAGTTCCAGTTTCCTCCCTGGTTCCCAGGAAGCTGCATCAGCATGGAGGGAATAGATCTCCAAGTTTTATCTGCCACTTGAGAAAGTGCCTGCAGAATGCTCAACACACTTGTTTGCTTTTAATAATGGATTAGAAGCTAAGTGGAGAAAGTGAAGCTCCCGCAGCTCCAAGGAGAACATTGGACATTCTGCTGCCATGAATTTTAACAGCATTTCATTTCAGCCATTTCTTTTGAAAAGATCCCAAAGCAATTTTAGAAGCAGTGCATTCTCAGAGTGCTGCACCTAGGCAGCGGAGTTGGGGTAGCCCCTCTCCAGAGCACCTGGGATGTTCTTCTCACCCTACCACAGGCTTCCACCTGCACTGGGGAAATGGTATCCAGCTGAATCTCAGGTTAACAGAGCAGCCTTTCAATCCCTGGGCCACTCCCTCCTGGATGTGTGACCCTGTATGAATTATATCACCTCTCTCAACCTAAGATGAGCCCCAAATCAGTAGTAGCAGTGGCAGAAAATAAATAAAGTGGAGAGCAAAGCAACAATAACATTCGATGAGCTGCCGGTCATTTGGCTCACTGCTTTGTGTTTTTCAGTAATAATTATACCTACACCTCACCCTAGATATCTTTAGCTTTATGAAGAAGAGAAGCTGGCATCCAGAGGAAGCCAAACACCCAAGATCATATAGTAAGTGACCTGGACTTGACCTGCAGTTAGAAATCTTTTCCCCTGCTTTGGCCATCACGTCTAACACAGCCTCCCTATGAGAGTTGGTGGCTGGCTGAATGGGAGCTGTGTGAGTGAGACACGTCCTAAGATACACTGAGGAGCTGATGCTGCTGGGGCAACTCTCTGAGAAGATTTAGGGGCATGCAATGTCCTTGTGGACACCATGGTGGATTTGGTGTTGGAAAGAACCATGTTCTTTTCTTCCCATTTACAGTAGTAGCTCACTTCTCCTATACCAGCAGCTTCTCCAGAGGTTAACACTGTTCTTGGTCATCCTCAGCCACCTACCCTCTTTCCTCAACTGCAGGCCACCTAATTTGTGCCTTCATCACACTAATGAGAGCACTTTCAGTCTCTCTCATTCCTGAAAAGCCTTTTCTCATTTGGCTACCTGTACTACACTTTCCTTTCTTTCCCTCTCTTCTCCCCTCCCTTCCCCTCCTCTGCTCTGCTCTCCCCTCCCCTTCCCTTCCCTCCCTCCCTACCTCTCCTTTCTGCTGCTCTCTTCTTCCCTCCTCTTTAATCTGCCCTTTGCCTGTCCTTTACTGTCCTTTCCTTCTCTACTCATCTCTCTACCCACATGCTCTTACTTAGTTTTCTTATATAGTCCTTTGGAGCCAGTTATCATCAGATCATATGCTACTACACTCCAAACTATGACTTCCACCCAGTCACTCTTCTGAGAAGGGTCCCATGTATCCAAGTACTTAGGGGCCACCTCAAGCTGGACATCCACAACATATCTATACCCAAAGATAAAAAAAATTATTAAACACAAATTATTGCCATTGTCCAATTTGCTTTTCAAGCCAATAGTCATCACAGATCCTCAGAAAGGTAAATTTGATCTTGATGTCTCCCTAATGATAGACAAGTCACTGGCTTCTTGTGTTTTGGACAGTCTGGACCTGAGGTCTGAACCATGAGCAGCAGGAGAGCTGTATAATTCACCATCAGCTCCCTCAGGCTTTGCATCCTGGCTCCCTTGTATGATCAGGCCATACACATACACCCCTTGCCTTTATGAGATGATGGTTGACTCCAAAGAAGTGGCTGAAATTATCCAGAAAAAGTGTTTGAGAAGAACAAAATCCTTAGGAACGCTAAGAATTCCAGGAAGAGGTGCAAAGGAGGGTCCATTGGAGAAGACAGGGTTGTGGTTGCCAAGGCAATAGAAATGCAGTACAGAGTACAGGAAGTGTTGAAAGCCAAGGGAAGTGGCAGTTTTGTGGCAGGGTTATGCTAACAGCATCTGAAGCCCAGAGACCACAAAAACAGGTCCTCAGCTTCACCAGTGGAAAAGCCCTATGGACACAGGGTGGAAGCTGTTACTCTCAGCTCCTTTCCAGTCATGACTCCTTTGAGTCATGCTCTTCTACGTCTTTGCAATTCCCATTCCCTAGAATGATTTTTCTTTCTCCAGTTCTCTTGGCAAACTTATGCACATTTTTCAATGCTCATTTATTCAATCAACAAATACATATTAAATGTCCACGTGACGGTTAACTCTAGTTGTGTCAACTTGACTGGCCTAGAATCTGCCCAAGGAATTACTACAGGACACTTTTGGGTGTGTCTGGGTGGGTCATGGAGAAGTCTCCTTTGGTATTATATATGCTCCCAGGCCCCATCCTTTCTAGTTCTATTCCCCTCCTCTGCTTCTTGCCTGCCATCTTTATTCTGCTTTGCCCTTCTGCCATAATTTTTTTGCCTTGGGACCACCCTGGGCTAAATCCCCTGAAACCAAGAGCTAAACTAAATCTTTCCTCCTTTAAGTTGCAGGTGTCAGGTATTGTGTCCCAGGGACAGAAAGCTGACTAATACAGTCTTCCATGAACACGGCACTGTTTGGAAGTCCCCAAATAGGGCTTCTCTTATGAGATCTTTGTCAATCCCATGCACATGGACAGGCTTCCTTGTTTGTGCAACTACAACATCTTGAGCACCTCCTCCTTCCACCTGCATCCTCACCCCAAAGAGCTTAGACAGGCACTCACTTCCTGACTCTAGAACAAATTAGGAGATTGGAAAATTAATTTTATTCACCACTGTATTTATAGCACCATGCTTTGTGTCCATTTTCCTACTGACTCTTTCATTTTTCCCTCCTTTTTTCTTTTTTAATTATTTCAATGTAATACAAGCAGATATTAATTAAGAAAATAATTTTCAAAACACTCTTTCATTTTTTTCTGTTACATTTTTTGGTTATTTTTTGCCTCTTACTCCATGACAGCACTGAGTAGACAATGATGACTCCCCATGGTCCCTGTAAAAAGATGTTATACTTCCTCTGGTTGGAAAAAAAATCAGGTATGTTGGAAGTATGAGCAAATGGATTTGAATGAAGGCATGAACTGCGGATGCACGTGTAAAGGCAGGTATTTCTTTTCATCCCCTTCCAGTTGTTTCTGTTACAGGATGTAAGACCAGGTAGCCTTTTTCGTGGCAAGATTGGTGCTCACTTTACACTTACCATTTAATTCACTTTTGATGAATGGGACATCACTTCCTTTACAAAGATTTGTAGTGATTCCTCCCAGTACCTACCATGGTTCTGGTTTTACCTGCTCTAACACTGACCCAATCAGTGTGTCTTTAAATTTGGAGAACTGTAAATTGTGGGGCCAGACTTACTCCCTGGAGGTATGAAACAGCTGCCAGGTGTTGCTTCAATTTTTAAATTTCTTTGACACAGTAGCAACTGTGAAAACGATGAGTTTTGAATTTGTCAAATCAGTAGTGCACTGCAAGATTTCAGAGAGGATTGTATGTATGGCATGCCAAGGTCTGACTGGCAGCTGAAAAGCAGTTGCTGGCATACCTGACATTAAAGGAAATGATTACAACTCTCTGATTTGAAATGGGTGGTTTGCTCCACTTTCCTCCTCCCACCACAGATTCTGCTGACCAACAATTTGAACTCATCCTTATATCTATCCTATGTCCTAGAATAAGTCTTCCTAAGGAAAAGCTAAGCAGTTCCCAGAATGGAATCTCATTCCTTGTTTTATTCCTGATTTCTTGTTTTCTAGATGTGATAATTTTGTAAATATCTGTTTTTCAAAAATACCTGTGATAACTTTTATGAATAAAAAGACAAATATGACCCAGTCTCTGACCTCAAACACTTTGTAGTCTAGTTAAGATGCACAAGATTGTTTTCCCCATTCTCTCCTCTGTCTTCCAATGGCAGGCTCTACATGATTGCATGGTAACAATCATCACAGTGCATCATAATTATTTCTATTGTTCTCTTTATTTGTTTAACACCCTTCTTCCTCTCCTGTGAACAGACCCTACCATTTGATGGTAAGGATAAGTTTGGCTGAGACCTGATCAATCACCGTAAATGATCCCTTCCCTTGGGTCACACAGTTGATTACGGAATATCCACATAATCCAATTTATACAGTATAGAAGCCCTATATTAGAATTTAATGCTGGATCTACCAACAAAGAACTTTTCTTCTCTCTTTCCAAGTAAGAAATTTTAAGAATATGACTCCACCCAACAGCACATTTGTTGCCATTGAGTAAACACATGAGAATTAAATGATCTGTACAGAAAAGCAGTGAAGAGACAGAAGGATATCCAGTAGTATCACATTACTCATTCCTGGCTATAACAGCTAGATTTCTCTATTCAATATTTGAAAATAAGAGTGGTCATTGGCTTAAATTAGATCCATTTGAGTTTTTGACATTTCAAGCTGGAAAACAAAAACCTTTATGAATAGCAAGAATTGGTGTCAGAAGTGAGGACTCAAGTTTGAGGAAGTTAAAGGTGGAGCTGATTTTGTCAAGATGATGTAGGGGACCCTTCCTCACCTATGCCCTCCTTCCCCCACCATCTTCAGCAAGTATTCTGGAAACACTTTATCAAAACACTATAGAGCATCTGGTCACAGTTTTCTTCTATCATCTTGGGATTTCAACTTTGTGCTCAACAAAACAAGAGCATCAGTTACTTGCTAGGAAAACAGGAGCCACTGTATTATAAGCTCAGCTCTCTAGTCTTCAGTAAACTTCTACAACAAGGAGACAAATTGATCTATCTGAAAGCAAAAAGAAAACTGTGTGCTCCTTTATGTAAGAAATGCTTTGTAGACAGTTTTGGGAATGCGAGCCTGTAAAGGTCACATAGTAAAGTGATGTATGGAATTGCAAAACTAAGTTTTCTATCCCAAGATAAAATTACTATGCGCAAAGACTGAGTAGTGAGAAGTATGGAGGAAGATTGGATTCTCTCCTGCTTAACAAAGGTGAGGATTCCCCTGCAGCCTCAGCAGCTTGGATGAGCTGTGGGAGGGAGGAGGATTACCCTTGCCTTAGCTTCCTGTCTAGCATTTCACTTTCCTCTGAGGCAAGAGTCCAGACAGAAGCCATTCATCTGGAACCAAGGAGGACGGATGCAATGCCAGGCCTATGGATAAGCCATCAGAAGGCAGGGTCCTGATTAAAAGATAGTAATCAGGCATCATTTCTGGAATCAGTCCTGCAGTCTTTAGAAAATGAAACTGTCAGATAGCTGACAGGGATTTAAAGAATATTTATGGCTAGGGAATTCCTAAACATCATAAAACCACTGGATTGTGCACTCCCTAAGGCAATCCCCAAGGTCATTCAAGAGCATTAAATAAAGATTCAGCTGCAGCACAGGGTTTCTTCTTAATCCTCTGCATCTCTAAGGAATGGCCCAGGACTATACCACATTGGGGAGTCACCTAGCAGGCCATCTGTATGGTGATCATACTGGTTAAACAAGGACCACCTTGCAAGAAGATTACAAGTGAAAGCACATTTCTGTCCTTACCCACTGAAGTATTGTATGTCTGGCTGGGGCCACTGCATATCGCTCCTTCCCTCTCCTTTTCTCCATGGGATGCTTATGATAACTAATGTCTTACCTCAGGACTATTATTATAGGAAAAAGATTGTTATGTTTATTATTGGCCCCAAATTTTCAGAATCTTTCTAAGTTAGATTTCAGTTAGATTTCTCAGTTACATTTCATATAGAGGAAAACACAATGATTAAAATCCTGGATTTTGACAAATGCAACATCTGAACTTGATTTTGGAAGCAGTAATTTTATCCATACACCATATGTTTTATCAGGTGAGAGTATTTTTGGAATTTCATATATGTTAAAAAAGTTTGTAATTATTATATTACAGACCAGATAGTTCAGAGTGTAGTAGGCCCTTTTCTTCTTTTTGCTTAAATTCTTTATTGGTACATTTTAGGCATACAATTCATTTACATTTATCATTGGGTGCTTGTACCTGTACATGATGTATCTTGGTTCATATTTTTTCCCCATTCTTTGTCCTCCCTTCACCCCCTCCACCCTTCTCTACTTATGAAAGCTTTGTTTCCATTTTGTCCTTTTCTCATAATTTTCCTTCCCCTTCCTTCCGTTCCCCTTCCCCTCCCACTTACCCTACCCCTTTGGATCTTTTCTTCCTATTTCAAATTATCAATTATTCATTTTAATCATTTTAATACTTATTTATACTTTCAGTTTCTCACACCAGAGAAACTATTTGGTATTTACACATGTGTGTCCTATTTATTTCACTTAAGAGTATGGCCTCAATATGCATCCATTTAGCTATAAATGTCTCTAATTTCTCATTTTTATGGCTGAGTAGTACTCCATTTTATTTTTAAAAAACACATTTTCTTTATGCAGTTTTCAGTTGATGGGCACTTGGGCTGTTTCCAAGCTTTAGCTATTATGAACTGTGCTGCTGTAAACATGGGTGTACATATATTGCTGTGGTATGATTCTTTTAATTCTTTTGTGAAGATACACAGCAGGGGAATAGCTGGGTCAAATGGGACCTCTAGTCCTACTTTCTTGAGGTATCTCCATACTGATTTCCACAGTAGTTGCAACAGTCTACACTTCCACCAACAATGGAGAAGGGTTCCTTTCTCCCCACAACCCCGCCAGCACTTGTTATTGGTTGATTTCTTGATAGCAGCCACTCTCTCTGGGGTGAGGTGGAATCTCAGTATTGTCTTCATCTGAGTCTCTCAAATGACCAGTGATGTTGAACATTTTTTCATATATTTATTTGCTGCTTTTACTTCTTTGCTTCAGAAATGTCTGTTCATTTCAGATGCGATTTTTGAATTGGGTCTTTGAATTTGGGGGGTCTGGTTTTTTTCAGTTCTTTATGTATTCTACATAGTCCTTTGTCTGAGGTACAGCTGCTAAAATTTTTTCCCACATTGTAGGTTGTCTCTTAGCTCTGTTGGTGGTTTCTCTTGCAGTGTAGAACCTTTTTAATAAGATGAGATCCCAGTTGATAATTCTTTGTGCCAGTTTCCATGCTACTGAGGTTTTCTTCATAAAGTCCTTTCCTATGCTAATGTCTTCAAGAGTTCTACCTAACTTATCTTTCAGCAAGTTTTGTGTTTCTATTTTATCTTTAATCCACTTTGATCTTAGTTTAGTGCATGGTGATAGATATGGGTATAGTTTTAATCTTTGGCAAGGTGAAATACAGATTTTCCAACACCATTTATTAAATAGGCTATCTTTCCTCCAGTGAGTGTAGTTGGCTCCTTTGTCAAAGATGAGGTGGCTGAGTATGTCAGGAGTTTTTTGGGTCTTCCGTGTAAGGTATCAAATCGTCAAACTTTTTCCTTTCCTATCTTTATTATTTTTATTTTTTTCTCTTTCTCATTGCTGTGGCTAATGTTTCCAAAACTATAATAAACAGGAGTGGAAATGGTGGGCATCCTTGTCTTGTTCCTGATTTTATCATGAAAGTTTTCAGTTTTTGATCATTTGGTATGATATTGGCTGTTGGTTTTTCATAGATAGCCTTAATCAGGTTGAGATAAAGACCTTCTATGCCAATTTTCTGTAGGGTTTTTATCATGAATGTGTGTTGGATTTTGTTGAATGCTTTTTCTGCATCCATTGAGATGATCATATGATTTTTGTCCTTGGCTCTGTTAATGTAGTGTATTACGATTATCAATTTATGTATGTTGAACCATCCTTGCATCCCTGGGATAAATCAGACTTGGTCAGGGTGTATGATCTTGATGACCCTCTGTATTCTCTTTGCCAGTATCTTATTGAGGATTTTTGCATCTGTGTTCCTTGGGGATATTGGCCTGTAGTACCATTTTTTTGGTTGGGTCTTTCATTGGTTTTGGAATCAAAGTAACACTTGCTTCCAGGAATGAATTTGGAAGTATAACTTCCTCTTCAATTTCATTGATGAGTTTAAAGAGTAATGGTGATAGTTCTTCTTTAAATGTCTTGTAGAATTCAGCAGTGAAGCCATCAGGACCTGGACTTTTCTTTGTTGGTAAATTTTTAATTGTGTTTTCAATTTCACTAATTGTAACTGGGATGTTTAGATTTTTTTACATCTTCTTCATTTAACTTTGGCAATTCATGTGTATCTAGGAATCTGTCCATTTATTCTGAATTTTCCATTTCATTAGAGTACAGGTTCTCGAAGTAGGTATTGATGATCCTCTGGATTTCTGCTGAATCTGTTGTGACTTCACGGTTTTTCATTCTTAATTGCATGTATTTGAGCCTTTTCTTTCCTTTCTTTGATAAGGTTGGCTAAAAGTTTATTGATTTTATTCATTTATTTGAAAAACCAACTCATTGATTCATTGATTTTTTTTGTATCATTCTCTTAATCTCCATTGCATTGATTTCTGCTCTGATCTATATAATTTCTCCTCTTGTATGAGCTTTGGGTTTGTCATGCTCTTCTTTTTCTAGGAGTATGAGGTTCAGCATTAGGTTGTTTATTTGAGCTTTCTCTGTTTTCTAACATGGGTATTCACTGCTATGAATTTCCCTCATAGAAATGCTTTAATTTCATTTCATTTTTTCATTTCATTCCACTGCTTTTCCCATAGATTCCTATGTGTTGTACTGGCATTATCATTTAGCTTAGAAACTGTCTAATTTCTTTAATTTCCTCTGTGACCCACTGGTTGTTCAGGAGGGTGTTATTCAATTTCCATGTGTGTGTGGGTTTTGTGTTTTCTCATGCTATTGATCTACAATTTTATTGCACTATGGTCTGATAATACACAGAGGGTAACTTCAATTCTTTTACACTGACTTAAACATGTCCTATGAGCTAGCTGTGGTTGATTTTTACAAATGACCCATGTACAGCTGAAAAGAATGTATATTCTGATTTTGTGGGGTGGAGCACTCTGTAAACATCTTTTAAGTCCATTTGTTCAATAGCTTGGTTCAGGTCTAGCATTTCATTGTTGATTTGTTGTCTAGATGATCAGTCTATTTGTGATAACTACAATCCATTAGTGCTCATTTGGTTTGTTCGTGTCCACTAATTTTCATTTTATATAGTTTGGGACACTCATATTTGGTGCATATATACTTAGGATTGTCATATCATCCTCTTGGATTGTTCCCTTCACAAGTATGTAGTGAACATCCTTGTCTCTCTTAATTAGTTTTGGTTTGAAATCTACTTTGTCTGCAAATAAGATTGCTACCCCTGCTTTTTTCCAGGTTTCTGTCACATGGAAAACTGTTTTTCATCCTTTTACTTTCAGTCTATGAATTTCTTTTTGAACTTAGGTGTATTTCTGGTACACAGCATATCATTGGGTTTTGCTTTTTAATCCATTCTGCCAGTCTATTTCTTTTGATTGGTGAATTGAGGCCATTAACCTTGATGATTATAATTGATAGATATTGATTCATCCTTGTCATGATGTTTTATTGTTGTTGACTCTTTTATTTTTTGTTTTTCCCCCTTTTCCTTTAGTTTCTTTCCTTACCTGGTGGCTTCCCTCTGTTGGGCCTCATGGAGTTGTGACCTTCATTGTCTTTTTCTAGGACATTGTTTAGAATTGTTTGGAGTGCTGGTTTGGTGTTCATGAAATTTCTAAGGTGTTCTTTGTCATGGAAGTATCTAATTTCCCCATCAATTTTGAAAGATAATTTTCCAGGATACAACAGTCTAGGTTGAAAGCTATTTTTTTTTAGGGCTTGAAATACTTCACTCCAGGCTCTCCTTGATTTGAGGGTGTGTTGAGAAGTCTGCTATGATTCTGATGGGCTTTCCTTTGTAGGTGATTTGTTTCTTTTCTCTAACTGCTTGTAGGATTTTGTTCTTCTGTTGGGTTTCCAGCATCTTAACTATTATATGTTTAGGTGTAGATTTTTTTTTTTATCATGACTGGTTGGAGTTCTATATGCCTCACTTATCTGTATATCCAATTCTCTACCTCTGTCTGGGAAGTTTTCCACTATTACTTCTGTGAACAGGTTTTTTATGTTAACTATACTTTCTCTAGCTTTTTCATGGACTCCTATCAGTCTTATGTTGCTCTTCTTTGCATGTTATTCTTCTGCTGAATTGATTTCTCATGATCCCTTACTATTTTTAAGAAATCTCTGTTTTCTTGGTCACTAACTGCAATCCTGTCTTCTATATCTGATATTCTATCTTCACATTCCTTTAATCTGCTGTGAACACTTTCAATGGAGTTTTTAATCTCCTGGATATCTGTTTGAATTTGTTTCATGGATTCCATTTCTTTCTTATGTTGAGCAATCATGGTTTCCATTTCTTTCTTATACTGGGCATTCATGGCTTCCAGCATGTTTCTGAGCTCATATTTTTTTTATCTGTTTCTGTTCTAGAGCCTCTAATAATTTCTTTCACTATGCTCACCATCTCTGTAGTTATCTGGGAAATTATTTCTGTTTTGAATTTTTCTAGAGCCTCACTCATCTGTCTTGTAACTTCATATAGTATCAGTTCAGGGTGTCCAGGTGGTTGATTATGAGATGTTTCCACCTCATTTCCCCCAGAAGTTGCCTTTTTTGGGGTGGAAGTCTGAGTTTGTGCCTTACTTAAATGTCTTCTAATTTTTGGTTTTGGTACTGTCCTTGGTTTAACTCCTGGGTTGATACTTTGAAATTGCTTATTGTAAGTGTCTTTGTTGCTTGTATTTAGAACCCTTATGGAATGATTATTTCTCAGATGTGTCTTCCAGATATAGCTGGTCTTTAGGTTTTGAGTTTCTAATGACTCTGAGCCTATGTCATTTTCATTATACCAGGAAGGACAATAGATTAAATGTGTGGTAGTTATTAATCTATCATCTTTAACTGTGTTAATTAAATCAAAATCAAAGACCAGCCCAACATATGTTTGCAGTGAATAAACTCTTCAATATAGCAACTTTACCCTTTGGGATGGGGAGTTAAAAGGAGTTGGTGAGGGAGGCATAGAGAGGTAGAAGGATAGGGAAAGGTTAGCAGTGAGTCAGAGGACACAGGAAGAACATGTAAACTCTAAGAAAGTGTTCAAGATGAGAGAAAAAGAATGAAAGAATAAAAATAAGAACAGAACAACTGAACAACAATAGGGAGGCTAGAAGCTGTATTTACTTTCCTTTAAAACTAATGACAATTGAGAGAAGGAAAAAGAGAAGAAAAAAAAAAGAAAGAAGAAATCTGAATTAGGACCAGAACAGGAACAAAACGGGAGATGAAGAATAATATGGAAAAGTGAGAGAATGAGAGAAAGAAAGAAAGAAAGAAAGAAAGAAAGAAAGAAAGAAAGAATAAATAAAAATTTGAAAAGAGTAGAAAAAAATAAAAATGAAAAATAAGAGCAAAAAAATAATTTTGAAAATAACAAATAAAAAACATAAATGAAGGGCCTCCTTCAGGGTGTGTCTCTGCTGTCACAATAGACAATGTGGGCAGCAGTGTGTGGTTATAAGTCAATGAGTCTTAGCAGGCCAGTAGCAGACTTGAGAGATTCAGGCAGATTTCTGGCTGCAAGGCCCAAGTTGAGCTCCCTGTCCTCCTGCAAGGTTGAACTCTGCAAGGCTCTACTGCAGGTTCCAGCTGCCCTTCCTCTGAAGATAGTCCAGTTCTCATGGGAGGTGATGATCCCTCCAACTTACCAAGTATGGTGGTCTGGTGTGCTTTATTGCAGAGATTCTCTTCACTTTTCCAGTGGGCTTCAGTTTTCATCAAGGATACTGAGAGAGGCCCTCTTTCTGTTGTTCACTTCTCCTCTATCTTCTGGAGCTCAGGACAATGACCTTTATGACCCCCTGTGCCTCCTTATTGTGGAACCAGGTAGTGGCACAGCCAGGAGGCCAGAGGCGAGGAGGGGTGGGCACGGCTGAGCAGCTAAGCTGGTCTCTGGGGGGCAGGGTGCAGGTAGGACAGAATGAGCTCTACTAAGCCGAGGTCCTCAAGTCCAGCGGCTGGTCGCTGGGGGGGCAGGGCATGGGTGGGCCCTTTTCTGTTAATAACTATAAATCACCTCTTTTGACCACTGCAAAAATGAGTAAATCCAAGTTTAGGCCTTGGAATTATTCTTTTCTCTGGGATTATTTCAGCGCCAATCTGTGTCTTAAGAATTTTCTGCTATGAGAATTGAGAAACATCTGATTTTAAGAGAGTTGGAGCTTCAAGGATAAATCTTGGGGCTACTTCGTAGCTAATTTACCTTTTGCGGAAAGAGAGAAGCAAGGAAGAAGAGACAAGGCAAGCCCAACATACAGATCTGATGCCTTCAGGATTTATTGGGTTTTGTAGCTCATCTTGCACTTATACAAATCAAGCCAGTATCTTTCCAGGTAATTTCCTTTTTCTTTCTTTCTTTTTTACCCCTTTTTCATTAAACTAATTAAAAGTGGGTTTCTGTCTATTCTAAGTAAAGGAATCCTGAAAGATACCATAGCATCACTGAACATTATTATAAAGTATTGCATTTTTCTAACTATAGTAAATTCAATCCAAATTAATAATTCACTGAACAACATCGCTTCTCGGCCTTTTGGCTAAGATCAAGTATAATAACTCACTGAACACTGTTAGTTAAGAGAGAATTGCTGTTAAAGAATCTGTATATCATTATTAATACTCTCCTAATTAAAACACTTACAGTCCTCACAAATTAAGACACTTATTGTGTTCACAAACAGTATGACTCAGTAAAGTATCATATTAATACTCAGTACTATGAAGCTAAAAGGCAGTGGATCAAAGTGGTTAAGATTATAGGCTTCACTGTAGACCAAGTCCCGGCTGGACACGATACTTACTCTATCATGTACTAATGGTATGGCTTTGAACATGCTAATTACCCTTACCATGATTTTCCTCATCTTTGAAATTAGCATGACACTAGGAATGTTGTAAAGATTAACTATGTAGTGTAAGTCATACTCGTACTGCTATTCTTGCACATAGTTCATAATTGATAAATAGTATTCCCACTGGTATTCTTGGTTGCTTTTTCAGTTGTTATTAGTATGGTGAGAGATTGTCTTCTGCATCAGCAGCCACAGTGGCTGGAAACATTAGATTCCATAGTGTTCTCTGGTCATTATTCTGAACTTTGTAACTATCCTGGTACCAATCAACAATAGAGCCTAGGCAAGCCTCTGGGAAGGATCCAGTCCTGAATGCTTCCGGGCATCTCAAATGATACAACAAAAAGGCCGAGGCAAAGCAAAGAGAAAAAAATGTTCTCTCACACAGTCAAGTGGTGGCTTCCCCATGCAGCTCTCTCACATTTCCATTTGCTGTGTAACCAGTGACACACAATTATGCAAAGCCCAATTAAGATAATCTCGCCTTGAAAAATAAATACACATTCAGTTTATACCATTTCTTAGAATAGTTTGTTAGGCCAAATTCTCATAATACTATCACATTTCCCGTTCAACTTTAAGCCAGAGAACAGGTTGCTGGCAACAATTCTTTTTTAAATGTTTCACTGCAACTCAGGGTAAACCCTGCTGTAATTATAGTCTTGCAAAGGAAGTATCTTATAAAGAGACTTTGGACAGAGCCAAAATATAATTTTGTGCTTTCTGCCTCTTTCCATGAAAGCTTTTCAGGCTTTTAATTTCTGACAGTTATCTAGTGAGTCCATTTAGAGAAATTATCATTTTCTCTTGAAAAGCTAAGTAGGCAAGAGTTTTGGTAGGAGAGCCACAAAATTGTCCTTCGAGTTGGCTTGGAGAGCTCACGCAACTAACTTACCCATCCGTTGCCCTAGGTATCGGCTTCATTGGTCTCCCTCCATGAACCTGCTGTTTTTCTATTTCTCTGTGCACATAACAAGTAAATGACCCCTTACCCCAGACATGGAACAACTTCAATCCACATTGAGACACTTTGAGTGGAATAGGAATTTCCTTGGAAATTGTAAGTTTACATCAAGTTAGAGGGGCCCTAGAAAAAGTGATAAGGATGAAAATCAAATATTGACTGCTTATTTCTTTTCCTCTGTTGATCTATACTATTAAGCTTATATTTTTTGCATACCTGAAAAAAAAGACACTTTGTTGAATCATGGTTATTTCCCTTTGTTTTTTAATGCCACATTGCAGCTGAGTGATGAGTCTATGGTAGAACATTATCTTTTGCCCTTTCAAGCTACAAAAACTAGCATACATCACTAGAAGGTCTAACCACTTGTCATGTCTTAAAGAATACCATTGCCTTCCCAATCTAAAGTCAAAAGTCCCTTTTAAGTACAAACATATATATAATTCTGATCCCCATTATTGCTAACCCAAGTTAGCCTGTCTACATTTGTTAATTAATTTTACTCAGAAGGACTTTTTCTCTCTCTTCTTTTATTGTTATTAAACTTTCTTTTTAATTTTTAAAATTTTTTATGAGTACATGTTTGCAGTATAAAAAGATAACATTCCTTATGGGGATTGTACATGGATTGTACATATTTTTAACAATGCCAGAAACACTGAACCCTATGAAACAGTTTTCAAAAAACAATTTGACTATCCTCAAAACTGAGATTGATGGATCATCATGATCTGATGAAAGTGTTCCTGAGATGATATTACCAACTCTCTTCTCACATTAAAATCACATCTAAAGGCCCCTTCTTTTCTCTCTGCCATTGCATTCCTCTTCTGGAATCTGCAGTACATTGGTGAAAACTTAACTTCTGTATACAGGATTCCTGACTACTGGTAAATTTTTTTTTACAACCCGTGGCACCAGTCTTACACATGCTTGGCTTCGTACAGCAGGTATCATACCCACCTACATAATTTTTTAATGTAATGTCCCAATTCTAAATTCCAGAGGAAAAAATCTAATTACCCTAGCATCTGCAAGGGACCATACCTGTCACTAAATTCTGGCCAGGGAGGAAATCTTATGGAGAACAAACATTTCCCCCTTTGGCAGGGGGCGGGGTAGAAAAAGCAGCTGTTGCACAAGAAACCATGGGTTGAAAAGATTTGCCCAAAAGATCTGTTCCACAAGTGTTATCCCTAGTTTATTGAGGAAGACATTGAAACCCAGAAAATTGAAGTTGATCAAGTCATTGTGAGTGTATAGTTTTGAACTCAGGTCTGTCTGACTATAAAGCTTTAAAAAAAAATTCTCACCCAAAAAGAAAAAGAAAGCTTAGGATCTAATGGCTTCACTGGTGAATTTTACCAAACATATACAGAAGATTTATTCCAATCATCCTCAAACTCTTCCAAAATATTGAAGAGGAGAGAATATTTCCAAACTCACTTTACAAAATCAGAATTACCCAAATAACAAAGCCAGACAAGGATACTATAAGAAAAGAGAACTATAGACCAATATTCCTGATTAACGGAGATGCATAAATCTCCCCAAAACACAGCCAAAATGAATGCAATAAAATATTCAAAGAAACATGATCAAGTAGAGTTTATCCTTCTAGTATGAGAATGTTTTATGAAAGATAAAATCATTCCAGTAGAAGCAGAAAAGGCATTTGAAAAATTCAAACCCTATTCATGATTAAAAATACCTCTCAGTATATTAAGTATAGAAGGAATGCATCTGAATACCATTAAGGTCATATATGCCAAATCCACAGGCAACAGCATATTTAACAGTAAAAAATTAAAACTTTTTTTCAGTAAGATTAGAAACAAGTTAAGGCTGCCATTGGCCACTTCTGCTCAGCATAGTAGTGAATGTCCTAGCCAGAGCAATTAGTCAAGAAAAAGAAACAAAAGCCATGCAAATCAGGAAGAAGGAATTTAAATTATCTGTGTTCAGAGATATATGTGCACTCATGCTTATAGCGGCACAGTTTGTAATAGCTAAAGCTTGGAAACAGCCCACGTGCCCATTAACTGGAAACTGGATAAAGAAGATGTGGTGCTTTCTTTTTATAAAATGGAATACTGTTCAGCCATAAAGAACGAGGAAGTAGAATCATTTATAGCTAAATGGATGCATTTTAGGCCATACTCTTAAGTGAAATAAATAGGACACACGTGTAAATACTGAATAGTTTCTCTAGTGTGAGAAACTGAGAGTATAAATAAGGATTAAAAGGATTAATAACTAATAATTGATACTTTGAAATAGGAAAATGTCCAAAGGGTAGGGGTGGTGGGAGGAGATGGGGAAAGGAAAGAATGGAAAGGAAAAATTATGAGAAAAGAAAAAAAAATGGAAACAAAGTCTATGTAAATAGGAAAGGGTGGAGGGGTGAAGGGTGCACAGGTAATGGGGAAAAAATAAGAACCCAGATGCATCATGTACAGGTACAAGCACCCAATGATAAATGTAAATGTATTGTATACCTAAAATGCATGAATAAAAGAACTTAAGCAAAAAAATAAAAAATAGAAATAAAAAATAAATTGTCTGTGTTCAGATGACACAATCTTACAATAAAGAAAACCCTAAAGACTCCACCACAAAACTGCTATAGTATTAAATGAATTTAGTAAACTTACAGTACAAAAAAATGTAAAAAATAATAGTATTTCCATATGCTAAGAACAGATTAAAAATTCTAAATATTTACAAAATACTTTCACAATAGAATAAACAAAACTTAGGAACAACTTTAAGCAAGGAAATGAAAGGTTTATGTTCTCAAAATTGCAAATACTGATTAAAAAATTGAAGATGACACAGTTAAATGCAAATATATTCCATATCTGTGATCAGAAATATCAATATTTTCAGAGTCAATATTACCCAAAATGATATGTAAATTCACTATAATCCCTATTAAGATTCCAATGGTAATTTTCACAGAAATAGAAAACATAATCCAAAAATTCATATAACAATACATTAGACCCCAATTAGCTAAAACAGTCATTAGCAAAAATCCAGCAGGACATATTATACTACTGGATTTAAAATTATATGACAAAGTTATGGTAATCAATACGGTATCATATTGGCATAAAGACACATAGAGCAATGAAATGTATTAGCAAGACCAGAAATGAACCCACACATGTACAGTCAACAAATCTTTGATGATGTCATCAAAAATATGATGTAGGGGAAAAATATTCTTTGCAATAAATCATGTTTGGAAAATTAGATATCCAGATGCAAAAAAATTAAATTGTATCCTTATTTTACATCAGCTACAAAAATCAACCCAAAATGGATTAAAGACAAACATAAGACCTAAATAAAACTGTAAAATGCTTAGAAGAAATGTATGAGGCAAGCTTTATTGTAATGCCCTTCGCAGTTGTTCATATATATATATATACCCCAAAAACACAAGCAACAAAAGAAAAAAAAAGTCAGACAACATCAAAGTTTCTGTACAACCATAAGAAAACAAACAAAAAGAAAAAGGAGAAAATAGTTACAGAAAATACAATAAGGGGTTAATATCCCAAATATGTAAGGAAGTCATATAAGTCAATGACAATAAAAGAGTCCATTAAAAAAAATGGGGAGGGACTGGAGGTTTAGCTTGGAGAGCACTTGACTAGCATGCATAAGGGCTTGGTTTGGGCCTGGCACCACAAGAAAGAGAGAAAGAAAGGGGGGTGGGAAGAAGGGGAAGGGAGGGGAGAGAACAGAAAAGAGGGAAGGGGGAAGGAAGAACATAGGAAGAAAGGAAGGAAAGAAAGATGGAAGGAAGGAGAGAGTAGGGGAGAACGGGAGGGAGGAAGAAAGAGAAGGACCTGAGCAGACTTTTCTCCAAAGACAATATACAGATGGCTATCAGGTATATAAATAAAAGTCTAACATTACTAATCACCAGGGAAATATGACTTGAAACCACAACACGATATCATCCAATAGCTTTTAAGATGCTATTTATCAAAAAGTCAAAAGACAACAAGTGTTGGCAAAGATAAGGAAAAAAAGAGAGTGTAAAATGATACAGGCTGGAAAATCCTCAGAAGATTACAATCCAGCAATCTCATTTCAGGGTATGTACAAGAAGGAAATAGAATCCATATTCAAAAAGAGATGCCTGCACTCCAGTGTCATTGCAGCATTATTCACAGACCTAAGATATGGAAACAAGCTAAGTATCTATCAACAGAAGAATGGTTAAAGAAAATCTGTTACATATACATACATACAACGGAAAAGAAAAATGTCGGCCTTGAAAAAAGGAGATTTTGCTTTTGTGACAACCTGAATGAACCTAGGGGACATTATGTTAAATGAAACAAGTCTGACAGGGAAAGACAAATGCTGCATAATCTCCCTTATACATGGAATCTGAAAAGTCAAAACTATAGAAGCAGAGAATAGAATGTTATTTTCCAGGGGTAGGGCCCTGGGGAATTGGGAAGGTGTAGATCAAAGGGTATAAAAGCACACTTACAAGATGTGTAAGTTCTGGTCAGCTAATGTAAGGGATGGTCACTATAGTTAATAGAAATATATTGGAAATGTGAACTTTTCTAGGAAAAGTAGGTCTTAAATATTCCCACCATACATTAAGAAGGTAACATGTGAAGAAATGGATATGCTTATTAGCTTAATTATATTGATCATTATAATTACCTCACGATGTATGTACATATCAAAGCATGTATTGTACCACTTGAATATATATAATTTTTGCCAATTATGACACAGTAAAAAGTTCAAATAATATTTTAGTTTTGGCAGATAAACAACATATATTACTTAAACATTTAAGAAGATATATTATTTTAGATATATTTCTTCTCTTTATGTTATCATGAAAATTAAAAGCAAATTAAAGTTTACACATATTTAATATCCACATGGACTTTAAGGCTTTAGCTTAGTTCATATGTTAAATGGTGACACACATTACAGGGACAGGTGGTAGTTTCTCAATATGGCAAAATTGAAAATTGTACACACTCAGTTGTTTGTTTACAGATTGTTCCAATGCACTGTAGTTTATCTGTTCCTAGTAGTGATTCACAGATTGCATGATATTTTTGCTATTTTACCACAACATAGATAAATGTTTTTTTTAAGATTCTTGTGAAAACAAAACAAGAAATAAAAAGCCACAGCTTGACATCATAATAACAATTGAAAAAAAGGGGAGCTGATGAGAAAAAGGCATGCTTATTTGAAACATGGCTCTAACAGCCACTACTCTAAATGACAAATCTTGCTTCAAGTGTACAGTGAGTTTTGTGATATTAGCTAATGAGAGTATAAAGGCATTACAATTAGAAGGAATTTAACTTCTAAGTGTGCACAACATTTATAATAATAGCATGCCTCAGTGAAGAAAAAGGTTTCCTGTGCTAGGAAGAATAAAACAAAATGGTATAATCTTAAATACGTGATCTATTTAATCTTTATATCACCTTTTTTCATTTATATTTTTGGACATTATTCCATCTGAGGCTGAACTACTCTTTACAGAATGGCCAACTTTCACAGGTCAAAAATTCAAACATTAGCATTTTAATATTTTTCTACTTATATATAAAAGTTGTATAAAAAGTAGGTAACTATGCATCTATTGGGGGAATTTCTAGAAGCTTTTTGATAGCTAGAATAACTGATCAACAAAACACTGTATCACGTTAAACCAGAAGAAGTAACCGACAGCACTGTGTCATGTTAAACCAGAAGGATTCGCTGACACCAAGTGTTGAATGGAGTCTTAAGGAATGAGAAAGCTCTCAGATAATGGAGAATTTTTCAAAGACATAGAAGAAGGGTCTGGGAGCAGTGCAGGGCAACCAGTGTGAAAGATCTGCATTAGTTAAGATGGGAAGGCATCAAAGTTCGTGTTCACATAGGGAAAAAGTACTAATCCCCTTGGCCGAAATGTGAAACAGCAGTTCCCAACTTTTTGGCACCAGGAACCAGTTCTGTGGCAGACAATTTTTCCACATTGTAATATACACAATGAAATGGCCAGGGATTTAGCTCAGTGGCACTGGCACCGTGCCTGCCTCACAAGCGCAAGGTCCTGAGTTTGATCACCAATACCTGAAGAAAAATCACCTATATATAGATAGATAGATACAATGCAATAATACAACTCACTATATTGCAGAATTAGTGGGGACCCTGAGCTCCCCTGAGTTTTCCTGAAACTAGAGAGTTCCATCTAGGGATGAAGGGAGACAGTCTACAGTAGGATTTGCTCTCCTATGAGAATCTAATGCCACCTCTGATCTGACAGGAGGCAGAGCTCAGGTGGCAATTCAAGCAGTGGGGCATGACCCTCATATAGATGAAGCTTGCTTATCAATGGCCACCAGGACAAGAGCAAGTGCTAAAGAAACAACTCTACGGTACTACCTATGACCTTGAAAAACACATCCTCCATGCTGTATGCCACTGGTGTATATTTTTGTCATTGATGTAGAGATAAAGTTTAGAAGGTATCCTAGAGATATCATCACCCACTTTTTGGAACAAAGAATGAGAAAACATTTAAAGGGAGGCAGGAATCTTCTGAGTGTCTAAACATCAGTGTTGTCTTCACTACCATTCACACACATACATGCACAAAGTTTTGTGGTAATGTGCATTTCACAATATCCTCTAAAAACTACTAAATCATGCACTGATCAGGCCAACTAATTTTGGCCACTTATATATTATTCACTCAGTTAAGAAACAAAGTGATTACATAGAACTTGCTTGTTATGCAACACATTTAGTGAAAAGGCAAAATTTTATCCCTAGTTGATTTTTTTCCTTAATACTTTTATGTGTCTGGAGTACTTTATGGTTTCTAATTAGAAAGCCTAGGTAAATAATTTCTGTGCTTTCTAAATTCCTCATGAAAAACACTGATGAATTATTATTATTTTTTTAGAATAACAAAAATATTTTACTAAAACATAAGATTTACAGAAGTTTCCAGACAAGCTACACAAAATGGTCACAAGATTTTTTTGAAGGGGGAAATCTACACTTGACAGCAAAGTCACAATGTTATTACTGAGGGCTGTGACGTTTGTTAATGTTCCCATTTTGGTTCAATCAGCTTGTCCATCTATATCATCTAAATAAAGTTAGACTTGGCTAGAGAGCATATTCTAGAGAATTGGTTAGCTGCTTTTTAACCAATGCAATTAGATCACCATAAAAGGGGGGGGGGAAGGAGTCCATAAAATTTTGAAACTGCTTTTCCCCTCAAAAAATAAAATAAATAATACCCATACCCCTGCAGCTAACCCTGACAACTACCTTCATTCACAGTGCTTTATACTTAAACCATGATGGGGAAAATGAATAAAAGCAGAGGGCCACTGCTTTTAAACATTTCGCGACAATCCTGATGATACTTTTAGCCTCTGCTCATGCTGTATAACAGTGAATCAGGACAAGACATAGATTTTCTAATGTGCATTTAATCACCAAAGGACTGAAAATGTCCGGGCTTTTATTCTGTAATGTTTCTAAGACTGTGCCCATTAAATGCAAACAAAAAAGGAAGAAGTCTTGGCAGAACAGGAGAAGTGACACAAACTTGATGATCGGATCGACTTAAATATTATTCATGGCGTACAGCCTAGTCCATGCTCTAGCTGTTTCTATGGCTTGGGCTTCATTGGTCTTCCACTGCTCTGCTACATAGTTTGCTAATGGGTCGTCTGGATTAGGAGCACTTAACAAAGCCTGGATCGAGAGCAGAACTGTGCAGATCTGCAGTGCTGGGAACCATTTATCTTTCAAAATATCTAAACATATTCTTCCCAACTTGTCTACATTAGGATGATAAATTTTGGTCATGAAACGTACTTTAGGTGCTGTCATTGGGTATTCTTCTGGAAGAAATAGCTCAAGTTTAAAAGTCCCTCCCTCGAAGGGGGAATCCTGGGGGCCAGCAATGACCACATGAAAATAACGAGCATTGCTCTCATCTGGTTCCCCTTTAATGTCAGGAACTGGTTCTGCCAGCAAACGCTGAGTTTCCTCGTGTCATTTCCCAATAACAAGAAACAGGAGTGTCACATTGGTCAAGATCCAAGTTCTGCCTCTTGCCAGTTTAAGACCTTGATGATTCTGTGGGGCAGCCCGGCCATCTTGTCAGATCCCATCTTCGGCCTCTGGTCAAGTCAACACTGATGAATTATTGAGCGATCTAGCCCAGGTCCCTCATGTTAACCTTGCTTGAGGTGAGTCCAAATGCTCTATGTTCCTCTAATCACAAACCACTAATCTCCTAGTGTTAGCTCACAGCATGATTCATAAGAACACAGGGGAATTAACCAGCCTCTCCAGGGCTCTCAGGAAACTTAGCCCTTCACCTCAAGAGGCCCTGCCCTCTGCATTATTGTGAGCCTCATGCTTTCCTAGGCATGTTTGTACAGAAGGCACAGTCACTTGCCCAGCATCTACAGAGTTCAGATTGCACAGTGTAACTCAGAAAAGAAGCCAGAAAAACTGACACATTGCCATTGCCACTTTCAATACCTTGCATGATATATTCACTCCTGTAACCCCCACACAGGCTCTTCTCTTTGTGAGAAAAGTATTGTGATTATTATTCTTCTCATCTCATTTTTACAAGTAGGAGACCTAAGAGGCCAGAGAAGCCAAGGATCATTCTTTTCCCTTTTGCATATCAAGAATCTTAAATAACACCATGTGGCAAGAAATTGGCAGAGCTGGAACTTACATCCATAGGAGTAGGATGCAGGTATGTTCCATATCTGTTTGATTCCAGGATCCAGGCTGAAGGAACTGCTCCCATCTCAGATATGGCAGGCTGGGGCCAAAACAGGACAGCAGTCATAGAATCATGTGTTGGTGCTTGAAGATCCATCTAGGATATGACATATTCAGTTCTTCTGCTCACCTTCCACCAACAAATGTGAGTGCGAGTAAACAGATGATGTCAGGGGAAATAGAAATTACCTTCCATAAGAGGGCCTCAAGAAGGGG
The DNA here is from genome assembly GCF_000247695.1 of Heterocephalus glaber. The sequence goes on along the minus strand of NW_004624735.1, from coordinate 21,982,254 downwards.
TTCTGCAAATAGGCCCTTCTTAGAGAGCAGTGACAAATAAATAACTAAAATGAAGCTATAGGTACAGTTTCTATGTAATAGCAATACATAGAAAATACATTAAAAAGTAAAAATAGGAAATACATAGAAAATTTCAAGTGAAAGTATTCTATAAAGCTTGGAAAGTGAGTTAAGTAGTTAATATCTTGAAGAAATATTCATGACAGATATTTTTCCACAATAAGTGCCCTTCTTGCTCACTAAAATGCAACTCCATGAAGGGTGAGATTCATCATTTTTTGCTCACTAACATACTTTAACAACTTTCAACAAACTAGAGAAGTCATGGTTACTGAATTAATGAATAAATGTGTTTTCCTAATCTTTTAGATCAGACCCTGTTGTATAAAATGTTGCTAGATCAGCTTGTTTACTCTTGTGGTTTGGATCTTAAATGTCCCCAAAAGCTCCTGTAGTGAAGGTTTGGTCCCCAGCTGCTGGAGCTATTGGAAGGTAGTGAGGTAGGGCCTTGTTGGAGGATGTAGTTCATTGGCGTGTCCTCTTGAAGCGTGAATTGGGACCCTGGCACCTTTCTCCTCTCTCTTTGCTTCTGGTCACCATGATAAGGGGCAGTTTTCCACTTCCGTGTGATTCTGCCGTGATATTCTTTCTCCCTCACTGCAGGCCCCACAAGCCATTGATCCAAGCAACCACAGATGGAAACCTCTAAAATTATGAGCTAAAATAACATTTCCTCCTTTTAAGTTGTTTATCTCAGGTGCTTTGTCACTGCAACACAAAGCTAAAACAATTCTATTTGGAAGTATTTAATAATTGGAAAGTTTTGTCCATTGTCAGAATAAACTAATCACACAGAAGGCTCTCAACAAAAGACTGTTGAATGAATAAATGAGGGAATAATTGGATACATTGTTGTGATTAGTGATTTATTTGAATTTTATTTATTATAATTATATATCTACATAAATGATACATATATACAATTTGGATTAATTTCTACTATTGTATTTTGATTTTTACTTGACTTGTGTTTCTGTGTTTTTTTCATTATTTTGATTGAAATATTATTTTATTATTAGTTTTTCCTATTTCGGGTTCTTTAAAATCTAAATATTTCTTTACTTCTTGACATTGTTTTTAAATTTTTCCCTACAAAATAAGTTAACAAAGTATACATTTAATTATATCTTTCCTAATCTACCACAATACAAAAAAATAAATTCATCCCCTTTTGTAAATTTTAAAGATTTTTGTTTAACATTTTAACTCCATTTGTTTTTCAAGCCTGTCGGGAGCCATTGTACAAATTTTGGGGAAAAATCATTTCACAATTAAATTATAATTAGGCCTAGTCTTCCTGCCTACAGGCCAAGTGTGACATGCCAGAAACACAACTCTATTTTTGCCTCAGGTCACAGCTGAAACCTCAATGGTCCCGTGAAGCTGTGACATTCAAGGGCAAAATTACATCAGCTGAAGACATCCTGGTTCCTTAAGAACCGACAGCAAGAAAAAAGTTTCACCTGGGGAGGGACAAATTCCTTATCATCTTAATTCATTCTACCCACTGTTGTAAGAACCTCTTTGCTCATCTTATTATCCTAATCAACATAAGATTCTCATCAACCTAAGCTTCTCATCAGCACAAGATTCTAATGGTCATAGGATTGCCACCATTCTCTGAGACACCTGATACTTCCTCCAATTATAAGATCGTTGTCAATTTAGGATTATCACTGGCTTCTGAGTCATCTGTTACTCCCTATAAACCCAATACACAGTGGCAAGCTTGGGGTGCTGTCTTTGCTCCCCAGAGCAGCACTGATCAGGCCCAGAACCCAGCTTCTTTTCTAAGTCTCATTTCCTGTATTTATTCTTTAATTCACCTTGTGCTGTCATGGCTCACAGGAGACCAGGACTCACTGAAGGGATTCTGATAATGTCCCTTTTCCTGTTCCCTACACATTTAATTATCTTTCCTAATTTATCACAAAACAAAAAAAAGTTCATTTCCTTTCATATAATTTTAAAGATTTTTATTTAACATTTTAATTCCAATTTGTTTTTTAAGACAACATTAATTACTCTGATTTCTGTTTTATGTAATCCATAAACAAGTTAGAGTAGTCATGGCTACTGAATTCGTGAGTAAATGCATTTTCCTAATCTTTTAAATCAGTCTCTGCTGTATAATATGTTGTTAGATTAGCTTGATAACTCTTGTGTTTTGCATCTTAAATGTCTCCTAAAAGTTCCTGTTTTGAAGGTTTGGTCCCCAACTGGTGGAGCTGTCGGGAGGTGGTAGGGTAGGACCTTGACGTAGATCTGCTCACATGCTTACAGATTCTTTTCACACCATTCTTGGTTCCTTCTCAAGCCTTCTTTCTTCTAGTTTTCTTCTTCCTGAGTTATAAGCTCCAGGTGACAATTTGTTAGTGATAGGTTTTTGTTCATTTTAAATGCCTTCATTTCACTTTCACTCTGAAATAATCATATTGCTGGGTATGAAATATTACAGTAGTAGTTATTTCTCCTCTACTTTTGAAGAGCTTTCCTGTCTGTCTTCTGGCTCTCACAGAGAAAAGTGGGGCTGAACCGTCATCCCTTTTTAACAATCTGACATTCCTCTCAAGTTACCTTTAAGACTTTTATCTTTATCTTTGATGTATAGCAGTTTAACTACAAAGTATCCAAGCTTGAGTTTCTTTTCCATCAGGCTGGGTACCTAAATTTGACAATTTGGGAATTCCATCATCAATTCTTTTTGAAGAATATTTTCTCCCTATGTCTTCTAGTACCTTTTATTCTCTGAAACAATTAGATAAGGTTAGCCTTCTTCATTCTACCCATTTCCTTCTACTTCGCCTTGTATTTTATACCTCTCCATTTCTCCATTCTGTACTCTTGTGATCTCTTCCTGTCAATTGCTTGCCCTGATTCCTCAAGCTGTCTAATTACTGTTATTTTCATTGCTTGAGTCATTTTTATTTCATTTCAATGCTCATGTCTTCTTCTGTGTATTCTTTTAAAACTTTTGTAGCAATTCAGTGTGTTCTTCTGAAACGTGCCTGAAATGCTATTGGCAGTGTATTATTCCTGTTTCATGTCTCTCAATTTTTATTATGTATGTAATAATTCCAAATCTGCAGCTCCACAGAGTCTAACTGGGGCATGCTTTCTGATGACTCACATTCAGGGGGCAGCATGTCCTCCTTGTTCTACAATTTTTGATTGTGAGGTCATCTCCTGAGAGAGTTTCTCAACAAGAGTTACTGGTGGTCTGGATTCCAGGCATGTAGGTACCCAAGACAACTATCAACCCCAAATGACTTTACTTCATTTCCTAACTTTTGTTCTCCAGACTACAAAAGTAGAGTAATACAAAAGTCAAATTTAAATCCAAAACACAAGTGAATTAGGCCTTCAGGAACCTTTCTCCATTCCCACAGAGAGACAATCTACCTTAATGTTTTTTTGCTGGCAAACAGAATATTTTCTCTCCAAGCCCTTGAGGGGTCATGGCTTTATTTAAGAAGTCTCAGTTCCAGTTCTCAATTTCTACTCTTTTTCTCAGTCTATGACTCTGTCATCAGACAGGCATGGTAGGCTTCCCTTTACTGCTAGGATCCTTGTAGCAGATGGAGCACATTGGACCTCCCTCTGGTGGTCCTGGCCAGTGCTCTGTTATCATATTTTTATTTCTCTGACTTCCACTAGGAATAAAAGGCAGATCAGCCTTTTTCTGGGGCTTCATTATTTTCAGTAATATTTACTTCCATTTAGGTTCTTGCCTACATTTTGTCACCCACAGAGCTTAAGCAGAAGCCATGCATTAAGTATTTGGCTCATTTATTCCCCTTCCTTTTCATTTTCTTCTTTTTCCTCCTCCTCCTCCTCCTCTTCCTCCACCTCTTCTTTTACTTTTTCTCCTCCTATTCCTCCGTCTCCTTCTCTCTCTCTCCCTCCCCTTCTCCCTCTCCTTCTCCTTCTCCCTCTCCTTCTTCTCTTCTCCTTCTCCTTCTCCTTCTTCCTCTCCTTTTGTTAATGTATATTCTGTGGTCTAGGAGGAGGAAAAGAAAGGTGGCTGAAACCTATTAACTACATCTGTTTCATTCTTTAACAGCTCTGAAAAATAAGTATGAATTTTTTTCTGTAGTTCTTTTATTGGTACATTTTAGGTATACAATCATTTACATTTGTCATTGGGTCTTTGTACCTGCACATTATATATCTTGGTTCTTATTTTTTCCCCATTACCTGTGCACCCTTCACCACCTCCACCCTTCCCTATTTACATAGACATCATTTCCATTTTTTTCTCATAGTTTTTCCTTTCCCTCCTTTCCTTTCCTCTTCCCCTCCCTTCAGCCCTTTGTCTTTGGACCTTTTTTCCTATTTCAAATTATCAATTATTCATTTTAATGATTTTAACCCTTGTTTACACTATCAGTTTCTTACACTAGAGAAACTATTCAGTATTTACACATGTGTGTCCTATTTATTTTGCTTGAGAGTATGGCCTTGATATGCATCCATTTAGATATAAATGACTCTAGTTTTTCATTCTTTATGGCTGAGTAGTACTCCCTTTTATAAAAAAAGCACATCTTCTTTATCCAGTCTCCAGTTGATGGGCACTTAGGCTGCTTCCAAGTTTTAGCTATTACAAACTGTGCCATTATAAACATGGGTGCACATATATCACTGTGGTATGGTTCTTTTAATTCCTTTGGGAAGATACCCAGCAGGGGAATATCTGGGTCAAATGGGACCGCTAGTCCTAGTTCTTTGAGGTATCTCCATGCTGATTTCCACAAGGGTTGCACCAGTCTATACTCCCACCACCAATGGAGAAGGGTTCCTTTCTCCCCACACCCCGCCAGCATTTGTTATTGGTTGATTTCTTGAGAGCAGCTATTCTTTCTGGGGTGAGGTGGAATCTCAGTGTTGTTTTCATCTGCATCTCTCAAATGACCAGTGATGTTGAACATTTTTTCAGATATTTGTTTGCTTCTTTTACTTAATGTCTGAGAAATGTCTGTTCATTTCAGATGCCCATTTTTGAATTGGGTCTTTGAATTTGGGGGAGGTTCTGAGTTTTTTCAATTCTTCATATATTCTAGATAGTAGTCCTTTGTCTGAGGTACAGCTGCTAAAAATTTTTTCCCATATTGTTGGTTGTCTGTTAGCTCGGTTGGTGGTTTGTTTTGCAGTGCAGAAGCTTTTTAATAAGATGAGATCCCAGTAGTTGATTCTTTTTTGCTCATTCCTGTGTGACTGAGGTTTTGTTCATGAAATCTTTTCCTATGCCAATGTCTTCAAGAGTTTTACCTAACTTATCTTCCAGCAAGTTTAGTGTTTCTGTTTTAATATTTAGATCTTTAATCAACTTTGATCTTAGTTTATTGCATGGTAATAGGTATGAGTCTAGTTTTAATCTTTGGCAGGTTTAAATCCAGTTTTTCCAATATCATTTATTAAATAGGCTATCTTTCCTCCAGTGAAGGTCATTGGCTCTTTTGTCAATGATGAGGTGACTGAGCATGTCTGGAGTTGTTTCTGCATCATCTAATCTATTCCACTGATACTCGGGTCTGTTCTTTCACAGGAGCATGCTGTTTTTATCACATTAGCTTTGTAGTATGGTTTCATGCTGGGGATTGTGATACCCTAGCCATATCTCTATTGCTTTAATTGATTTGGCTGTTCTATGTCTCTTATGGTTCCAAATGAATTTTTGGATTGTTTTCTCTAGTTCTGTGAAATATATTGTTGGAATTTCAATTGGCATTGCATTGAATCTATATAGTAGTTTTGAAAGTATGGCCATTTACATTATATTGGTTCTTCCTACCCAGGAGCAAGGGATGTTTTTCATTTTCTTGTATCCTCTTCGATCTCTTTTTTCAGAGAGCTGTAGTTTTTAGTGTAGAGGTCTTTTGCTTCTTTTGTTAGACTGATTCCTAGATATTTCATTTTTTTGGATGCTATTGTAAAAGGAATTGTTTCCCTTATTTCTCTCTCAGTGAGTCTGTTATTTGTGAACAAGAAGGCTATTGTTTTTTGAGTGTTGACCTTGTATCCAGTTACTCTACTGAATCTGTCAATTAAGTCTAGAAGTCTTTTGGCAGAGTTTTTTGGGTCTTCTATGTAAAGTATCATATCATCAGCAAATAATGACAATTTAATTTCTTCCTTTCCTATATTCCTTTTATTTCTTTCTCTTTTCTAATTGCTGTGGCTAATGTTTCCAGAACTATATTGAACAGGAATGGTGACAGTGGGCATCCTTGTCTTGTTCCTGATTTTAGCATGAAATTTTTCAGGTTTTGACCATTTAATATGATGTTAGCTGTTGGTTTTTCACAGATAGCCTTAATCAAGTTGAGATAAAGACCTTCTATTCAAATTTTCTGTAGGGTTTTTATCATGTGTTGGATTTTGTCAAATGCCTTTTCTGCATCTATTGAAATGATCATATGGTTTTTGTCCTTGATTCTGTTAATATAGTGTGTTACATTTATTGACTTATGAATGTTGAACCATCCTTGCATCCCAGGGATAAATATGACTTGGTCAGGGTGCATGATCTTCTTGATGACCTCTGTATTCTCCTTGCCAGTATCTTGTTGAGGACTTTTGCATCTATATTCATTAGGGAGATTGGCCTGTAGTTCTCTTTTT
>NW_004624735.1:21949233-21962879 GCF_000247695.1 Heterocephalus glaber | reverse complement strand
TCTCTCTCTCTCTCTCTCTCTCTCTCCCTTCCCTCCCCTGCTAGCCCTTAGAATCCCCTGACCTTAGTCCCTGTCCCTGTTCACTGGAATAAACTTTTCTTTTGCTCACAACGGAAAGCCTGTCCTTTGTTGACAAGTGCATTCTTTATAACAGTGAGTTTTAGTCCATTTCAATTTTGGGGAACAATTTTAATAGCTTTTTTTTTTGCATTAGCAAAAAAGGCTTAATGCATTGTAAGCATTTCAGGCTGCAGTGGCCCTGGCCCCAGTGTCAGTCCCGGGCATTTGCATGGCCTCTGGGTTTCCTCATGTCTCTACCCACAAATGGGCATCCTTCTCAAAGCCATGAGGCCTCGGGAAGTGGCCCCTTCTCTTAGCTGCTCTCTGAACCCTGTCCAGGAGCCCAACCCAGACAGAGTCCTAGACAGTCTCTCAAGTTAGGAAAAGGAGGATGGATTTACTAAGAAAACCTGATGTTGGATGTTGACTAAAACACTTGATTCTGGGAGAGACTTGTTTAGGGAAATGAGGTTTCAAACCAAGTATTAGAAGCAGGTAAATGCCAAAAGGGTCAGATGGGAGACACATTCATTAGCAAACTTCCATGTGGCCCAATTAACTAGCGACTTGCTTGGTGATACGTGCTCTTGGATATAACAGGTTGGTGAAACTAGAAGTCACTTGTGCCTTGCAATTGCTTTTTGTGCTCCGAAGATGAGGCAAGCCTAATAGAAATGGTCTATACCTCCAGAATCAGCAAACATTAGGAAAATCAAATAAGATCTTCAGAGTCATTGAAGTGCCCAGCTTCTGTGGTGAATTGGGGCCGAATCCTTTGAAATTTTTAAGCCTGAGGCTGGTGGGCTGTTCAGTCACATATTGTGCTGCTTTGGAGCTAACCCTGCATTTGGGGAGGGAAGAAGCCATCCACAGCAAGGCCCGTAGGGAGAAAACACAGAAAAATGTGTTGTCAGGATGTTTTTAATCAGTGATCTGAGATACAAAGTCTCAATGGTAAGGCAAATTTGAGCTTTAAGCCTTTTTCTTTTCTGTTCACATTTGGCTGTTTCCAATTTCATATACAATGTGAACAATTCAAACCCTTTCCTGGGAGTAACTGGCAAATGCTTGGCCTAGGAAAAGCAATGCGACCCTGACTATGGAATGAGGGGGCCAGCAGGCACGATCTTGAACCCCACTAACCTCCAGTGTCTTACATCAGTCAGGCAGCCTGCATCCATTCTGACTTGGTCAATGCTTGGTTTTTTAAAAGTTTCTTGCTTAATTTTGGCAATATTTTCCAAAGAAAGCATAAAAAATAATTTTTTTCATTCTTTTTTTCAGTCCTTATACTCAACAGAGAGCTGCAGATCATTAGGAAGGGAGCAGTTGGGTTCAAGTTTTCCATTGACTGCAAATTCCAGGACTTTCAAAGTTTAAATATTAGCACAAGTAGCATCCCAGATACGTGTTGCCCTAATGTGCAGAATAAATAGGCCTGGGGCCTCCTCTGGATGGGACACTCTCAATTCAGTTATTTCAGGATTCACAGAGATAGAATCAGAGTACATGAGCTCAAAATTAAAAATTACAAGACAAACAAGGATAGAAGCAATTGAGAGTGCGAGCAGCAGAAATACAAGCCTTTCATCAAGTGGGGAGATATTTAGTTTCCTCAGACCATAGGATGATTGTATCACTATTATAGCTTAGAAAATAAGTATGTTTTCAAAATTTGCTTCAAATTAAGAATGACAATAAAAAGTGAGATAGAATCAATATCTTTTCAAGAGAGAGCAGATATTTTGTAAAAGAACAAAATAGAATTTGCAGAAGTAAAAAATATAGTCATTGCAATTAAAGTCACAGTGGACAGGCAAGACAGGACATATGTACACAGCTGAAGAAATAATCAGGAAACTAAAGGTTAGAATTGCACTCATTTGCTCAGAATGCAAGACAGAGAAATTGATATGGGAAAATGTAAGAGAGCTCAGGAGATATGGAACCAAAAATGACCGATTCTACTTAAGTCCAACAGAAGTCCAAGAAGGGTAGGGTAGGGGAGACTAGCAAGAATTAGGCCGGGATAGTATTTAAATGGCTGTAGATTTTCCAAGTTGATGAGAGATGCATGCACTTTCATCTCAATAGACTTGTCATATAGGAGATAGATAGATAGATAGATAGATAGATAGATAGATAGACAAACAGACAGATAAGGAGAACTTTAGATCAAGAAAAGATCATATGTTCTTCAATAGAACATTTGAAACAAAAAATAGCTATTGGCCTACAATTGAGTCAGCTAAAGAATAAATAGCACATAGACTATCTTATTTACTTTCTTGTTACAGAGACAAAATACCCAATACCCACAAGTTAAAGGAAGAGAGGTTTATTTTGGCTCACAGTTTGTAGAGGTTTCAGTCTATAGTCAGCTGATTCTAAAGCAGGATGGCATGGTAGAGGGGCATGGCAGAGGAGAAACAGTCCATGGCATGGCAGGCATGAAGGAGTGAGGAGTCAAGGGAAGAGGATATATGTATATCTATATCCTTCCAGGCCACACTTACATGACCCACCTCCCCACCAGGCTTAACATCCCAACATCACACCCAGTGTAAAGCCATCGGTGGACTAATCCAGTGATAAGTATCATGTACCTATGATCCAGTCACCTCCCAAAAGTCCCTCCATGAGCACAGGAGGCTTTGATGGGGGAACATCTAGATATAAATCATAACACAGATCATCTCATCTGACCTCAATACTGTAAAGTAAGAAATAAATACCAACATGCAATTTCATGACTGACATTATGGAGATGTTACTACTATTAATGTTTTTGCACAGCAGCTCTTACTAATGGCGCATGGGCATCTAATGTGCAGGATGCACTGCTGAGACTCAGGCTCGCTAAGTCTGTCCTTGGTAACTGGTTATTGAGGTCAAATGAGAAGGTTTGCTTCTTCCTTCACAGATAATTTCCTCTCCCTGTTGTATTGGTTAAGAAAATGTTTGTATAAGTACCAAAGTAAAGGTATTTGAATTTATATTAATGTTTCCCTGCCTCTGAACTGTGTTACATTGGATGAGTTAATGAAATTCTCTGTTTCCACATTTGGAAGGTGAGCGTGATAATATTACCTGTCTCAGAATAATTGAAAGAATTAGTGAGTGTGTTAAACTCTCAGAATAGTGCTAATCACTGACTTAGTCTGTTCCCTCTTGTTATACAAAATACCCAAGACCTGATAGTTTATGAAGAATAGAAGCTTATTTGGCCCATGGTTATAGAGGCTGAGAAGCCCAAGAAAATGGTGCCAACATCTCTTCAGCATCTCATGAGGGCTTTGTGGCTACATCATAACACAAAGAGGAGTTTACAAGAAGACACAGCAAGCTCAAGTCTCTCTTTCTGTCCTTATGAAGCCACTAATGCCATCACAGGGTCTCATCCACATGAATTCATCTAATCCCAATTGCCTCCCCAAACCCTTTCTCCAACATTACTAACATATTAATTTGGGAATTCATTGTCTAACACTTGAACTTTGGGGGGCACATTCAAATTAGTTAAAAATTTATTCTCATTTGTTAAAGGTACATTATTTGATTCAGCCTACCAGTCAGAGAGTCTGGTGAGACTGGCTTATTGTGCCTGGAGAAGGTGAGAAAGAAGGAAAGTTGTGGGGAGGCTGAGGGGCAAAGAGTGTATATTGTTTGAGCTCAGCCATTGTAAACCTGGGAAAAAAAACTTTATAAAGGCAGCAGAGGACCTACTAAACAAAGGTCTGAGGTGGAAAGCAGGGTGAATCCTGGGGTAAGGTCAGATCTCTAGGGTCTTCTCCATTACTCGGCCTGCTCATAGAAACATCTCTTTGTAGGGTTACTCCAGGGGTGGCTTCAGCAGCTACTGAGCAATAAGTTGCAGAATGAAGATGTGTGAAGATGTGTCTAGGTTAAGAGATGACAGGATTCAGTCCCAAGGACAGCTAGAGGTAGAAAGAAATGTAAGTGAAGATAAAAGGGAGAGGAAAATTCACAAAGTGGTTGTAGAACGAAGTTAGTGACGGGGATCAAGAGAGGAATGGTGTTCTCCATGACTTGTTCCATCTTAACCATATGGTAAGTTAAAGTAATCATGATTCCTAATCAATTCATTAGTCAATTTTTAAAAATTAAATATAATACCTGCTTATGAAATGAAACACTAAAAGCAAGGCACAGTGACAATAACAATACAAACACTTCACATGTCACTTCCCTCATCTATAAAACAGAATATGGAATTTACTCAGCTGGGTTGTCTTGAAGAATACATAATAAAATATATGAAATTTTTCTGAAATAGATAGCGTCTTAGTAAGTTTCAGTCACTGCAATTAACCACAATCTTTCTCTATATTGTTCTGGATAATGTGTGGCCAATTTCCTCCCTGGCTGTTTTCTAAGTAATTGTCTTTTGTATATATAGTTGGGAACATGCTGTATGTATAAATTTAGGTGATGTGTATTTCTTTATATCACGCTCTACTTTGATTTTTCAAAGCATTCATTATGCCCTTTTTTAAAACATGTCCTTCTGTTCTCTCTACTTCTCCTTTTGGCTTCCTTCCCTTTTTGCTTCCACAGGACAGTAACTCCTTGGAAGGAAATGGTTCTCATTTTGGTTATAATGGGCTGCTTGTTCTCTGTCTAGCAAGTTAGTTAGCCAGCCTGGCAGCCTGGGTCCTGTCTTGAACTCCGTCTGGGTTGTCATGAAAGATTTATTTCATATGTGACCTACTTGCCACTGATCTCTCCACACTGCCATGAGTCTGTCTTTGAGGAAAGCGCACAGATGTAAGTCACTCCTAAGTGACTGGCGTCATTTAGATGAAGAGAACAATGACAGGAGCTTGCAACAGACCACTCAGTGTCTTCCCAGGCAATGATTTACATGTTTATCACATTGGATTTCCAAAAACCTCTGTTGGATTGAGACTCAAAGAATGAATACAATATGCCTTGAGATCTCCAGTTGCCACTTTAACTTGAGTGCCTGGGTCTTTCTTTGGATCTTATTTTATCAAAATTAAAGACTCACTGAGCTAGTGAGACTAAAAACATCATGTGGCCAAGAGTCTGAATGTTTTTAAAAGAGCATGCTAAGCCTAACAATTTTTTCTAAATATTATAGCTAGCATTTATACATTTATACCTAATGATAAATTTACATTTAAAACTCATTTTACCCTGATAATAATTGAGTATAATATTTTCCCAGTGTGAAGACAGAGAGAGGAGGGTTTTCTGAAGGTGATAGCAAATGGGAGCCAGCAAATGGGATCTCAAGTCTGAGTTCTACTAGTGAACCACGTGACACTGGAAACATCACAGTGCTTTTCTGAATCTCAGTCTCAACTGCAAAATGCAATTTATAAACATAGCTAAGTCATGGAATGGTTATGAAGACTAAAGAAAGTAATATGTAATGCAGAGAAATAGGTCTAAAAAGTGTATCTTTCAAAATAGGCTGAAAGATATATTTAATGTTTTTTAAATGCATGACTATTATTAACATTCACCAAAAATGATTTGGGGAAAATGTTTTTGTGGAACATTCTTGCAAAGCCTTAAACTAATGCTGAATTAATTGTTCCTCTCCTCATCTGGAGACCACAGACCACACCTATTCTGCTGATCCAACTTCCTCCATCTCCACCTCCACCTCTATCCTGCAGGTTGCCCTAGGGTACAGAGGCAGACGCCCCTGCTGCCTTGCTTAGGAGAACTGCAATATCCTCCCCAGGTTCTGACAAGTATGAGGCGTCAATCATAAGTGGATGATAGGAACCCTATGATAAATTGATGAATTCTGAGCAGCTCTCATTACTGCACTTCTGCTGCCAGAGAAAGGAGGCAGCATTGAAAGCAACAGGAATAAGAAACTGGAGAGTTCTCCTAAAGCTTCCTCGCTAGAAAGCAAGGCCACCTGGGTGGCCCCCTGGATGTCCACCTGGCTAAAGGCTTGGGTATTCTGAGTCTGGGTTTCTGGAGGAGGCTTAAATACTTTGCCACCCAACTTGCCCAAGAGGATGGCTAGCATTCTGAGAGGCCCTGACTGTGCTTTGAATTTGTCTGTTTACTGAAGAGCCCAGCACCATGCAGCAGGACCTGCAGTGAGGTGTCAGAGGAGAGCCTGAACTTTAGAGTCAGGAGCAACCAGTTGATTGGGGACTCTAGAACCCACCAGCACTGCATCATGTGGCTTTGGACTATGCCTCAGTTTCCTTCTTAATAACTATGAGATTGGCTCTGGCAGAAGCACTGCGTGGATGCTGAGACAGTGGCTCTTTGGAAGTCAGGGCTCTCTGTGGAGGTGCATTCAATCCACAGAGTATGCACAGAGCATGAGTGAGCAGCACTTTTTGTCAGCCAGGCACTGTGCTGGACAGTTTCCTGAGAGCAGAAATGAATTTATAACACACTTGGGTCACCGTGGTGAATACTTTAGTTATCTGCTCAATCTGCTGATCAGGACTCAAACACTCAGTGTGTGCTGCTGCTGAGGATTAACACCTGAGTCCCTCCCCTCCTGCCGCACAGCCCTCTGCCGAAGTTACCCTCCCCTCACTGACAAGAGTATCAAATCCCTGTCAGTAAGGGGCTCCAATGGCACAGCCTCCCTGCCCCAATGCCTGAGGGTCATCCAACCCCCAACATCCCTGTGGGGCCACCTGAGGCATCTGGTGGGGCTACACCAGAGCCCGTGTCTCTATCTGGCTGATGCCGCATCTCTCACTCCTTTATAGGCATTGTCCTCCAGAGCACACCCTATAACCCTCTTGCTTCCACATCCTCTCTCCATCTCAGAGCCCTGTGTTGTCAAAGCCAGCCTCCAGTGAGCAGACACCATGTTGCAGGCACTGTACCAGCTCCTCTTTACCTTCAAGGCTTTATGGAATCTTCTCTGCTCTAATCTACAGACTTCCCACACTCTGCTGTTACGTGGTGGGATATGAGGGGGCGGCAGAAAGAGGAAATGCTATCCCCCATGGGGAGGGAGACTTCTCCCCCACTCTTCCCTCAGTCAGCACCCCTACCCAGAGACCTGATGCAGGTTCTCTACTCCAACCCATCTTCTGTATGTTCTCAGCTCTTATCCCAACTCTTGTTTTATATTTTTGTCTGTTGAGTTCTTTTGTCTTTTTGGTCAGTGGAATATAGGTTCCATTTAAGCATGGACTGTGATTGTCTTGATTACAATGATATTCCAGCACTATACTGGACACTAAGAATTCCATAGCCCTGCCACCTAGTCATCTGACACTCTCCTGCTTCCTCTCCTCCACCTCGCATAAGCTCCGTGGCAGCAGAGGCCCTGTTGGTTTGTATCACCTCTTATATCTGCAGATCTCACACAAAGATTGACACATGGTAAGACTTAGTAGTGTGCTTTTAGTTCATGGATAAATTACAAATGAATTCATAAATTACTAATCATAATGTTGATAAATAGGTTCATTAGTGCAAGAATAGATGATTAAAACTATCAACGGCCAACAGTAATTGTACATTCTGCTTTTAGAACTGCATTAGGATTTGGAATTGTCTGAATCTAACCCCCCTACACACACATCTAACATTGTTTATACTGTTACTGTACCACATTACAGAAGAGTATAGCAGGGCAATGAATATTAACTAGGTACGATGCCTCCCATTCCAAGAGCAAAGCATGAATGCGCTTCATGTATTCATCCAATAAGTATTTATCTAATAGTATTATGGATGTAATCATGAGCAAGCCAGTGAGGGCTTTCAGTTCAGCAAAGACAATTTGATTAATTACAAGTTTCAGAAAAATCACTAAGGTTGATTCAATAGGGAGTAAGAGTTAAGCCATGCTACATCTTGTGCCTCTGGATGCCTAGTTTTCGTGGTTGTGCTTTGTTTTGTTTTATTTTGGGAACTGGGTATTGAACCCAGGATCTTTGCACTGAGCTATATTCCACCACCCTTTTTATAATTTTTATTTTGAGACGGGTCTCACTAAGTGATTAAGTTGCCCAGACTGGGCTAGAACTCACAGTCCTCTTGCCTCAGCCTCCCAGGGTGTTGGGATTGCTGCCGTGTGCCACCATGCCCCACCTCAGTCTTGAATGGCACCCATAGCTCCAGGCCTCCACCAGAGCAAGACCAACAGTTCACATCCTGGTGAAGACCTCAGTGGCTGCTGCTCCTCTGGGAACAAACACTGATTCCATGTGAGAATACAGAGGAGCAGAGAAAAGTCAGAAAGATATGAAGGGAAAATATTTGGAGCCCAGAAATATGTCTCCATAGGGGACCAAAGTAAATCAAATCCCACAGAAGGGAAAGGAGGACTAGGCGGAGGAGGCAACAGAGCTAGTGGCATATCTAGCATAACTGCATAATGAGCTCAGCTTTAAATTTCTGGTAAGAAAGGCACAAGAAATGGAATATTTACAGTTGCCTTATGAGCTTTTCTTTTCTGAACAAAAAACCTTATTCATAAATGAATATAGAATTTTCAAATATGAGAAGTAATTTGTTTGGGATTCAACTCCACATGTAGAGAGTCTGATTCAATCTCTAGCTTTGACCATGACTAGAGAAATGTAGCCTTTTTACTGTTCTGTCTGCTAATTAGAGCTGGAGACTTTGAATTTTATTGCTTTAGTCCTATGGATGTTCTAGAGACCTGGGTTGTCTGTTGCAGGAGAGGTGATTTAAGGCAAATGCATCAGTTATTTGCTCTGCTTCAGTTAAAAGGTGATGGCATTTTTATATTTGAGAGAGAGAAGGGAAAAGAGAGATGCTTTTCTCTATGGCCTCTAGCACCCATTTCTCAGCAGGTGGGGCAAAGAGGACTTGCACCTTAGAACTCCCCTTTCAGATAGCCTCTGCTGGGGCTAAGAATATTTACCAAGTTACCTGGGGACCAGGAATCCATGTCTGGGAAGCAATGGAAGGTGCTGCAGGGACACTGCCCTCTGGCTGGAGGGACAGACATGGGATCTGGAGTTTACTTCTAGGAAGGGACATGCTCCAGGTGACAGTTCCTTTCCCAAATGATGAGGATTCCTGAAAGATGTCAGTAGCCATCCCAACTCCCATATACACTGTAAATATAAGCAATACAGTGATTTTTAAATCCCTCTGTGTGTGTCCATACATTCTCATTATATTCAACACTTCCTGTATTCTTAGTCAAGGTATTTTTCCACCACCATCTACATCACCAAGTCTGCCTTTCCAGTCTTCTTGGGCTGTACATTCCTTCTGTGCCCAGGCTGCCTGCTTTAGTTAAGATTTGTGTCATCACTGCAGCAGGCCCCTGGAGGTTTATCTCGGCTCAGGCCCAGTGTCATCTATTCTCCTCTCGAAAACTGGAGCACTGTTTCACAACTCTAATCTATCAATAGCCTTTAGCAAAAGTGCAATTACTTAGCACTGTATACAAGGTTCTTTAAATCCCTAGACATTGTTTCATTATTTCCTTTGTCACATCCTATAGTTATATCAAGTAGCTGCCAGCTGACCGGCAGCCAGCTCAGGATGAAATCCTGCCAGGTCTGTAGGGCTGGTGCCATGGCTTAAAATGCTAATTACACATTAAATATCACTGCTGTGCTACTCACCAGCCAAATGCTTTTGTACTGCTGACCAGAAGAACCTAGAAAATAAGATCAAATTAAATGAAAAGACATACAAATAAAAA
The DNA here is from genome assembly GCF_000247695.1 of Heterocephalus glaber. The sequence continues at coordinate 21,953,146 of NW_004624735.1, read as the reverse complement.
GAAATAAACAAATTTAAATCAAGAAAATGTTGGCAAACAAATAAAAATAATGAGCTCAAAAGCTTTGGAAATATCAGTGCTGGCCAAACTGATAAAGAAAAAAAATTGATAATTCATATTATCAAAATTAGGAATGAAAAAGTGTATATTACCAGCTGGGGCATTAAAATTATAGGAAGGAAATATTATTAGTGACATCACAATAAATATAATAGCTTAGTTAAAATAAGTAAGACAAAAATTACCAATTGACAAAAATATAGTTTTAAAAGAAAACTATAGGTCATAATCCCTTATGGATGTTAATGTAAAAAAATTCTAAATTAAAGAACTGATAACAAAATGACCCCAAAAGTAAGTTGGGCAGAGAAACTAACACCTCAAAATATGCTACTTGGGGCCTCGAGCTGAAAGCACCTCAGGGCAGCAAAGGCAGGACAGGGCTTTCTCTGAAGCTTCCCTGTCCATCTGTCCTAGAGGAACACAACCAGTCCTCTTATGGAAATATCCTTGACAAAGGAAGTTAAATCCTCGTTTTGTAGGAAGAAGCCCAAAGTCACACACCACCCCCAGAGCCCAGAGGAGGTGTGCTCCACACTATTATTTATTCTTTGGCCCACTCATTTCCCATAAAATTCTTTTACTTTCCCTTCAAGTTGCCTACAACCCCTACCTCCCTCTTCTCTATAAAGATGGTTCTTAAGATTTAACCATCTGGCCCTTCTTTGACTTTTAACATTTCATGTGACTCCTACGTACTTATTAATGTTAATAAATATGCATGTTTTCTTTCCTATTACTCTATCTATTGCCGGTTCATTTCAGCAGAGTCAATTATTGAACTTTCAGGGGGAAAGTTGGACTTCTTTACAGGTATGTAAAACAGATAATGCACTCTGACTAAGAAGGGTCTGCACTAAGAAAGGAAAACTAATTCAACATTTAAAATCAATCAATAAAAATTCACCATACTAATAGACACACACAAAAAAAACTAGCACCCAATGGATTCAAAAAAGCCTTTAAAAACTCAACATCATTCCTGTTTTTCAAAAAATACCTCTCAACCATACAAGGAGAATTTCTTAACTTGATAAAGGACATATACCAATAAAACTAGAAATAGCAATAAAACTAGAAATAACATCAATTTTAAAGGTGAAAAAGTGAATCATTTCAACCTAAGAACAATGTAACTCATGGCTTTTCTTCAAAATTGTATTAGAGGTCTTAGCCAATGTAATGAGGTGAAAAAGAGAAAGAGAGAGAGAGAGAGAGAGAGATGCAGAGAGAGACATAAAGACAAGAGAGACTGTAAAATAACCTGATAAATAAATTTAGCAAGGTTGCAAAATGTAAGATAAATATGATGTGTCCCAGCAATGAACATAGGAAAATTGAAATAGAGCATCACCAACTACAACAGAATCAAAGAATATGAAGTGCTTACATATAGTACTTACAAAATGTCTGCAAGATCTGTGTGCTAAAAAATATAAAATCTTGATTAAAGAAATCAAAGTAGGTCTGAATACATTAGATATGTTATGTTCACGAATTGGGGAGTCAATTTTAAGATATTGATGCTTTTTAATCTACATATTTAATACAATTCCAAATGAAATACCAACAGGATTTTTGGTAGGAATAAAACTGTTTCTAAAATTTATATGTAAAGGAAAAGTAAACACTACAAGCAAACAACTTTTAAATAAATAAGCAATGTTGAAGTTCTCAGAGTAAATATTTTTCAGATTTACTATAAAGGCATAGTAAAGACAAGGTAGTATCAGAGAAAAGCTATATAAATCAAAGAAACAATAAAATGTGCAGGAAGTGATTCAGAAGTACATAGTCAATTGGTATTCTATAAATGTACAAAAGCAATCCAATAAAGAAAGGATACCCTTTTCAATGGTATTGGAATAATTTGATATCATATGCAAAATAATGAATATTATTCTATGCTTTGCATCCTCTAGGAAAAACAACTCAAAAGTATAACAGACACAATTGTAAAACCTAAAACAATAAAAATTCTGGAAGAACACCAAGGAGAAATTTGGTGTGTCATTGGATTACACAAAGATTTCTTCGATAAAAAACAAATAGCATGATTCATCAACAAAAAAATAACACTGGATTTCACATAAATATCAAACATCTATTGTTTGAAAGATATTTTATAGACAGAATGGAAAGATAATTTGCAGACGGAAAATAGTAATAAAGTGCTTGCCTGATAAAGGATTTATATCCAAATGCACAAAGAACTTTCAAGACTCAAGTAAAAAAAGACAAAATCAATTAAAATAGGTAAAGAGTTGGAACACAACTTTACTAAAGAAAGTATTCAGATTCAAATAAACACATGGAAAGACTCTTAACCTTATTTATCACTATGGAAATGCAAATAAAACCCGCAGCATATGCTTAAAATGAATGAAAACTGGAATTTCAAGTCTAGTTGATGATGTGGAGATACTAGAATTCTCAGATACTACTGTTGGGAATGTAAAATAGCACAATCTGTTTGGTAAACTATTTGACAAGTTTTTTTACACAGTTAAATATATGTAACTCCACAATCCAACTGCTGAATTTTTACCCAAGTAAAAAGAAAGTCTACAAGTTTACAAAACCTACATACCAAACTTTATAGAAATAGTACACATGATTGTGCCACAGTGGAAACAACCTAAGTGTTCCTCCACTGCAGACTAGGTAAACAAAGTACAGTAAAACCTTGGTTTGTAAGCATGATTTGTTCTGGAGGCATGCTTGTAATCCAAAGTATTTATACATCAAAGTGAATTTTACTATTAGAAACAATGGACACTCAGATGATTTGTTCCACAGCCCAAAAATATTCATACAAAATATTGTAATTCTGTAATATAATATAAAATAATAAAGAAAATAGGAAACATAAAGAAAAACAAATTAACCTGCACTTATCTTTAAAAACTTTCATAGCTGGTGTGAGGGAGACAAAAGAGAGGAGGGTTATTGTGTAGGATGACTTTCACTGTCACTAATGGAATCACTGCTATTCATTGGCTCAATGGAATCTTTTCAAGCACTTTAATAAGGAACCTATCCAATGACACATGCTTTTGCCTCCTTTTGAGGATTTTACAGACATGTGACTTTATATTGTCATTAAACAGATTCATCATTTGCATTGCTATAGCCTCATTTGTGTGGTGAATTTCTACAAGTTTGCCCTGTTTCCTACATTTTACACATCTCCCTAATCTCATTTGAAGTGAAGGATTCCTCTGCCTTTTCCTCCTCCTCTGCAGACCACATCTCCTCCATAGCCTCTTGCTACTGGGAGATAATCTCCCACAATCCTTCCCCCAGAGAAAAAGAGAGGAAGCACTGGCTCAGTTGTAATCATGGAATGTTTGGCATCACCTACTACTCCTATTGCAAGACATCACTCATTTATCAAGCTAAAATTTATTAGAAATGTTTGCTAATCTTGTAGAACAGTCTCAGAACAAGTTACAATCCTAGGTTTTACTGTACATTTATGCAATGGAATATTACTGAACAATAAAATCAGACAATCTAGCCCTCAGTGCAACAATGGGGATGGTCCTCAAGTGCATTATACTAAGTGAATGAAGCTAAGCTCAAAAGTCTACCTACTCCATTACTCCACTTACAGTACTTCTGGAGAACAGAGAAGCAGTGGGTAGGAGTTAGTGAGACATGGGAGGCTGACTAACCAGTCACACAGGGGAATCTTGGGGACAATGCACTTCCTTAATATCTCAACTGTACTGTTGATTACATGATTATATATGTTTGTCAAAACCTGTGAGACTATATACTTAAAAAGGTGAATTTTACCAAGTACAATTTTTTGTTGTATAATTAACCAAAAAAATCCAATAAAAATAAA
>NW_004624735.1:21928049-21945908 GCF_000247695.1 Heterocephalus glaber | reverse complement strand
AAAAAAAATAAAAAGAAGAAAATGTGGTTTACCAAATAAAAAATAAATAAATAAAACAAAGGTTGTAAAGAAATATGAAATCTGAATAGCCTCCATCTAGTAAAGAAAATGCATTTGAAATTAGATGCTTTCCCATAAATAAAACTGCAGGTCCAGACAGCTTTGGTGATGAAGTGTAAAATTTGAGAAAGAATTATAATTCTTTAACTTGAACTCTTTCATAAAACAGATGTGGAAATCTTATGACCAGGGGTAACCTGATTCCAAAACCAGACCAAGATATCCCAAGACAAGAATATTGTAGTATATATTCATCAAATGAACATAAACATAAAATCTTCAACAAATATCAGCCAGTTAAATCCAACAATATAAGAAAGATTATACTCTATAATTAAAAGGTGTGCAGCCCAAAATTAGCAGGTCAGTTTTATATACAAAAACCAATCATGTAATTTGCTATGTTAGCAGAACAAAAGGAAGATGTTATGTTGATCAATACAGAAAAGCATTTATTTTTAGACAACCACCCATTTATTGCAAAACTGCACATCCATTAGTATAAAAGCTCTCAACAAACTAGAGTTAGAAGATAACTTCCTCAAACTGATCAAAGCATCCTCGAACCTCCTAGAGTTAATATCATTTTCAGTGAACAAAGGCCAAATCCTTTCCTCAAATAACAGTGAAAGAGGAAAGGATGCTTGTGATCATGACTAATATTTAAAATTCTCCTGGAAAGTCTTGCCAATAAAGTAGGGGAAGAAAAAAAATCAGACTGAAACCGAAGAAGCTAAATTATCTTTATTTATTGACAAACTTTTTTTACATTAATAAATCCCAAGGAATATACAAAACAAAACTGCTAAAATTAATAAGTGAGTTTATGAAGATCATAGAATTAAGATTAACATAAAAAATAAATTATCTCTCTAAACAATAATCAGTTAACAAAACAATAAAATAAATAACAATGACAAAGTGTCAAAAATGCTAAATAAGGAAATTTAACATGACAGATGTTACAGTGACAGTTACAAAATGTTGCTCTGAGAAGTTAAAATGGGTGTAATTAAAATAAGATTTATCATGTTCATGGCTCAGAAGACTAAATGTTATTGCAAATTCTTTCCAGATTCATGTATAGAATCAAAACAATCCCAATGGAAATCCTTGCACTTTTTATTGTATTAGTAGAAATAGAATAGCCAAAATAATTTTTAAAAAGAAGAATTATATTACAACATAATATCCTACCTACCTTAAGGCTTGTCTAAGGTTACAATCGACAGGAATAAGGATATCATATAGCTCAGTGGAAGAGAATTAATATTTTGACATAGATGTTAAAATAATTGAATATGAAAAAGGACAATAAATAGGCACTGAAATAACTGCTTATCCAAAGGAAGAAAAACTGACTCTTACTGTACATGTCATACAAAAATTAATTCACAATGGATGATAGAACTCTTCAAATTCGGCACTAAAACTATAAATTTGTAGAAGAAAACAAATACATTATTTTCTTTAAAAAAAAAAAACAAAAGCAAAAAACTTTTCAGTTTCTTTCTAATGTACCAGAGTAAATTTTCTCAGATCCCAGGAATGACAGTAAATTGGGCCCCATTTTCTAATAAAACACTGGACTATTCATCCCCACTGGCCAAGTGGATTTCATTGATGTTGCAGAACTCTGATCTCCAGCAGTGGGTTTCAGGTTGGTCCCAGGTTGTTGGTGCACCACTGTGTTGCTTTGATTTCAGTAGTAGGCATAGAGAGCTTTGGGGCTGCAGAGGCAGCAGGTCCCACTGTGTCAAGAGAGAAATTCTGCTTTCACTTGCCATATTTACTCCTCCTGTTACAGATGAGAGACCACCATGAATGTATAGCAATGCCATTCTCCTTAAACATAAAAATATCCACAATCCAAAAGGTTGATCTTACAAAAGCAGAGTAGAATGGCGGTTACCAGCGGATGAGTGCATGGAAGATGGTGAAAGGGGAGTTGTTGGTCCAAGGGTCAAAAGTTTTAGTTAGACAGGAGGAATAAGACCTAGTGATCTATTGCTTAGTATGGTTATCATACTTGGTAGCAATGCATGTATACTTCCTAGCTGCTAAAAGAGCAGATTTTAAATGTTCTCAACCAAAATGATAAGGTGAGGTGATAAGATATGCTAAATATTTCTACAATGTATACATGTATGAAAACATCATAAATACATACTTAGGTTTTAAATTGGAAAATATTCATAAGGTCCTCTTTTTTCTGCATTTATTATGAACTTTCTTTTTTGGTAAAATCCCAAATATTCCCTATGACAAGACTTACCTAAGATACAACATTGCAAACAACAAGACTTTAACTTACTATGAGCATTTCTTTTCTTTTAAGGAAAGGAAATGTGTATCCTCCGTATCTCAAGGGTCCCTCAGTATAAGCAATCTGAAGCTTCTCCATTGGCAGCCAATTGCAAGAGGCTTGATTACTTTGGGCCAATTTGTGTTCACTTACCTCTGTCCAATTGTATTAAAAATGACATTTATTGAGTCTCTGTCTTCTTCCATTTAGCCCTAGGGCTCTCTTTAAGGAAATTCCCTCAGGTCACAAGCCAATGTATCCACTCTGAAAGAGGAACATCTTCACATTCTCCAATATTTCCCAGTCCCTGCTGACCTTTGAAGGTTGGAGTTTTCAGGATAACATTTTACAGTGGGTGTAGGAAGATCACGATGCTTCCCCATGTGTTTGAACGCTCTTTTGTCAACATGCTATTGACCACCCCCCATCATTAAGAAGAATCTAGGGAGACATCTTAACTTCTAGTTACTATTCTCAAAATGGTACCAGCTAGCATGGGTGCTCAGCCACATGTAAAATGGAAATCATATATGGGCGATTTCTTCAGCCTCTTCTCAATTACAGACAGCTATCACCATTGCTCAACTTCTCCTTCAAAGCTTTTGAAAGAGGGGAGTCCCTTTACCAGCCACAAAAATGTTACCAATGGCCTGAGGGCTCTTTTGTTCAGTTTGTATAAAAATCACAAATTGGCAAAGGGTAGTTCTTTTATTTGAATTCTAGCGGCTAGCTTGTAGTGGGAGCAAGCAGCTACTAGCAGTCCTCTACAGCTCTTCTGGCCAGCAGAGGTGATGCCTCCTGGCAGTTCTCCATTGCTCTCCATCACTCTTTGGCTGTGAGCTACCTTTGGTGCTACAAGACTGACTACTGGCTCTTCAGCATCAACAGACTTTGGTGTTTCCAGTTCTTAGTGTATCACTCAGCATGCTCTACTCAAGGTAGTATTCATGAACAGGCAAAAATTTCTCACCTGAAAGAAACTTTATTAGAACTTAGGCTCCAGCATAGAGGGAACAGTGCATGTACTGACTCACCAAAGATATGGGAAATTGATTATTGCAGAAAAAAAGAGACAGATTCAAACATACACAGTGTCAGACTTTGGCCGAGGATAGGAGAGGGGTTCTCTGAAGATCTGATTGAGGAGGACTTCAGGGGAATGATGTCATCCTGAGGGCCTGCAGGCAGAGTCATGATATAGATCCTCAACCCAAATTTGCTTCAACCAAAGCAAGAATCTCTTGTAGCAGCTATGAAGCATCTGATGTAGCTAGGGTGAGCTGTGAGATTTTAGGGGTAGCCACGAAAGGAAAATAAAAGTACCTCTGTTCCTAGAGTATCTCAATTCTGCTTAATGGGGCTATGTATCTACCAGGCTTTGCAAAAGACAAACAAGAATTTCTATGTCCCATTAACACTGGGTGATAGGACCATGAAATGTGATATGCTGAATAATATTCCACTCCTCAAAAGAAGCCATATTCTAATACAGTATACCTCTGCAAAGTTGCAATTCAGAGTTTGCAGCCTCAGTCGTTGGCACATTTTTCCTTAGACCCCAACTAATAATTGTTCGTGGAGACCCCCGCAATTTCGGGGACCTCCCCACGCCCCCAATTGCTTTTTTTGGAGAGAGGTGTGCAAGTAGCCAATCAGAGAGCGTTATTCAGTTCTCATTGCTGCTGATTGGCTGCTGCCCTGTAACTCATCTCCAACAGATTCACCAGCGTTCCCGCATCGTAACAGGTTACTACGTACTTTGTAGCTATCTCAAGAGTTCTCAGGTTTTTCTTTTTCTTCTTAAACCCCTAAGGTCACTAAGATGTCGCCACAACACCCTGCACTTTCTATGGCCTTATTTAATACAGTATTTTATTAAATTAAATTACCTAACTATGGGAGACATGGCATATTTAGGGTTTAAACTATAAAAATAGGCATTTAGAGGCATTTTTTCTGACCATATCTGAAATTTGCAGTTTTTCACAATTCGCAAGTGCTCTAGGAACATAACCTCTCTGAATTTGGGGGGTCCACTGTACCTGGAATCCATGAAAGTTACCTTACATGGCAAAAGGAACTTTGAAGATGTGATTAAGTCAAAGATTTTGAGAAGGACAGATTATCCTGGATTATTTAGGTGAGACAAATGTGACCACATTGGTTCTTATAAAAGTGACAAAGGAGAAATCAATCAGTGGAAGAGATGAGATGATGGAACCAAGATTGGAGCCATGTACTTGGAAATGGCCACTGTCCTCAGTTTCCCTTGATCCTCTGTTTTTCACTGAAGTGCTTGGATCACTCTGTTTCTCCCCTGGCCTTGATTTCCAGAGGAAACATTGTTTCTACCAAATCCCATTCCTCCCATTAATTACCTTAATGATTTCAAGCTTTCCTTCCTTAGTTGGACTTTCTCCATTTCTGAGATATGGACTGGAAGGCACCTAGATTATCTTGGAGATGATGTCAGTCCCCTCCAGTAGAAAGGTGGCAAATGAGACAGAAAGAGCAAGAACTGGTCAGCGGACTATTCTACATCAGTGAGTGTTGGAGAAATCTCATTAGAGCATGAGAGTTATACCACCCAAACAGTAAGGAGCTTGGGTATTGATACACTATTTCCCATCAGTCCTCAGCTGAGAGTAGCTGGAAGGAGATGCTAGCTCCCTGGTACTGGACAGTGGACAGCAGTAAAGGGCACTGTGGTCACTGGGGAAATCCCATAGACGAGGAAATCAGGGAGATGCCCACTGAAGTCCAGCCAGTGAGCACTGAAGTGATAAGGCAGGGAATCCATGGTACCCAGAGCACTGATCCAATTGGTCTCCCAAAGAGACTTCCTGCACAAAGTCTTAACCGCTACCCAGTTTATTAGCAAAGGCTATGAAAACATTTCCAAAAATATTAATTGAAGTTACAGCTAGGTAGAAGAAAGAAGTTCTGATGTTCTATCGCACAGTAGGGTGATTATATAAAATGATAATGTACTGTGTGTTTCAAAAAAAAAATAAAGTACAAGAAACAACATTGAATGTGTTCACCAGAAAGAAATAATAAAGACATAAATATGCTTGCCCTGATTTGAAATAAAACAATGCACATGTGTAAGAAAATACCACATGGTACCCCAGACATATGCTCATATGCATCAATTTAAAATTAAGAAGATACATAGGAACACTCAGCTATCAGCCACAGTGTTTCTAGCCTGGCTTCTTCTCTTCACTACCACTTCCCACAGGAGATGTGAGGACAAAGGGTCAGAGCCAGTCAGATTGTGTGGGATGTAATCAATTCCATCATCACATACTTTCTATCTTACTAGCTGACAATTTGACTGAGTATGTTTGGTCAAGGAGCAAATCTTTCCCAAGTTTTTCTCTGACTTACACTGATTCCATTGCTCTTTATTTTATTTTTTTCTCCCTTGTACCTATAGAAAAAAGCATTTCACCAGAGGTAGGGTTAAGGTCAGGGTCTCATGTGGTCAGAAAATTTGAGCTCTTCTTGTAAAGGTTCAAGCAAATCTTGTCCCTTCCCACCTCTGCCCCCTCCGGAACTAGTTTTCAAGTATTCTTAGCTTTTCACTGAAATCTATCAAAGCAAAGTCAAGGGCCAAGCATCTTTGTACTTATTCCCTGCTCTGCAAGAGAATGAATTTAAGACTCCACACTTGGTGACAAACATCACGTATCAGGTGGCAAAGGCTGGCCACAAATGTATCGCAGACATCTCTGTAGCAATATTTGTTAATATCGATGCACCAGAGGCCTGGAATGAAAACTATTTCACAAGGAGCAACCATCACAGGAGCAGTCTCATCTTACTGGGATGAGCAAACCTTTGGCAGAATAATTTTGAGGATGCACCTGGAGAGGTAAGGATTCCGTCCCTGGGTGTGGAGTGTCTCCTGGAGGGACACTGGAGGAAAACATCAAAGCCCCGGACCCCTCAGTGGGCACAAAAGCTTGCACTAGTTTCAAAGGAGCACCAAGGAGATTAGCAAAGGTGGAGGACAAGAGGGTCATCCTGGGAGCAAATGAACTGTGGTGAAAATTTTCACACTACAGAAGCTGTCTAGCTTGAAGGTGGGAAAATGAGAACAAGGCTGGGAGATGGCATACCTGGGGAAAGTTGGGGAAGGTGGTAGCCAGATCTCCTAAATCCTGCAGTCATAGTTTTTGCATATTTTTCTGTGTTTGGCTTGGTTCCATTTACAATTAAACTTTACTGAACATCTAATACATATAGGGTCTAATCTCAAGGCCTAGCCTATTCGTACATGTAACCCTCACTGTGTTGTGATTTGGGTATAATTATCATTCTTATTTTACAAATGAGAAAATTTAGATGCAAGGTTGATTACAATCTTTCCCAAGGCTCCCAGTGAGTGAGAGGGCCAGCAAGGGAGTATAGCCCACTTGACCTGAATTGTACCACATGTCCCTCTACCAAGATAGGGGGACGGGGACAGAAGAAAAGTAAAGAAGGACGTGATGTGCTGTGGGTACCTCGGAAAGGAAACAAGGTTCTTGAGTGGATGGTTTCCAGTTGAAAGGAAAGAACGCTGCATGGGAGGATGGGAAGAGTTCACAGGAGATACAGCTCAGCATTCAGCTGTAGGTGGAAGAAAGGATGAGGGGCTGACCACAGAGCAGTGGTAGAGTTAGAGTAGAGGGGGCATGGGGAGGAGACCCACAGCTCTGGCCCCAGTCTCTTCTGTCCCTGTGGCTCACAGAGCCAAGCTTTCATGGCAGTGCTAATCTGCAATCCAACAGTGTGGACTTCCCTGCCATGCTCTTCCGAGAAGATTCAGAGATTCTTTAAGGTGCTCGTGTGAGCATGAGCAAAGTGGGAAGGGATGGATAAACTTACCTGTTAGAGCAATCATTTGCTGTGTGCACCCTTAGACTCCACTGAAGGAAACTCTGCAATCCCCGTGTTGCAAATGAAGAAACTAGGTTAAGTAGCTCCTATCATCCCTCTTGGAAGTACCGGGAGGCCATGGCTGGCTATCTTTCAAAGCCACATCCTGGAAGACCAAGCTGAAGCCCTGGGGGCTCTTCTCTAGTTTTTTATGCTCTTCACTCTGTGCATCAAGAAATATATCCTCCATCCATCTGTTCACATTGCTTCCATATTTTCTGACTTCCACTCCAAGAAGCATCATGCTAGGCCTGGAGACTCACAGTTGATAGAGACACTGCTTCTCTGAGCAGTGACCTCGTGGCATGGGACAGTTTCAATGCTCAAAGAAGAGACAAGAAAGGAGACCTAAGAGGACTGGAACAGAGTGTTCAGAGAGGCTGGGGCTGACTAGAATTATAACGACAGCTCATTCTTAAAACTTTTTCCCATGTGGTAAAATACAGAGCAAAAATGATTTGGTAAAATGATGTGTAGTTATGATGCCAAGAGACCCTAAGAAGGCATACCATGTTGTTCAGTGATGTTACACAAGACCAATATTAAGGTTTATTTTTCCTCCTAAGTTTCTTTACTTCCCTCAGGTCTCACTTACAAAAAAACACAACTAATAAACCAGTTGGCTTGCAGCTCTAAATCAGTGCTCAGAATCAGAATTTCAGTGTGAATATGAAAACCCAAAGGAATTCCACTTGACATCACCTTCATCAATTTGAGGTTTATTTGCCTGCAGGCCAATGACAGATATAGCTACCTCCACTGGGTTCTGTGATTTTTATGAGGGAGTTTTGGCAAGAAATGCCATTTTAAGCACCATTTAGGCTTTGCTCAGACTGCTTTTATGGGGAAAGTTATGATTCTTGGTAATTGCTGGAGTTTACTTTTAATGGCCTTTCTTGGACATTAACATGGGTTTCTTTGCCTTCCTGAAAACCTCATCGTGATTGCTGTTGTATGGCTTCTCCCTCCGTCAGTTTCTAGGCTGATGTATTTATAAGCTAAACACAGCAATAAATATTGTAGTAAATAGTTATGGGGTGACATTTTCTGAGCCAAAGTTACAGGCAGCTGGAAACATTTCCATACAAAACTGCTTCCACTATTCTTCCCATTACAATGATCTACAACACAGACAAAAAATACATCTGCACCCCCTCCCTAAATGCGTTGCCATGTCTTTTATAAGATCAGTATACCTTTCGGTGGAAGCCGCTTCATGTGCATCTGTCCTATGAGAAGCCTGTGGCATACTTCTATGTTCAATTCAGGGAGAACCTGTGTATGGCCTGAACAGTATATTTCTAATTTTTCTGCATCAGTTAAATTAGCCACATTTATTCCAACTATGTGTGAGATAGTCTCATGATTGATGTTGTAATGTAGTACTTTCTTCAAAGAACTCAAACTATAGAAAGGGGATGAGAAGCACATCCAAGCAATTCAACACATACACACGCACACAGACACACACACACACACAATTTGAACCTTTAAAAAGGGCAAAAAAATTGGTATAAAAGATTAAGATAAATCATCTTGTTAACTATCCTGAAGAGAACCATGTTGAGCCAGTGTCTTGATCGATGTGTAGGACCCAGCCTTCCCCTCTCAGGATCAGAGTATTTCACTTCTTACTGATGTCCACACTGCTTCATTTTTTGCAAGTCTCATTTCTTTAGTTCCTCATGTATTTCTGACTTTAGAAGTCAGGTAAAGCATCATTCCTGCAGGAAGCTTCCCCTTGTAGTCCCAGGCTGGCCAGGTACCTGTGCTTCTTTCAAAGACAGATTTGTGTATTTTTGATATTGTTTAGGAATGTGTGTGCCTTAACCATCCAGTCATAAATCCTTCCCAGTGTAGACAATAATTCATTCATTTTACGGTGCATAGCTTGTCACACAGTGGAACTCAATAGACATGTAATCAGCAGGGATGGATGACTGGGAAACGAGGTGGAAACGAAGGGCATTGCAAGTGGACGGAGTTACAAGAGCAAAGCCCTTCAAGCAGCAAATCCAAAGTATATGAAAGAAATGATAAGAGAAAAGATCCAAAAGGAAACATGGAGTGAAATCATGAGAATTAGGGAATCTACCTGGGACATAAACGATACCCACAGTTGATTGATAGGAAAAGTTGGGCAGAGTGGAATGCATCCCTTGTTTGTCCTTGCTTCCAGCCACTCTTTGGAGAAGAGATATCCCTATTTTTGCATGCCATAGGATTCAAAAGGAAGCTGCAACCTTTGTGCATGACCCTACCTCCCAGCTACAGTGACTGGTCAAGGGCTGGACACTGAAGTAATAGGAGGATAGTTCTGGTTTATACAAGACTATGTACATAACTCAAGTCAGGCCAATAGTAGGGCTACTCTGGAATTGCTTTTCCACCTGTGCCCGGCATGAAGCATTTTTGCTGTGAGGGTACATGTTGCCATTGACTAGGTCTCCTGCCACAAACACAACAAGGTCTAAAGTTATAGACACTCAATGCAACATGGAAAGGAGAGCAAAGATGAAGAGAAAATAGAGAAGTCCTTGGGTCCAGTTGCTAGGTTTAGGAACTTTTTCCTGGCTGGGCCAGCTTCAGTGGATCAGATGCCCATGAGTGTATACAGGTTCTCTCTCACTATGATACCATCATCAGCAAGCAGGGTTTAGGAGAGTCCAGAGCAACGATAAGCTCAAAACCTACTCCCTCATCACCACATGCTGCACAAAGACCAATTCGAAAAGGAAAACTGTCAGACAAAGTGGAGCTTCTCCTAAGAGAATCAGGATGGGTTCCATCATGTCAACATCCTTGTTTATTCCTCTCATCTCCAGGACCATGTCCTGAGGGATGTTTACTAGTCAAACCCACCTTAAGCCCCAGCCTCTCTCAGCATTAGCCATCAGTTAGATGCAGAAATAGCAGCAATTGGAAGACTACCTAAATTTCCCTACAGAAAAACATTCAGCTCAGGATACATTTACCCACTCTCTTTGTCTTCTCTTCTGTTACAATCAGCCTCTATTTAAAGCTAATCTATCTACATTCCTCTCAATGCCAATTTGTCTAACCAAAGAGGACTCAGTTCTTGTATTCCACCTCTTTCTCTTCTGTATTATCAAATTTTCCTGCATCTCCTGGATTAATCACATTTATATATCTTTTGTCACATCTCCCAGTGTTGCAAAAAGAAAAAAATGCTGAGCTACTATTCTTCTCCAGCAACCACTCATCTCTTTTCCTTTTCAAAGGTTAAATCCTTTAAACGGAAATAGTTTAAAATTTTGAGCAAGGGAGATGATACATAGGTAAATTGAGCCAACTTAGATGTTTAAAGGATGTAACAAAATAATATCCTCTTCACCAGGTTCTTGGAGAAAGTCAGGAACCATGCATTAGAAGTCTAACAATATAGAAAGATTTCTAAATCTATTTTGGATTTTGTTCCATGGAATGTAATGATGGGAAAGAAAGAAGCAAGAGCTAGCTGAGCGGCCTAATTTTTAAAAAGATATTTCAGACTCTTGTCATGGCATACATTTGCATCTCATTAACATTGAGCTGATAAGAGGTCTTATTTCCACTTTTATTATAGAAAGAATTATCTCTCTTCAATGCTACTTGAGTCCAATATTATACACATAGCACATGAAATGCAGATGGAGTTTTAAGCCCATCATGTTCTATGTTTGATGAGAAGAAATGAGATGATAACAATTATACATAATTTCTTAAACTGCAGATTAAATGTAACTTAATATATGTAGCCTTTCCGAATAAACTTGACAGAATTAATCACTTCCTCTTTCTGGTTCTATAAAATTTTTGAACTCTACTTCTGTATACTGGTGTAGATAGCATTGAAAGAAGCACACAGTTGCAACTTGAAATACCACTGCCATTTTCTTAACTAGAAAAATGGGTAAATTATATAATCTGCCACTTACAATTTAAAAATTAAAAGGAATATAAGATCATTATCAAAATCCCTGGCACTAAGTAAATGCTCTGAAGTAATCAGTTTCCTTTCTCCTTTTCATTTCAAATAGGAAAATTGGCCAGGTTTCCCCTAGTCACTGACATTTCACTTCAAAATAATCACAGATGAAATGACCAAGAGCCTGTTTTAAAAGTTTTAAAGAACATGTGAAGAAAATTTAAAGAAAACCCTATTCTCCTTTGAAGAATCAATCTTCAACAGGTGGGCAGATTTTTTTTAACCTAATTGTATGTTTAATTACCTAAATGTAGTGGTAACATAAATAAGCAATAAGAAACATCATCTGCTACCCTAGCTGTTGTCTGGTGTCTTTCTTTCATAGGCTTATGGAAACTCCTCAGTCTCTATGTCATGCAGCCAGGCATTTGTTATGATTTCGTTGATGGTGCCAAAACACAGCAGTGTGTTCAGAATTTAATGTAAATGTGAACGTGGGGGTTGTAGATGTTTATGTAGATTAAAGAGACCATTTGTCCCTAAATAGTCCTGTGCTTACTGAAAATTTTTGTAACTTTATAACCCATCTTCTTAAATATTATATCAGCTGTCAGCTATTACTCTCTATCTGCCTTAACCAATACTGAACATGTTATTAACATTTTATGGCAACTGTAAGTAAGATCTAAACGAGGCCCAGAAGAATTAATTAATCATTCATTTAAAAAGGCAAGTATCGTGCACAAATTTTTAGATGATATTTTGACTTCCTTTACCACTTTCACTTTGAATCATGGAGGTCAATGAAATGAACACTTTCGATAAGGTGTTCCTGCATGTTTATAATCAATTTGCCACATATGCTATTTAGGATTATACGAAGTACCTGAGGTAAAGAGATAACATACAACATCACGTAGCTATGAGCAGGGAAGACTCAGGTTTGCAATGTATCCAGGTTGGTAACACGCATGACTTAGCCTCAGCCTCCTTCCTGTCCTCTACAATTAGCATTTCCCACTTGGGATTCACAACCCAGCAGGAAACAAACTCCAAGTTTCATTTCCATAAGGTGATGGAAGATCGGTCCCCTGAGTGAAGACAGCCTTCCACCCTCCATCTGAGGAATTCAAACAACAGATCTGACAATACATGTTAAGGGTGTGCAGTTACCATGCCAAGTACAACAGGAAAGGCCACAGAGGGCAGGTTGGAGTCACTTCTGTGCCATGGAGACACAAAACAGCTAATACTTGCTGTTCTGTTTTGGTGTTGCCTTCAGAGAACTTCTGTTTGAGTATTTTCTTGGTGTGGAGTTCAGCTGATCTCAGATACTCTGCCTCCAAGGAGAGAAAGGTCACTGTTTTTGCCCTAGATTGACAGGTATACTAAGTGAAGAACTAAGAAACCACATGAATTCTCCAAAATGAAGGGAGACTCATTTTATGCCAGGTATAGGTGAGTGTATATGTTTCAACAGATGTGATCCCCTAACATACACAAAATGCTAAGAAAGAATGTGGCTCCCACCAATTGCTGATTAACTAACACCAACAGCAGCAGCAGCATATGTTATTGCTGGGCATTGTACTGGTTTCCTGGGGTTCATCTACTAAACAAACATATTATTAAACACACATACAAGTAAAACATTTTCATGTGTTCATATTACATGTGTGCACAAGGTAGTAACTCAATACCTCTATGTGAAATGACTATATGAGAACCCTGGTTACACCAACCAGAGTCGTAGGGTAAGTGAAAAAGGGGTTCAAAGAAAAGGTAACACAATCAGGAACTGCTTACTCGGTGAGTGAAAGAAAATAGACTTTAACCAACAAGGTGGTAACAAACAGTCCGGTGACCTCAGAGAGTTCTAAAAATCTCAGGCTTTTGAATGTGATATAAAGAATAAGGGGAAGAGTGAAGCTAGAGAGAGGTAACCAGAGGCTAACTTGGGGTACCGAAAGCTGCGATGCTAAGGACTTTAAGTTGTATGCCATGGGGATCTACTTAACAATTTCAAGACAGCAGTGTAACAGGATCCTTGAAAATAATACAACCACAAGATTGCACTCAATTGAAACTCCCTACATTGGCTTCCTCACCAATGAAGTATAGGTTATTAAGGATGGAAGGAGTAACACGATAGAAACAAAAGCAATGCTAAAACCCTTGGAGGGAAGCACAGGATTTTGTATTAGCATCAATAACTTGAAAAATCTAGGGTGGGATAATTCTAATCATACCTCTATTTAACTTTTTAACACGATGTTAACTCTAATTGATTGCTGTTCCACATGTAGTCATTCCACTTGGTCAAATAAACACAATTCCAAGAAATTGGTAAGAATATACCATTCCAGAAAACAATTGTTTATGTCCATCTGGGGGGTTCACAGGTACACCAACAGGTAAAATAGCCTCTTATTTTTGTAAAGAAATTTTATTGGAACAGAACCATGCCCATTGATCAACATATTGCCTATGGCTATTTTTATGCGCTAGTGATAAAGCTAAATAGTTGCCACTAGACTAAAAACCTAAATTATTTACTATCTAGTCCCTTTCAAAAGTTTGATAATCACTGTTCTGTCTTAATAAATTACTCAAGAGCAGACTTGTTTTCTTAGCATGGACAGAAGTAGACTTACCTAAAATTATGGCAGGCTATGATAACTCATGCTGTCTTCAAACTACAGTGGTTTTTTGCATTCTCATCACAAGAAATGATTAGTATACGAGGTAATAAATATATTAATTAGCTTGATTTTGTCATTCCAGAATATATACATACATCAAAACATAAGCTATAGACCCTAAATGTACATGTTTTCACTTGTCAATTACTGTAATAGAAAATGAAAATATAAGGTGACTTACATATCTTGATGAATAAGACATAAGTATTAGAGAGAGATAGACCTCTCAAATCAGCTGTGCTATTAATGATTTGACATCTGCTGAGAAACTTGAAGGCTGTCAGGTTTAAGAAGGACTCAACAAAGATTCTCCAACCAGGATAGGCTGCAGTTTAAGCAGCTGCCTTATGATCCACAGGGTCCAGCAGTGTTCAAAGTGTCCATGGCAGGTTTGAAAATGTATGAAGCCTATTGCAAATGACAAGAGGAGAATTAATGGTGCATGGATAGACTTTTGAAGAAAAGGCAGCTTGTTTTACACAACCAACAATTCTCTGCTGACAAAGATCTCTGAACCTGTTACTACACCCTGGTTGAAATATGAGTCACAAAACCATAAACTTGAATGTGTCATTATTCTCTGTTCCTTCCTCCATCCTGCAGCTTGGAAAGCAAATACAAGCCTGAAGGTCGTATGCCACGGCTGGTGCAGAGGTGAGGGAAAAGAAGCTTGGATCTAAGAGATCTTGTTGGCACAGAGAAATCTCCCACAGCCTTGCCCTGCAGAACCCCAACATCCGTCTTAGGAAGATCCCCTTGCTGTCTAGAGTAACACACTGGAGAACAGCGAGAAAAGAAATTATTGCCTTAAATCTATAAAGAGGTAAAAAGACTTGTTAATTATCCTTTACAGAAGAGAAGAAAATCTGAGAGATTTTCATTTAAAGGACATGTATAAATCAAAGAAAACAGCCTTTTGATTATAGAGACCTAGGCTGAAATCCACTGTGCACCACTTGGCAACCATGCGGTCTTGAGAAACTTGCTTCACTTCTCTAGGCATTAATATTTCCATTTACAAGATGAAGACCATAATGTTTATAAAAGGCTCTTGTGAGAAATAAGTAGCAACCTATATGCAAAATGCACCAGAACCTCTCATTTAATAATAAATGAGAGTTGCAATCTCTGTCTCTCTCCCTATCCACTGTGCCCTGCAAAATCAACAATCAACTGTAACTGTAAAACAGAAGACAAACCATAGCCATCTGAATATCAAATTTAAAACAAAGGTGAGGGGGTCAAGCAGTTGCAGGCTGACTGGGATCTGCTTCCTCTGGCTTGCTCCACAAGCTTGCGACCAAGACAGCGTGAGGAGGACCCCTCCATACCAGGCATGCCCACCAGCAGCCAGCTTGGCTACACAGGTGCCTCCAACAACAGGCCTCCCACTGCCTCTGGCATTTTGGCTGTGCAGCTACTTGGTTCCACACTGCAGAGGCACAGGGGGACATAAAAGCTATTGTCCTGAGCTGCAGAAGTGAACAACAGAGAGAGGGTCTCTCTCAGGCTCCCTGATGAAAGCAAGCCCACTAGAAAAGTGAAGAGAATCTCCGCAATAAAGCACACCAGACCACCATGATTGGTAAGTTGGAGGGATCATCAGATCCCATTGGAACCTGGACTTTCTTCAGTGGAAAGGAAGCTGAAACCTGCAGTAGAATCTTGCAGTGTGCAGCCCTGCAGGAGGACAGGGAGCTCAACTTGGGACTTGCAGCCAGAAATCTGCATGAATCTCACGGGTCTGGGACTAGCTTACTGAGACTCATTGACTTATAACTGCACAATGCTGCCCACGTTGTCTATTGTGAAAGCCAAGACATACCCTGAAAGAGTCCCTCCATTTTTAAAGGTGATAGATTAATAACTACCACAAATTGTCATTCTCTAAGAGGTATTTGATGCTATGGTGTTACCGATTGTATCACTTGGGCTAAGGCGTTGTGATTGATCTATTCAGTTGTCCTTCCTGGTATAATGAAAATGAGATAGCCTCAGAGCTATTAGAGACTCAAAACCTAACGACAAGCTATATCTGGAAGACACCTCTGAGAAGCAATCATTACATAAGGGTTCTAAATACATCAACAAAGATACTTACAATAAGCAACTTCAAAATATCAACCCAGGAAATAAACCAAGGACAGTACCAAAAAAATAAATGAGAAGACATTTAATCAAGTCACAAACTCAGGCTTCCACCCCACAAAAGGCAAATTCTGGGGGAAATGAGGTGGAAAAGTCTGATAATCAACCACCTGGACATCCTGAACTGATAGCACAGGAAGTAACAAAACAGACGAATGAGGCTCTAGAAAAATTCAAAGCAGAAATAATCTCCCAGATGACTACAGAGATGGTGAGCACAGTGAAAGACATTATTAGAAGCTCTAGAACAGAAACTGATTTAAAAAAAATAGATGAGCTCAGAAGCCATGAATGCCCAGCAAAAGAATGAAATGGAAACAATGATCACCCAACATAAGAAAGAAACGGAATCCATGAAATGGATTCAAACAGATATTCAGGAGATTAAAAATTCCATTGAAACCATGCAAAGCAGATTTAGAGAATCTGAAGATAGAATATAAGATATAGAAGACAGGATTGTGGTCAAGGACCATGAAAACAGAGATTTCTTAAAAATACTAAGGGGCCATGAGAAATCAATTCAGCAGCTGCTAGATGATGCAAAGAAGAATAACATAAGATTGTTAGGAGTCCAGAAAAAACAGGAGAAAGTATAATTGAGATAAAAAACTGCTCACAGAAGTAATAGTAGAAAACTTCCCAGACAGAGGTGGAGAATTGGACATACAGATAATTGAGGCATATAGAACTCCACCTAGCCATGATCAAAAACAATGTACACCTAGACATATAATAGTCAAGATCCCAGAAACCCAACAGAAGAACAAAATCCTACAGGCAGTTTGAGAAAAGAAACAAATCATCTATAAAGGGAAGCCCATGAGAATCACAGTAGACATCTCAACACAAATCCTCAAATCGAGAGCCTGGAGTCAAGTATTTTGAGCCCTAAAAGAAAATAACTTCCAACCTAGACTGTTGTGTATCCTGCAAAATTATCTTTCAAAATTGATGGGGAAATTAGATAATTCCATGACAAAGAAACACCTGAGAAATTTCATGAACATCAAACCAGCACTCTAAACAATTCTAAGCACTATCCTAGAAAAAGGCAACAAAGGTCACAACTCCATGAGGTTCAACAGAGGGAAGCCAGCAGGCAAGGTAAGAAATTAAAGGGAAAGGGGAAAAAAGAAATAAGAGGCAACAACAGTAAAACAGCATGACAAGGATGCGTAATTATCTATCAACTATAACTATAAATGTTAATGACCTCAATTCACCAATCAAAAGAAGTAGACTGACAGAATGGATTAAGAAGCAAAATCCAGCAATATTCTGTATACAAGAAACACACCTAACTCAAAAAGAAATTCATAGACTGAAAGTGAAAGGCTGGAAAATGGCTCTTCATGTGACAGGAACCCAGAAAAAAGCAGGAGTAACAATCTTATTTGTAGACAAAGTAGATTTCAAACCAAAACTAATTAAGAGAGACAAAGATGGTCACTACATCCTTGTGAAGGGAATCAATCCAAGAGGAAGAGATGACAATCCTAAATTTATATGCACCAAATATGAATGTCCCCAACTATACAAAACAAATATTAATGGACATGAAAAACCAAACAAGCACTAATACAATTTGTAGTGTGGAACCTCAATACACCACTATCACAAATAGATCATCTAGACAAAAAATTAACAACAAAATTCAAGAACTGAACCAAGCTACTGAACAAATGGACTTAATAGATATTTATAGAGTGTTCCACCCCACAAAATCAGAATACACATTCTTTTCAGCTGCACATGGGTCATTCTCCAAAATAGACCACATGCTA
>NW_004624735.1:21908593-21923604 GCF_000247695.1 Heterocephalus glaber | reverse complement strand
AAAAAAAAAAAAACCCACAGGTGAGAAACAAAGGGAAAATAGAATGGAAATTAATATTTCCATAACATGACTTAGATCAGGGATGGCAAGCCTTTTAGAACTTCCAGTGATACAAATAACACTCTGAGGTGCACATGCCATGGATTTGCCACCTCTGACTTAGATTTAAAATTATCTGAAAAGTTACTTCTACAGTTGCACATAATAAACACAATACTCAAAGTTCCATAACTCTACACAAATAAAGAAGATACAAATAAGTGAGGTGTTTTTTAAATTTTGTTTTTTATTAAATAGCTTTATTATAAAACACACACACATACAAAAAATTAAAACCACTCGAAGAACAATGCAAGGGGAAAAAAACTACAATAATATTCAAATGCAGTAGAACTCAACCAAAACAAAACTGAAAAGCACATAAACATTTTTCCATATAACTTAAAAAACCATTTCAAGCACCAACAAGACACCA
This sequence comes from Heterocephalus glaber, assembly GCF_000247695.1. The sequence continues at coordinate 21,923,129 of NW_004624735.1, read as the reverse complement.
GAGGATGTTATTCGTTTCAGAAAGATCCCCAGAACCAACACTGAACAATGATGTTCTGGACAAAGAATTCCAGTTAGCTAGCAGATTCCACATAAGCCAAGCTTCTCCCTAACTTAAATTTCAATACAGTCATATGACATGCGGTGGAAACACAGTCCGAGAAATATGTTACTAGGCTATTTCATCTGTGTGTATCCTTAATTACACTTTCAGTTTCTCACATTGAAGATACTATTTGATATTTACACACGTGTGTCCTATTTATTTCACTTAAGAGGATGACCTTGATGTGCATCTGCTTAGCTATAAATGTCTCTAGTTTCTCTTTCTTTATGGCTTAGTAGTTCTCCATTTTGTAAAAAAAAAAAAAAATACATCTTCTTTCTCCAGTCTCCGGTTGATGGGCACTTGGGCTGTTTCCAAGCTTTAGCTATTACAAACTGTGCTGCTATAAACATGGGTGCACATATATCACTGTGGTTTGATTCTTTTAATTATTTTGTGAAGACACCCAGCAGCGGGATAGCTGGGTCAAATGGGACCTCCAGCCCTAGTTCTTTGAGGTATCTCCTCCATATTGACTTCCACAGTGGTTGCACCAGTCTGCAAGCCCACCAAAAATGGAGAAGTGTTCCTTTCTCCCCACACCCTCAACAGCATTTGTTATTGGTTGATTTCTTGATAGCAGCCACTCTTTCTGGGGTGAGGTGCAATCTCAATGCTGTTTGCATCTGCATCTCTCAAATGACCAGTGATGTTGAACATTTTTTCATATGTGTATTTGTTGCTTTTACTTCTTTGTCTGAGAAATGTTGGTTTATTTCAGATGCCCATTTTTGAATTGGGTCTTTGAATTTGGGGGGTCTGATTTTTTTCAGTTCTTTATATATTCCAGATAGTAGACATTTGTTTGAGTTACAGCTGCTGAAATTTTTTCCCACATTGTAGGTTGTCTGTTAGCTCTGTTGGTGGTTTCTCTTGCAGTGCAGAAGCTTTTTAATAAGATGAGATCCCAGTTGTTGATGCTTTCTGCTAGTTCCTGTGCTACTGAGGTTTTGTTCATAAAGTCTTTTCCTATGCCAATATCTTCAAGAGTTCTACCTAACTTATCTTCCAGCAAATTTAGTGTTTCTTTCCTAATATTTAAATCTTTAATCCACTTTGATCTTAATTTAGTACATGGTGAAGAACATGGGTCAAGTTTTAATCTTTGGCAGGTTGAAATCCAGTTTTTCCAATACCATTTATTAAATAGGCTATCTTTCCTCCAGTGTAAGTGAGGTGTTTTGTCATTTCATTCTTACATATTTCTCCAACTTTTGTAACACTGCAATAGCTGAAGAATGGCAGTTAATCTTAGATAGATGGGACATATGAAATTCTATTGCAGTATATGATATTTAACATGAGCACATATTTGAAATAAGTCATGGGAAAAAGGGAGGAAGTCTCATATTGGAAAATTCATCAAGTTTCCTGTTTGTTTTATACATCTAAGGAAAGAGAGGCTGAATAGCTAGACCATAGGAGTGGTACCTGGTACATGGTAAATGGCAGCTGAGTCATTGAATTATCATTTGGAGAATAAAAATAAGAGGGAGAAGAGCTGAAGAGGTGGTGTTACAGATTAGACCTAAAATATTTTCCACACATCTCATGTGTTTGGAAGGAAACTGGACCATGGAGGCACTATGACTGGTCCATTGACTGAGTTCGTAGGTGACTGTTCAGAGGTGGGGCCTGGTAAAACAAGTGGGTCACTGAGGGCATGACCTGAATAGGGAAATTCTTGTCCCTGGCTCCCCTTCCCCCGCTCCATGGTTGCCATGGGATGACCAGCTTTCCTGCACGATGCCCTTCTACCATGATATTTCTTTCTTCCTTAGAGCCAGCTAACCGTGGACTGAATCTCTAGAAAGCATGAGCTAAATGAAGTCTTCCCACCTTTAGTTTGTGCAAATTGGTATTGTTTCTCAGCAACAGGAAAGCTGACAATACAAGTAGTTCAATTTATGTGGTTTTTTTTTCTGTACAGGGGATCAAACTCAGGACCTTGCACTTGCCAGACAGGTGTGGGGCCAGAGATATATCCCTGGTCCTCTAATTTATAATTAATAGCACAAAAAAATCATGTCAAATATCATGGGTTGTTTGAATGTCCAATGCTTCATTTCTCCACCAAAACTGGTTTTGCAAAACAAAGGAAACATTTAACAAAATGATGAGACAAAATGTGAAAAGTCTCGTCCAGGTATTCTTCTGACAGAGAATTAATTTACAGATTATATCAAGAGCTCAAAAACAATGCCAAAAAACAAATAATCCAATCAAGAAGGGCAAATGGATTGAACAGACACTTCTCAAAAGAAGAAATTGAAATGGCAAGTAAGTATATGAAAAAATGTGCAGTATTTTTAGCTGTCAGGGAAATGCAACTCAAAACTACATTGAAATTCCATCTTACCCCAGTCAGAATGGCTGTCATCAAAAACACAAAAAATAGCAAATGCTACTGTGGATGTAGAAAAAAAAGGAACTCTTCTATATCTTTGGTAGGAATGTAAATTAGTACAGCTACTATGGAAATTTATGGCAGTTTCTCAAAAAGCTAGAAATAGAGTGACCATTCAATCTAGTTATACTCATCCCCAGTGTATTCCTCAAAGAATTAAAGTCAACATACTGTACAGATACTCACATACCCATGTTTTTTTCAACACAACTCACAAAAGCTAACCTATGGAAAAAGTCTAGATACTCACCAAAAAATGAATAAATAAGGAAAATGTGGTAGATATACGATGCAACCATACAGAAGAATGAAATCATGCCATCTACAAGGAAGTGGGTGGAACTGGAGACCATCATGTTAAGTGAAAAAAGCCAGACTCAGAAAACTGAATATTGCATGTTTGCTCTCATATAATGAATCTATTAACACTGTTTAAAAAAGAGAGATGACATAACATTTAAAAGGAGGCTATTAACAAAGAGGAAGGGGATTTAGGGACATGGGAATGACCAAAGTATCTTATGTGCATGTAAGAAAATGCCAAAATGAAAAGCACCGCTTTGTATAACTAATATATATTTTTAAAAATCTACAGATAAGAAAAAGAATCTGATGAGTTAGTTATCCTCTCTGCACTTCAGAATCCTCGTCTTTAAGCACTACCACCTGTCTATTATCTGTTTTGTGTTGCTAACTTTATGCCAAAAAATTTGACATCTCCCAAAAACAAATTGCTTAGAACACCACAGCTTAACAAGTAGAATAAGAAACGACTAATTCTGTTGGAGGACAATATATAATATATGGGGGTTAAGAGCTTAAACTTTTGAGTCAGAATGACCTGCTCTCCATGCTAGTTCTGCCATTTACCTTTTCTTCCTTTGGACAAAGCATCTTTCTAAACTGTTTTTCTTGTGTATAAAAAATGGTGAAAATTATAGAACCTACCTCATGAGTTTACTGTGAACTGATCATTAAAGGCAATAAATGTATATTCTTACTATTATTAAAAGGTGAATAACTGCTAACATTCATTAAGTATTTACTATGTAACAGGTTCACATGAAAACATTCTTCTTGTACCATCTTATTAATCTCTTATAGAAACCACAAGAAATAAGTAACAACATTATCCCCATCTAAGCAGTAAGGAAACAAAGGCAGAATAATTATGTAACATGCCTAGGTCCCACATTCAACATTGTCAGAGCTGGAATCCAAATTCACTTTAAAGTGCTAGAATAGGGAGAGCAAATTAAACCTAGAGTAAGTAAAGGGAATAATTGAAATGATAATAAAGGCAAAACCAGAAATACCGAAAGAGAAAACAAATGAGCAATAGAGAAAATCAACAAAGTTAAAACTTGGTTTTTTGAAAATATTAATAATATTGCAGAATCACTAGGAAGAAGTATCAAAGAGAAAAGACTAACTGCATTTATTAAGAATTTAAAAAGCTATATCACTGCAAAGTCTACAGATATTAAAATAACTGGAACATGGTGTAAACAACTACATGCCAATAAATTTGACATCTCACATAAACAAATGGTTTGTAAAATCACAACTTACTAAATAGAAAATAATAATAAATATGTGTCCTTTAAAGAAATTCAACTTTGTTTTATTTTGCTTTTGTTTTCATTTTTTTGTTTGTTTTTGAGAGGCTCTTGCTATGTAGTATAGGCTGTCCTTCAACTCAAGATCTTCCTACCTCAGCCTCCTGAATGCTAGGATACCAAGCATGTGCCACTCTTTCTTACTAAAGAAATTTACTTTCTAATTAAAAGATATTCCCACAAAGAAGATGCTAGGTCTATATGACTTACAGCTAATTCCATGAGACATCAAATGAAAGCATTCCAAGTGTACTTTATTTCTTTAATCTGTCTATTTTAAGGGCAAGAGCAGCAAAACTCTGTTAAAACAACTAGAACAAGACATTAAAAGAAAACTGCAGTCTACCATCACTCAAGACTATTGCCACGGAATTTCTGAACAGAATATGTTAATTAAATTCCACATTATATAAAAGAATACTTTTTATACCTGACAGAGTAGGGATCATTGCAGATCAAATATGGTGACCCTTGAAATCTTCATAACCTGTGAAAATCAATTTATGTGAACCACAAAATTAGCATATGATCATTTTAATAAATATGGAACAGATCTAATAAGCCAACTCCTTCATGATATAAACTATCCACAAACTAGATAAAAGCAAATTCCCTCATTTTGAGGATATCAGAGAATTCCCTATAGGATAATTCATGCTTAATTCTGAAATACTGATATTTTCCCCCTAAGCTGAGCAGCAAAGCATTTCCAGTTAGCTTTTCTATTACTTTTGCTTGCCTTTACAATAAGATAAAAAAGAAAACATGCATATACTTGGTCTTATTCTACAAAAGCCAAGATAGCATGTGGTACTGCTAAAAGGACAGATAAATACATCAATGGATTTGGAAGTCCAGAAATAAATCCACACCTACACCATGGGGTTCCAAAGCAATTCAGTGGGTGAGAAAAAAGACTTTTTAATAAGTGACAAAAAGTGAATTTCAACTCTTGTTTTATACCATATGAAAAATGTGGAATATGAATCTAAACATAGAAACTAAAGCTAAATTTTCTAGAAGCAAATATAAGGTAAAATTTTTGTAACATTCCAGTAAATAGCTATTTTTTAGTGAGGTCTTACAAAACACTTAGCATTTTTTAAAATGATAAAATCAGTTTTATGGAAAATTTAAAATTGTTTACATGAAAAACATCTCATTATAAAAGGACTAGAAAAGCTATAGCCTGGAAGAAAATATTTAAAACACATATATCTGAAAAAAATTTACAAAGAAATATTACAACTCAATTACAAAATGACAGTTCAATTAAAAAATCTGGGCAAGGGTCAGGGATTTAGCTCAGTGGTGCCACCGCCTGCTTTGCAAGTGCAAGGTCCTGAGCTCAATCTCCAGTACCAAAAAATAAAAACAAACCAAAACTGGGCCCAAAATTACAGAGGCACTTTGTAAAAGGCAACACACCAATAATCAGCAAGAACATTATAAAGTGTTCAACATCATTCACCATCAAGTAAATAAAAGTTGAGAGCACCATAAATTTCCACTGTGAAGACACACTGATTGGCAAAGAGACAGTGGGCATGGGTGTGGTGGGACACGAGCTCTCTCACGGGGTTGGCAGCCCCCTAAGACCCCGTCTCGCCTAGCATTCACTCAAACCTCTAGATCTGAAAAGATCACATGTTCTTTCTGTTCTCATCCCATGGTCCAGAGAGCCACAAAGCCAAGCCCAAAACAAAACCAACCCACAGTTGTGGCGGGGCACATGGACATTGTTGGACAGAACGTCTCTGCCAACTGGAACCTTTTCATAACAGAGGTCAGAGATGAAGATGGTTTGAACCAGGGTGGTAATGGTGGGATAGAGAGAAGGGCATGAATGCAAGAGCTATTTCTCATGTATGATTGAAAAGACTCAAAAGAGTGTAAGTTGAGGCATAGAAGATGGGATTCTAGCGAAGAGATTGAAGGAAAAAATACGTTACCAGTTAAACAACTACTATGTGTCGAGTGCTAATGAAAGACTTATTCCAATAGTCCATCCTTAGGGAAGAGTGAAAGAAGTCATTTAAGAATCACGTATCAGGATGTAGAGATTTATGCCATCTGTGCTGTGATTTGGAACACAGGACAGACACGTAGGTCTCTTCAATCCCCATCTGCCTTCTATCGACCCAGATGGGATTTGGATCATCCAGGCTCACATCTCCCTCCTATTCGGCCAATCACTGCATTGGGACACTGTGCTTAATCATCAGTCTCAGTCTGCCTTGAGACAAGGGCAGGCTCAGCTCACTGAAGGATGGGATCTAGAATGCTGGAGTAAGTGAACTAGGAAACTGCTAGCACACCAAGATTGTGCCCTCACTCCATACCACCTGCATGATGCAGCTAGCCTGCCACTCTGCCTCATTTTTCCCTTTCAGCTCCACATTCCTGTGGCACTTAGCATTTGCCTCAGGAATAACTCTTGCTCCTTGAGCCCTCTGTCTTAGTAGGGATTGGCTCCAAGCAGAGTGTCCTTCCTAGAAGCAAGACGCAGGGAGGTGAGTGAGGTTAATGTTCCACTCACAAAGGCAACACTCTCAGGCCAGTATCTCGCCACACCAGCAGGAAGAGCCAGGCAAGTAGTAGCTCTACAGGAAATCTGTGTTTTACAAAGGAAGTACACTCTATGGGGTGGTGATTTAGCTTTGTCCCTTTTCCCTACAGTGATTTATTGGAGTTATTCATGATGTGGCTGACATTTGCTTATTCAAAAAAAAATAAAGACTTAACTTTTTAAATAAAAATGATTTCTTCTTATCATATTAAAAGCTATGTACAAATAGAACAAAGCCTTTATGCTTCTGTGTTTTCTCCTGCTGCTCTTCTCTCTCGCCTCAAATTCCTGTTTTCTCCACTCCTTGGCATTCTGCTTTGAAGGACATTCTAATAGGTTGGGTTTTGTTGCCAGTTCTTTTAATAAGTGTTTGTGAGTATTGTACACTAGAGGACATTCATCTGTTACCTTTATCATTGAGAGACAATTTGGCATCAAATCCTTGGGTAATTCTTCATACATGAAGCCATCTTGAAATATTTTTCTAGGTTTTTAGGGTAGTTCCTTCTATTGGATCTTTGAATAGATTTCTGCTTCTTCTAGAATATTACTCTCTGAAGAAGCTGTCAATAAATTGTTCTCATTCACCTTGTTACATAGTAATCAACTTCTCTATAATCATTATTTGTTTCTATTCTTCCCTGCATTGTTTTAGGCATGGTCCTTGTTTTTGCATGAATATATTTTGTTGCTTCTAAGGCAGCTTTAAGCATATTAATATTTATCATTCAATTTTGTATCTCTTGGCATGGCCTTGTAGCTTATTTATCTGATCTCAATTTTAGTCTTTTGCTTTAAGTTAACTTCTTTATAATCCAGTAACTTTTTCATTCTTTTGATTGGTTGTAGAAATCCTTTATTTAAAGTTGCTTTGACACTTAGTGAATAGATGTACAAACACCTTCCCGAGTTTAACTGAACAATTAAGTCTTGGAATACATATCTTTTGCATCTCATTTCCACCTAATATACTGTATTTACTTTTTTTAGTGTTTGCACCAAATACTCAGACTGGGACTATTTTTTGGTTCTCCATCATGTTTTTAAAAGAGCTCAGGTTCCTAGGGATGGGGACAGATGAGAAGAGGGCGGCCAGGCAGATCCTGTTTCCACTCTGCTTTGTTGTCGTCAACGTTTATTCTTTATGTCTACCTCCTGGAAAGCATTCTCTGTCATGCGTTATACTCACATTCATTTATTTATTCATCCAGTATTTATTCAAACATTTGTGTTATTTATGCCAAGGAAGCCTCACATGGCAACTCTATTCCAGATTTGGGGAATGCAGTAGTGGGTGGAAGGTGCCAGGACCTACTTTTCTTATATTTTAAAGAGGGTGGTAGATATTAAATTAAGTAAACTAGTAAATTGAAAAATGTGCAGATTTTTATCCTCGCCATTAAAGTTACATTTTAAATTTGCTTGTCATTTAGAGCTGTATGAACTGACCAGGACAAAGTGTTGGAACCCTCAGTTTTCTCACTGAAAAAGATAAACGTGCCCTCTGTAGATTTTTGATGCATCACAAGTGAGACAATGTATAATTGTCTCTTGACAGCCATGAGGGATGGATTCTGAGAATCCCTAAATGTCCCAAAATCCAACGATGCTAAAGTCCCTTATATAAAATGGTATATTTTTATATGTTACCCATATCCTCCTGCACATTTTAAATCTCCTCTAGATTACTTACAATATTGAACACAATACCTACACAACACTTCATTATGTAGATTCAGCATGGTACTCAACAAACAGCAGATTCAAGTTTTGTCTATGGAATTGTTTTTTTTCTGATCCACAGTTACTTGAATGCAAAGATGGAGAACCCACAGACATATAAGATCCACCATTTGTGTAAGGGCTTTAGAAATAAATTATATAAACCTTGAACATTGCTAAAATACAGTTTTTAAATTTTTACTTAGAGTTCTCTTTCTACTTGGGTGATGAGGTGAATGTACATGTGCATAGAAGAAAATCACAGAAACATCTTCAGTTGCACACCTCCCCTCTCCCAACCCCTCAGCTACACCTCGGAGGGAAGAAGGAGCTGTGAAGGTTACGAATCACTTTGTTGTGAGTTACTGAGGACCAGACACAGCTACTATTATCATCTTCCACAGACATCCCTGGCACCAAGATATGCTGGCCCTGGACAATTCTCAGTAAGAATAAGGAACAGAACATTATAGTCTACTAGTCAGCATGACTGGAGATCACTTAATGAAAATCTATCCCCCAGTGTCTAATTATTTATATGAAGCAACACTAATGTTGGTTATGGATCTGCAATTTTGAGAACTGCTGGTCTACCAGAGACTGCCCAGGTCCCTGAACTCCAGACTTCTAATGTACCATGTCTACTGAAGTTGAAGTCCCAAGTAAAATCAACCCCTCAGAGAAATTTTTGAAGAGTGAGTGTTTAAGCTGGGTCAGGTTCTTGCAGAATGCTTAGTTACCATAAAAAGAGCAAGAGATAATTAAAGAACCATGGGTACATTGCCCAAATTCCTAGAGAAAAATATTGTTAACTACAATTACCAGCAGTAGAATTACTGGAACAAGAAACCATCATTGGAACAAAGGCTATGTGATTTGAAAGGGAAGAAATCATTCAGATTTGAGCACCTTCTAGTCCAGTTCCTATGTGTGAACAGATTTCATTTCTCCCCTATGGTCCAGTGAGGGAAAATAAAATTCAGTTTATACCAAGCATGTGGGAGGGATGTAACCAAGGATTCTGGGAGTCCAGATCCCTGTCTAATAGGGAAGGGGAAGACCTTTCCCCAGGGTTGATTTTTAATCTGACCTTAAATATTGGGTGGGGTGTTGTCAACCTCAGGAGGAGAATTTCCCAGGCAGTGGACATGGAAACTCAAAAGGGCATGTGTCTCCATGAAACAGACTTTTGGTATGTGGAGAAGGAAGACATAAGAGCTCAGCCAAGAGGTGTATCAAGTGCCAGGGTTAGTGTAGAGTTCAGATTGTATTGGAGAATTGTTATAAAAGTTAGACAGAAGGGTGATGCCATTCAGCACATAGCAGAAGGATGAAAGTCACAGAAGAGTGGAATAGTCTTGGAGACAGCAAGAACTGGACCTGGAGGTGGGATATGAGCTGGTGGAATGGCTCTGGAGACAGATACCAGCTGGCAGATGCTGAGGAGCAGCTGCCCTCAAAGCAGCGAAACAAGCACATCCCACATCTCATTTCCTCAGTCTCCACAGCCATGTTCTTTGTCTCTCCATGGCACAGAGGAGGATGCTGAGACCAGAGGATGAGCACTCCAGCACAGAAGCACGACTAAGCAGTGGAGTGGGAGAGTGGGCAAGAGTTGCAGGGCGGCAGGTTGCATACTGTTAATCACTTGGGAGCAAATTATCAGTGCAAGATGAATAAGAATGTTCCAGTAGATGTAAGTTTTTAATGTGAAGAATAAACAAGCTATTGCACTTTGTTATTTTTAAATTAGGTTCATGGGTATAAATTTAGATAGATGTAATGATCACATTCATCATATGGAATTTGTACCTGTGCATGATATATCTTAATTCTTATTTTTTCCCATTCCCCTTCTCTCCTTTCGACCCTTCTTCCCCTCCTTGTTTATAAAAGCTTTGTTTCTATTTTATCTTTCTTTTCTTGTTTTTTCCCCTTTTTCCTTTCATCCTTTCTCCCTACCTCCTCCTTAGTGCCCCTTCCCATTTGAACTTTTTATTCCTCTTTCACATTATCTATTAAAATTTTTGGTCCTTTTTTACACTTTCAGTTTCCTACTCTAGAGAAACAATATGATATTTACACATGTGTGTCTGATTTATTTCACTTCAGAGTATGGTCTCTAGATGCATCCATTTAGCTACAAATGTCTCAAGCTTATCCTTATTTATGTCTGAGTAGTACTTCATTGTATTAAATAAACCACACATCTTCATCCATTCATCAGTTGATGAGCATTTGGGTTGTTTCCAAGATTTATCTATTACAAACTATGCTGCTATGAATGTGGGTGTGCATATATCACTGTGGTATGATGCTGTTAATTCTTTCCAGAAGATATTGGGAAGGAAGATAGCTGGATCAAAAGGAACCTGTAGTGCTATTTTTTTGAGGAATCTCCACCCTGATTTCCACAGTGGTTGCACCAACTTATATTCCCACCAACAGTAGAGAAGGGTTCCTTGTTCCCCACAGCCCTGCCAGCATTTGTCTTGGTTAATTTCTTGATAATAGCCATTCTTTCTGGAGTGAGGTTGAATGTCAATGTTGTTTTCGTTTGCATCTCCAAATGACCAGTGATGTTGAACATTTTTTCATATATTTATTTGCTACTTGTACTTTTTCATCTGAACAATGTATATCCATCTTGGATGCCCATTTTTGTATCGGGTCTTTAAATTTTGGGGGGTTGATTTTTTTCAGCTCTCAATTCTAGATATCAGTCTTTTGTCTGAGGAACAGCTGGCAAAAACATTTTCCCACTCTTTTGGTTGTCTCCTCACTGTGCTGGTTATTTATTTTGCTGTGTAAAAGCTTTTTAATAAGATGAGATTCCAGTTGTTGTTTCTCTCTAATATTTCCTGTGCTATCAGGTTCTTGTACACAAATAACAAACATACTGAGAGAGAAATTAGGGAAACCACACCTTTTACAGTAGCATAAAAAATGATATTTAGGAATCAATCTAACAAAGGAAGTAAAAGATCTTTACATCAAAAACTACTGTACTCTCAAAAAGGAGATTGAAGAGGATATTAGAAAAGGGAAGACATCCATTGCTCGAGAGTAGGAAGAACCAACATGGTAAAAATGGTCATACTCCCAAAATTGATATACAGATTTAATGCAATCCGAATCAAAATACCAATAACATACCTCACAAAACTAGAAAAACATTCCTAAAATTCATTTGGAACCAGAAGAGGCCTGAAGAGCAAAAACAATTCTGGGCAACAAAGGGAAGGCAGGGAGCATCACAATCCCTGACTTGAAATTATACTACAGAGCTACTGTGATTAAAACAGTATGGTGCTGGGGGAAAAAACCAGACCTGCAGATAAATGGAACAGATTAGAAGATGCAGAAGCAACTCCAAACACACATTAGCCACCTTATCTTTGACAAAAGAGCCAAACACCTTCACTGGAAGAAAGACCGCTGATTTAATAAATGGTGCTGGAAAAACTGGCTTTCCATATGCCAAAGACTAAAACTAGACCTATGACTCTCACCATACACTAAACTAAAATCAAAATGGATCAAAGATCTAATTATTAAAGCAGAACACTAAATCTGCTGGAAGAGAGAATAGGTAGAACTCTTGAAGACATAGGTACAGACATTGTGCTTTAAAAGACTATGATGTGATAGTCCACATGCAGGGAGGTGAACAAGCAGAGTTATCCACTGAAACCTAAAGCTGATTATCAGGGCCCTGTCCAAGGACAGGCAGCCAGCAGAACATGAGTATGCAATGCAAATCCAAGCTCCTCTGCCCCCAAAGCATGTGCTTTTGAGTCCCACTTTCATGCTGACAGCTTAGATACCTTACCCTTCATCTTTCACAGCTCATCCTTCAGCTCCCTTGAAGCAGTTCTCCTACTGCAGGCTGGACTTTTGTCACTCTCCTTTCTTAATTAGACTCTTCTCTAATAGGAAGTTGTGCTAAAGTCCCACAGAACTATGAATGAACTGTCCACCCCTGGGTTGCATTCTGGTCCCCTTCCACCTAACTTCAAAGAGAAGGCATAATGGAGAAGAGCTGGATTTATTTCTGGATATTCTTGCTAATTCTAAATGTCTCCACTGCAGAGAAGAATGTTACAGCAAAATTCTTAAGAGCAGAAAACAGAAACTTGTCTTGTGATTGTGCATGGCTATTTCCGCTGAGGGGACATGAGTTTGTGAATCCACAAAAATGTGTGTTGCCATTGTTTGTTGCTTCTCTCTAAAAACAGGTCCATCAGAGTAAGACTCTAGGGAGATTTTTTTTAAGTTTAGGAAATTGATAGATGTATTGTGACTTAGAAAGTGCAAAAGTTTGAAATCCAAATTCCTGGGTTCAATTTCTACATTGTCTGTAAGCTCCTGTGTGGTTTCAGACAATTTAATAATCTCTCTGATTATCACATTCTTTCTTTGAAGCATGAGAGTGATTATGAAGTGTGATCAATATATAGTGAATTTAAAACAAATTCACTACTGTAAAAGACAAATTTCTATTAATCGTCCTCAAAACATTCCTGCTAATTTGAATATACAAATTCCATCATTCTTGACAGTTTCTAAAGCAGTTCTAGAAATCTTCCTTCATGAGCATCTTTAAGATATGTGACAAAAAAGCAGTGAATGCTGTTGCCAAATGTCATCCAATAGAAAGGCAGGCTGGTGAAAATATCATGGTGAGTCTTTATCCATCTTATTCACCAGAGCTGGCACCATGCAACTTCTGGCTCTTCCTCAAAATCAAAATGACTGTGAAAGGTAAAGGTCTGAATAGATTCAGGACAACAAAGGCAGCCATGATAGGAAAACTAAAAACACAAAAGAAAACTTCCAGACCATCCAGGCTGTCATACCACTGCCCTGAGGACAGAGGACCAGAGCTACCCCCAGCACAGTGGATGTGAACCCTCCAGACTGCCATACCACCACCACAAGCCCTGAGGAGGTGAGCTGCATAGGTGCCAGCAGCACACATCCCAAGCCCCACCCATTGAAATGAGAAGACATGAAAATAAGTCTCAAAACCAGACTTCCAGGTCACTTAAAGCAACCCCAAATGGAAACGAGATGGAACAATCTGATACACAACCACCTGGACTCCCTGAACCAACAACAAACAAGGATCTGGAAAAAATGAAATCAGAAATAATTTATTAGATATCAGCAGAGATTCTGCCCATAGTGCAAGACATTATTAATAAATATAGAGAGGACACTGACAAAAAAAAAATTAGAGGAGGTGAGGAATATGATGGAATACCAACATAGGAAACAAATGGAATCCACAAAACAGATGCAAACAGATTTCCAGGACATTAAAAACTCCATTGAAAGTTTATGCAGCAGAATGAGCAAAGATGAGGACAGAATTTCAGACATAGATGATAAGATTGCAATTAGTGACCAGGAAAACAAAAGTTTCTTTAAAATAGTAAGGGAACAAGAAATCAGTCCAGTGGCTGCTAGATGATGCAAAGAAGATTAACATAAGACTGATCAGAGTCAATGAAGAAACAGGACAGAGATCAGATGACATAAAAAAAACTGTTCAGAGAAGTGATGCCAGAAAATTTCCCAAGCAGGAGAAAAGAACTTGACATACAGATAAGTGAGGCATATAGAACTCCAATTAGTCTTGATCAAAAAATAAATCTACACCTAAGCATATAATAGTTAAGATTCCAGAAACCCAACAGAAGAACAAAATTGTACAAGCAGTTAGAGAAAAGAAACAAATCACATACAAAGGAAACTCCATCAGAATCACAGCAGACCTCAAAGCAAACCCTCAAGGCAAGAAGAGCTTGGAGTGACATATTTCAAGCCCTAAAAGAAAACAGCCTCCAATCAAGATTGATGTAACCTGCTAAACTATCTTTCAATATTGGTGAAGAAATAAGATAGTTTCATGATAAAGAGCACATTAGGAACTGCATGAATACCAAACCAGCCCTCCAAAGAATTTTACACAATATCCTAGGAACAGATATTGAGGATCACAACCCCAGGAAGCAAAGCAGAATGAACCCATCTGGCATGACAAGAAATTAAAGGTCAAGGGGGTGAACCCAACAAAAAGAAAAAGTCATGGCAATGACAAGTCAATAC
>NW_004624735.1:21844450-21904770 GCF_000247695.1 Heterocephalus glaber | reverse complement strand
GGGGAAAGGAAAGAAGGGAATGGAATTAATATGAGAAAATGGAAGCAAAGTCTTTGCAAATAGGGAGGGATGGAGGTGTTGAATGGAGGGCAGGGTAATGGTGAAAAAATAAGAACCAAGAGAGATTATGTAAAGGTGCAAATTTCCAATGAGGAATGTCATTATATTGTACACCTAAAATGTATCAATAAAATCAATTTTAAAAAAAGAAAAATATGTATGTGAGATTCATCCAACTTGTTGAAAGTAGCAGAAGTTTGACCATTTTTCTTGTACAGTGTTCCATTGCTACAATTTGTTCTACTTTGGTAAGCATGTAGGTTGTTCTTAATATTTGTCTATTGTAAAGAATATTGGTGTGAAAATTCTCTCACATGTATTTTTGTTTTCCTATTCAAATTTGCGTTGCGTATATACCTGAAAGTGATATTGTTGGATCAACAAGAATGTATATTTGACCTCAGGAAAAAAAAAACCTTCCAGAACTGCTTCAGAAAATGGCAAGGATGATGGGATAAGTGTGTTCAAAGATAGGAAGAGTATGTTGAGGGGGAGTAAATGGCAATATTTCTTTTACTGCAACAAATGTTTAAAAATGTAAACATCCACTGTATATTTTTTTTCGATACAGGGGATCAAACTCAGGACCTTGTGCTTTCAAGGCAAATAGCACAACTAAGCTAAATCCACTGTACTTTTTGAGCTTGGCTCTTATATCTGTCAAATGTTTTGGTGCAAATTCAGTGGGCTAACATAGAAATAATATGTTAAAGTATTTGTTAGAATGTCTACCTTGGCCTGTAACACACAGCATCAGCATTGTGCCCTTTGCTTGGACCCTAGTCACCCTTCCTTCAATCACCAATAGATGCTCTCAGCATTCTGTGCTGTTCTGTAACCCAAGATGTGAGGGTTCAGAACCTGCCCCCCAACTCACCCCCTATAGATCCAGCACTACACCTGGAAGCCATAGATGATGACATAAGGAAAGGAAAGGTACAGAGAAGGCATGAAAGGTACCCATTCAGAGGCATCCCCTTTTCCCTAAATGGTCCCTTTTGGATTTCTGGGCATCTTAGTCCTAGCAGATGTTCGCCCCAGTGGTCACCTACAGATTCTCAGGAGGGAGTCATATTTTCACTGGAAAAATGACTGGCTATTCATGGTCCCATGATCTCTTTGTTCTGCAAGTAGATTCTTGGCCCATGTCAGTTACCAGTGCTTGTGTGAGCTTGGGCAGCTGTCCAGCCTCTTGCTCAAGAGGAAGCCTTACTCCTTCACATACTTCACACATATTCTGCTAGCCCATGTTTCTCTCCAAGACTTTCATAATTGATTGATTCTAGTATTTTTTTATCTTTCAATAAACCTTTTCAGCCTCACCATATAGATTTTCTACTCCATGGTGTTGGGCCCATGAAAGCTGAGGATGTAGCTATCCATACATAATCCAGAAAAGATTCTGAAATCCTGTTTCAATTTTCTTTCCTGTCTTTCCCCATGAAGAAAATTCCTATATTGTATGTATGATTCAATTATATCCTCTTAATATGTGTCTTTAATGTTTTATAGACACATTTTGGGTAACAAAATTTAAGTCAAATTGATCTCTTTACCCTCTTTTTCTTGAACTATACAAGGATCCTAAACTCTTTACCTCAGATGACCCCTCTCTTATCTAACTCATGTTATTTAACATTTAAGCTTCATCTTGTATTTAAACTCTAAGTTAGCCCTGGCCATTATTCCAGGAGCCAACATCTAGGGAAGGTTCTGATTTGGGCTCTCACGTTCTGGCCAACACTTTGCTTTTCCTCACTGCTCTTTGCTCTGCCTTTCAGAGTTGCTTCTATCTTCCTGTATCCCTGGCTTTAGTGATTCATCCAGTTAAGATATGTGAGTAGCATTCTTCTCTGGATTTCCTTTCTCCAGGGGAGGGAAAAGGTTTTGAAAATGCCTTTCTGTCTGATCTTCATTCTTGATTGTTAATTTAGCATGGTATAAAATTCCAGGTTGCCACACTCCTCTGACAAACTGAAGATGTTGCTAACTAGTGTCCATCCACGGGTAATAATATTGAGAAATCAGTGAAATCACTTTCAGTGGAGCTGTCTCTTTGTGGTAAATGTATATTTTTCTTTGTCTATTTAAAAAATCCTCCCCATTCCCTTCAGTCTTCTATTGCAATATGATATATCTAGGAATGGATTTGTATATCTATTTATTGGTCTTTAGTATCATTCTTTTAGTTTCTAGGGATTCATATTTTTGCAAATTTCCAAAGTAATCAGTCATTTCCTTTTTTATATGCCTGCCCTCCTCCATATTGTTCCTTCTAGAGCTCCTACAGGCCAACAGGAGCTTTCTAATCTTCTACTGCCTGTATTTTTCTCTCCTTTCTTTCACATTCTACCTCTCCTCCACTTGCTAAGGTCCAGGTTACTCTCAGATGGAGTTTGTCTTCTGGTTCACTAATTTTCTTTTCAGTTGCTACTAATCTGATATTAAATCTTCCCACTCCTTGGGGATGCCCCTGTTAAACTAAATATTTTTTACTGTAGAATACTGGGTAAATTATTTTTCAAATTTTGCTGTTCTTGATTCATAAGGTCTTTTTAGTTGTTCTAGATTTATTTTGTTTTCCTTTTCAAGTCATTAATCACAAGAAGTGCACTGAATGTGCCTCCATTTTGTGGTTGTTATCTCTGCCTAATGCAGTCTCATCACACTGTTCTGCCCACAGATTTCTGCACAGGGAAGATTTTACATTTTGTTGTTATTATTTATTTTAATATGAACTCTTTATAGTGTAAAAGCCTTGATGTTGTGCTTTATTTTCCCTTAAAAATCTTTCCTGTTGTATATTTGCAATATTGTCCTCAAGAGAATCCTGAATTGCAGTGGCTGTCTTCAGCCTGGGACCACCATGCTCACAACATTCCTGTGGGCTGTCCTGACCCACATTGGCCATGTGACACTCCCCCACATCTAAAGGAAGCCCCAGGCTGGATTTCTGAGTCTCACAAAAGCTCACAAAGAAATAACCTTTCCTTCTTACAGCCCAGGCTGAAATGAGGTCTCTCAGATATTTTTCTGTTGCATTCTATGGAAACATTGAAATATAAATACCTTATTTCTTATTTCATGCTTGGCTAAAAAGCTAGCTGAAGCAGAATCTAAATGAAACTCAGTTAACAGTTCATAAAGAGCACGTTCACATTGAGAGTCTGTCAACTCAAATACTTGAAGAAGCTAAGTCCTGAGCTAGCCAACGTATCTTCTTAGATAAAAAGAAAAATAAGCACAAATATAAACACACCTGTTAGCACAAATGAGTTAAATCTGTATTTGTTTTCTATCTTCACATTATAAATTTGAGTTTCTAACAGCCTTGCTAAAATAGGCAGACTTTTCTTGAAAGATTTACAACAGTACTGCAGTTATAAAAATTTTTGACTTGCAATCTAAGACTATTCTGTTTGCCATAGAATAAACATCCTTCGAATATGTGTCCTATAACACTATATTTGTTATCTTATATTATAAATGCCTGTCATAAAATGTTGATTTTACCCACCTGCCAATGTGATGTTTATTCATTATAATTTTCATACTATATCTTTGATCTAACCTATTAGCTTGACCTTTGTAAAAAGAAATAAAGGTAGTAAATAAGGACTAAAAGGTATAATAGATAATGTGAAATAGGAAGAAAAGGGGCAAAGGGGAAGTGGGAGAGGTGTGGGAAAGGAAAGAGGGGAATGGAATGAGAAAAGGAAAAAATGGAAACAAAGTCTTTGTAAATATGGAGGGATGGAGGGGTTGAAGGGAAGGTAGGGGAAGGGGGAAAAATAAGAACCAAGAGAGTATATAAAGGTGCATATCTCCGATGATGAATGTCATTATGTTGTACACCTAAAATGTACCAATAAAAGGATATACCAAAGAAAGAAAGAAAGAAAGAAAGAAAGAAAGAAAGAAAGAAAGAAAGAAAGGTAGTTTTGAAATTAAGTATGAGCTAAAATCATAGTTCACCTTATAAAATATCTACAAGTAAAAGCACATAGCAGATTTACTTAAGAATACAATATTAAATCTCCCTAGATTGCTGTACGGTGACCTTGATGGGTGATACTGTTTGGAGCTCAGAAGACTACAATGCTAATAGAAATGCAGATGGAAATCCTTCAGAGTTTGCAGATGGAAACAAGGACTACATTACAAGTTGAACTAGAGACTATGAATGTTATGCTTTGGAAGAAAATTTGTCTACATTTTCTTCATGCCCTAAGACTCTGTGGGAGATTCAGATTAAAGACAATATACTAATTAATCAAGTACAGGAAATTTCAAGGCAGCCTAACATTCAGACTGTGGAATGGGTACCCTTGCAGGTTTTTAGCCAGATCTACATTATGAATCAAGAGCAAACAGCACAGCTGAATAATTTTAGAAGTTTTTAGTTTCACCAGGAAAGAAGCATCTATAAATTTGAGGAGAGCTTGGTTGCTTACAAAAAAAAGCATTAAAAAGAAGCTACATACTATGCACTAGGACAATAGGAAAGATGCTTTGAAGGCATTATAGGAATGAACAAGACCTCACCTTTCACAAGCTCAAAGTTGCAAAAATTAAAGATTGTACTTTGAGAATAGAGCACTAGACAATCCTGCTCAAGAAGGACTGGATAGGGAATTGGTTTGGTGGGACTTGTTTTACAGTGCTCAGCCATACAGGTTCTCAGTCATTATTCAAAGAGGACCAGTTACTGCTCCAGCTAGTGTCAGACCTTGGTATTACCTGGTGCTTGTTTTATAGGCATGCAGAAAGCAAGAGTTGTGGATTTAAGGAGGCTTCTACCCAGATTTCAGAAGGCTCGAGAGGATAGGTAGTGTGCTCCAGAGAGGGCACTTCATAAAGCAGTGAGAGTGAAGCCAAAAGTTCAGTGGAGATCTCAGGATGTACAGAAGCCAGAAATGTGGAATACCTGAGGAAAGCTGTAGGAGATAAATGTGAGTGAAACCACCCCAAAAGAGAAGCTATGAGGGCTATAACCTGCAATGCTGTAGGGATGAGGCTGCCCAAGCTATTTGGAGTTCATATTTTTGCCTTAGGTACTGGATAGAGAGCTACAGGATTTAAAGATTATCCTGCTGGGTTTTGATCTTGCTTTGGTCCCATTCATTTCCCTCCTCTTATTTCTCTTTTTTAGAATGAAAATGTTTACTCTATGCCTTTATGTATCAGTAGTGTTTAACTTTTTCCTCTTTTTGCAGAACCTCACAACTAAGAATTTACCTTGTGTTTCAGTGGAAACTTTGAAGTTGGAATTTTCAGCAATGCTTAAACTGCTAGGATATTCCTGAGATATAATACTCAACACCCACAATTTAAAGGAGAGGTTTATTTTTGGCTCATGGTTTAGGTCATGATTGGCTATCTCTAAAACAGAAAATGGCATGGCAAAGGGGCATATTTACAGCAATTCTTACAGATAGACTAAAGGCATTTTGAACAAACGGATGCAGATGAGTATTTTGAGGGCCAGAGGCCTTCAATCTGTGGTTTAGATTGAGAATGTCTCCAAAAGACCTCATGTGCTCATAGGTGGGGCTTTTGGAAGGTGATTGAATCATGGGGGTAACATAGTTGACTTGCTGTTGGGAGGTGGGTTCTGGTTGGAAGCAAGAGGTCACTGTCAGCATGACCTGGAAGCATAGATTTCCCTCCTCAGCTCCTTCTTCTCTCTCTGCTGGCTGCTATTATATGAGCAACATTTTCTTGGTATGCTCCTTTGCTATGTCATTTTCTGCTTTGGAGACAGTCAGTGATGACCCAAACCACGAGCCAAAATAAATGTCTCCTCCTTTAAGTTGTGGGTGTTGCATATTGTGCATCAACAATGTAAAAGCGACTAAGACAGTTAATGTCCCCAAAAGCCTTTGTGCAAAACTTAGGCAGTGACAGTGAAGCACCAGCCGTGTTTGTGCCTTCGGCAGGCCATGCATGGTGACTTTGTCACATTCTGCCAGCTCACTGTGTGGGTGTGGGGTGACACAAGAGCCTTTTTAAAACTGCACTTGGCAGATGTCTTCCTTCAGCTTCTTTGAAATTTCTTGGCACCTCCCTGTCAAAGAATGCCACCCTTTCATCAGGTTTTCATCACTGCACGTAGAATCGTGGAGAGAGGCAATAAGAGTCAAGTGTAGGCTCCAGTTCATCCTCTCTGGTCACATTTACCCCTGCTCTCCATATTTCATATCCTCCATCCATTCCAACTGCCTGCCCTTATCATGTCCTCTCAGCACTGGATATAGAAGTGCTGCCTATGCAGAGAGTTTCAGCAGCAGACACAAAGTAAGGTTGCATGTCTTTAGGAGAAGCTCCTTCTTTGCTACTCATGGGACTTCTGCTTCTCTAATCTAACTCTGACCAATATGGGGACCAGACCTCTACCCTTGGAGCATCTATGACATCCACACACATTTCCCACTTATGTTTTCAATTTCTGCTTTATTTCAGATACCTGAGCATTTCATTCTTTTAAAAGATCATGCATTTATTGAAATGTATTCCTTTATAGAAAAATTGTAACTGATTATGGCAGGGGCATCTTTAGGTTGGCTTAGATCCACCATGCTGTCAGCAAAAGAAGTCCTCTCTGGGGCAACAGTCCTCTACCACAGAAGCTCCTCTTCCCACAGGTCCTACCCTCTGGGAGGAACCCCACTTAACTCCAGGTGACATCTGTGAGAAAGAGCCCACCCTCAGGCCCTTCTTGGTTCCAGAAAGTACCATAGTGTAAAATGACTCTTCTTTTCCCAAGTTTTGACCTACAGGGCTTAGTCCTAGGCTCTCATTCTCTGACCAGAGGCAAGAGATAAATGTCAGTTCCCGTTGTTCCTAAGTTACCTTAAGATAAACAATTCTCATTATGAAAAATTTTTCCTAGTTAATATTTTATTTTTATTGGTACACATTTGCAGTACATAATGACTACATTCTTTGTCGGGAGTAGATACATAGGTACATGTGCATAATTAATTACAAATGGGGATATCTTAATTTTCTTCTCTTCTCCTCTTCTCCCTCTCCTCTCCCTTCATCTCTTAGTCCCCTTACCTTTTCCAAAAGATCTATCTCTTTGTTTCCTACTATCTGTCTTTTATTTTCACTCTTACTATTTATGGCTTGGGTCTCTCATATAAGAGAAACCGTGTGATATTTAAACATGTGTGTTTGATTTATGTCACAACATTATGATCTCATGGTGCATCCATTTTCCTACAAGTGACTCAAGTTTATCCTTCCTTATGGCAGAGTATACTCCATTGTGTATAAGTGCCATATATTCTTCATTCATTCATTTGTTGATGGACATATAGGCCACTTCCCATATTTAGCTATTATGAGTTGTGCTGTTATAAACATGGATATACATATATATATATATATATATAATTATAATATGATATTTTTACTGTTTGGGGAAGACACCTAGAAAGAGAATAGCTGGGTTAAATGAAATTTTTAAAAAATTTTTACTTTTTTGAGGAATCGCCATACTGACTTCATAGTGGTTGTGCTAGTTTACATTCCCACCAATAATGGAGAAGGATTTCTTTTTCCCCACAGCCTCACCAGCATTCATTATTATTTGATTTCTTGATGATTGCCTTTCTTTCTGGATCATCACAAAGAATTTTAATTTTCTCTCAGTTACAACACAGATTAGGCACTCATAGAGAAAACACATTGCTCCTATCAAAGTCCCTTTTCACCAGCTCCTTGCTGAGCCTGCATTAATGCCCAGGTCCATTAGCTTAGCTGAGGGTGGCTCAGGGCTTGACCATCTTCAACATGGAGAACTATCTCCAAACACAATCAGATCATTTCCTGATAGCTGTTGTTTGCTCCAGGGCAGTGGGTGCAAGGCAGGCAGAGCTGGAGAGATAGGGTGCTCAGGAAGGTCTATCTCCTCTCCTGTCTGACAGTGTGGTAGGAGTGGGTGTTAAAGATCTTCCAGGGTATAGTTTTGTGCCTTTGATTATACCATTTCATTTACATTGAAAACCATTTCCCTAGGCCCATTTTAAGTTAGCAACTTAGCAATGTTTTACTGTCTTCATCAAATAGGTGAGATGTCATCTCCTTTTGAGATCATTCCTAATCCTCCCTTTATCAGAATGCTTTTTTCCACTTCCAGCAGAGTCAGATATAATTATCTTCCTTTTTCTCCTACAACATGTCACATCTTCTATATTGGAATTATATGGGAACATTTTTCTTCCCATTTCCTTCTCTAAAACATGAGTGGGGGAGGCAGACATACAAGGACAAAGAGACAGAGAGATAGAGACAGAAACAGAAAAATAAAGTGGAGGCAAAATGTCTTTCAAATTGTAAGACAGTAGTTGAAATCTATACAATTATCAAATGGTGAGATTTTTAAGAAAAAAATTTCATCAATCTTGATTTTATGGATTGGCAAAACAAGAGAACTGATGTTTTTTGAAGATAATAGTTTTAGGATTAATAGGCATTTATAATATCTGCATGCTATAGTTTGGATCTAAAATGTTCCCCAAAAGTCTTATATGTTCAGAAATTGAGCTTTTCTCTATGAGTACCTAACCAATAATTGAGGTATGGGAACTCTATTGGTGAGTTAATGAATTCATAATCTAATGCTATTACTGGGAGGTAATGGAAACTTAGGAGGAAAGGCCTAGTGAACTAGTTCAAGGAGTGGATCATGAAGGGGGCTATACTTGTCCCTGGCCATTTCCTTTCTGGCTATGGCTCTCTGCCTTTTTTCGTCTCCCCCTCTTCCTCTCCCTCTCCTTCCTTGACCCCCCCATCTCCATCCCTATTCCTCCCTTTCTCTATCTCTCCTCTTCCTAGCTGCCATGAGGTGAATATCTTTCCTCAGCCACATCTTTCTTCCATGCTATTGCTGCCTCACCACAAGCCTAAAAGCAATGGAACCGGCTGACCATGGACTGAATCCTCTGATACCGAGTAAAAATAACCCTTTCCTCCTTTAAGTTGTTATTCTCAGGTATTTTGTCATAGCAAGAAGAAACCAACACATTACATCAACATTTAGTGTCTACACACTTGTGTGGTTTCTGCTTTCACTCACTATTTGATGGAAATGTTGGGGGGGTAAATCAGGCAGTTTCTCTTTATTTTAATTTTGAAACTAAGGAAACTAAGTCTCCAGCAGATGAAGAAATGCTATCTCACTTAATTAGCAATTGGCAGAGCTAGACCTAAAAAAGCTAGACTCCTCTTGTAATATTATGTCTATTATATGTGGCCTAGTTGCATAAAAGTGAATCATGTAGGAAATGAATATAAATCCCACAAAAACTGAGGTCATTTGAAGGATCACGGAATCTGAAAAAAACGACAACACTGAATTGGAAAACAGCATGACACAGCAATTTTCAGCCTTTGGAGAATGACACCTTTCTGGCCAATGATGATTCTCTCTACAGTTTGACTTTGACATCATCCATGCCACAATGGACCAGATTTGTGATCCTGGGTAGAGGGTGAACATTTCTGTGTCACTGCAGAAAGAGAACAAGTGTTAGAATTCACTGGAGTAGCTTGGGCAGGTGGGGATTTTCCATGAGACAATGGGTGTAATGAAAAACCATTTCATCACAAAGACCTTTGAATCCCAGTACTGTGGTCATAGCCAAATCTCTTCATTTAACTAAACCTCAGTTTTCTCATTTGTTAAATGACAATGATAATGTGCACCACAGTGGGGAGATTTAATAAGATTTTATGTATAAAACATCCACTGCATAATAGAAGTTTAATGAATCGGCGATTTTCACCCCATTCACATGGAAAAAGAAAAAAGAAAGCATAAAATAAATAAGCTTATATGTGTGTTTAGAAATTTTGTGGGGCCAGTTCATCTCTTGTATTTCAATGTAATATATTATGTGATCCTCCAAATAGGTAATAATATTAGTTGAGCCTTCAATAAATTCCTACACTACAGCAGTTAGAGTTGTAAATAGTTTAAATTTTACATTGGCTGAAACTTTGTTGCTTATAACTTCCTTTAAATAAGTTCTGTCTCAGCACACAAAAGAACCACTTTTTTCAAATATTGTCCCCTGAGCAGCTCATTGAAGCAATTGCAGATACATTGCTCTGTACCCATCTATCAATCCTGCTGCTGAACTCTGGGTCTACATCACTACCTGTAACACAATAAAGATTTGCTAGACCATCCCAGGGCTAAACCCAATGCCACTTTTAGGACTTGCAGAGCTGGCTTGGTTTAAAGTGCAAGTCTTTGATGATGAACACTCCAGCTTGCTGTGGAAACAAAGGAGACCTTGCTTCAGCAGGGTGTGTGCTGCAGAGCCAAGAAACTTCATGGCATCCCAGCAACAGAAAAACCCTAATTCCAGAAAGCAGAGGAGGGGCAGAAAGAAAGATGAAGCTTGCCTCCAGAGATTTCAACCAAAAGTTCTCCGAGAGGTAATGAGATGGGGACTTTTATCAAAACGGATAGATGTTTTATAAGCGATTAAAATAAGTAACTGGGAATAAGACAGTTTAGGCACAACTTTTGGAGGCAGGGCTTTTGCTGGAGACAAATTTAGTCTTGATGATGCTTGACTCCTTCCACTGTAAACAGAGGGTCACAAAAGAGGATTGAAGAGTGTCTCTGGCCCTGTGGCTCTGTCTCCAAGAGGCAGCATGGAGCGGTTGAGGAGCCAGACATCAGGCCGACATCAGTTCAAATCTCAGCGTCTCCAGTAGCTGTGCAGCTTCAGGCACATCAGCTTCAACTTCGCTTGCTGTGGTTCTCCAAGTAGGTTTTCTCATAGCTATCATACAGCAATGCCAGGAAAAGTCGTTGGAACTGTACATGTTTGAAGTATAAAATGGGGTTCTATCCTCCAGGAGCTATGAGAAAAGAAAGAAATCCTTACATTCATCTGGTTTTTTGTCCGATTAATCATCCTTCTGCCTTTCTGCCTTCAGTCTCACCCACAATCTGTAAGATGTATAAAAGTGATAGAAGTTAGAACCCTTGGCTCTGTAGGCTCCACCATCTACCAGCTGGGGGGAAGACAGGTTACTTAACCACTCTGAGACTCAATTTCTTCATCTGCAAAATGAGTGTGGCCCATCTACCCACACTGACTGCAGAAGAGACACGGCATGTGAAAGCGTGTTATGATCTTTGAAGGCTGTATCTACACATACGAGCAGTTATCAAAGGACCTCATGTGACTTGTGCAAAGTGATGAGCAAGCGCACAGACTCTGAGAACAAGGATTGAGGTAGAAACTTTAGGATGAAAGACCCAAGTAAATAAAATTTCATTAGTTAGCATCAAATAGTCATGAACTATTTGGATTAAGTACCAAGTATTATATGGTATGATTCCTAAAGCCCATGAACAGTATAGCACATGTGCATTATTTGCATATATGTGCATACTACAGATATATGTATTGCACATATATGCATATTACATACATATTACATAGCTAGCTGTTTATTAATGTGCAGTGTGCATAACTACAAAAAGAGTGAGAGGATGGAGTTTTCATTTCTTTTTAGAAGACAAATTTCTATTTTAAAAAAACAGAAGCCCATTCTAGTTCTAGTGTGACAAGAGGAATTTTACACTATGTCAGAACCTTCTTTTATTGGGGCTCCTGTGAAGCTCACATTTCAGACTAAGGTTGTCCTCAGTAGACCCAGTTGGATACAAAAGCCATGGAACCCTCTGGAAGGGTCAGGGTTGTTTTGCTCCCAAGCTGTCTGTAGACTGCTAGATCCCTGAGAACCACAGCACAGTTCCTTTTATTAACTTAGTAATATTTTAGTATGTTTTATTGATGCCTATTAATTTTTTAAAATATTGAGTTACATGGTAGTATTTTCATACATGCATATATTTTTATCATATCACACCCCCACTCCCCTTATTCCACTTCTTATGTCAAATAAGTTTCCCTTCTACTTTCATGTCATCTTTTCCACATTTCATATTTAGGAAAAATATGATACTTGTCTTTCTGAGTCTGGCTTATTTTGCTTACTAGCTCCCCCCATTTTCCTGCAAATGAATACCTTCATTCATTTTTTTTCTTTTTTTGGTACCAGGGATCGAACTCAGGACCTTGTGCTAACCACTGAGCTAAATCCCCGGCCCCCTTCATTCATATCTATGGCTGAATAAGTACTTCCATCTTGGATATACACCACATTCTCTTTATCCATTCATGTGTCAATGGGCACCTAGACTGATTCCATACCTGGGCTATTATGTGGCTTATTGGCATAATAAACAGGGTATGCAGGTATTCCTATGGTATGCTGACATCAATTCCTTCTGCTATGTACCAAGAAGTGGTAGAGCTGGGTTGTGTAGCTGGAAGTGTTATTTTTAGTTTTTTGAGGATTCTCTATACTGATTTTCATAGTGGCTGTACTAATTTACATTCTCAACAGCAGTGTACAAGGGTTTCTTTCTCCTTGCCAGCATTTATTGTTTTTTGTTTTATTGACAATAGCCATTCTGTCTGGAGTGAGAAGGAATCTCAATATAATTTTGATTTGCATTTCCCTTAGGGCTAAACATGTTGAACATCTTTCCACATATACTTATTGGCCATTTTTAAATTCTTTTAAGAAGTGTCTATTCAATTCATATGCCCATTTATTGATTGGGCTATTTGAATTTTTTGGTGTATTTTATATATTCTAGATATTAATCCTCTGTTCAAGGAGTAGTTGTTAGAGATTTTTTTCCCATTCTGTGGGCTGTCTCTTCATTCTGTTAGTTGTTTCTCTGCATGTACAAAACTTCTTTAGTTTTACGTAGTCCTACTTGTTGATTCCTGCTATTCTTTACTGTGCATGGGAGTTCTCTTCAGGAAGGCTTTGTCTCTGCCTATAGCTTCTAGTGCCCGCCCCCCATTTTCTTCTAGAAGTTTTAATGTTTCAGGTCTTATACCAAGGCCATTAGTCCATTTTGAATTGATTTTTGTACTGGGTGACATAGGGGTCTATTCTAAATCTTTTACATATGGGTATACAGTTTTCCCTGCACCATTTGATAAAGAGGCTGCTTTTTCTTCAATATGTGTTTTTGGTTCCCCCATAAATAATCAGATAACTGTAGTTGCCTGAATTTGTTTCTGTGTCCTATACTCTATTCCACTGGCCTCTGTGTCTATTTTTGAGACTGTACCATGATGAATTTCTTTCTTTAAAGTTCTTTAATTTTTATTGTAGAAGATTTTTTACCTCCTTGGCTAGGATGAATCATGTTTTGTTTTGTTTTTTAAGCCATCGTGAATGGAATAGTTTTCCTGAATTTTTTCTCAACTAGTTCATTATTGGTATATGGAAGGGATATTGATTTTTTAATATTGCTTGTATGTCTTGCTACTTTTCTGAATTTGGTGGAGTCTTTAGGGTCTGCTAAGTATATAATAAAATCATCTGCAAGTAAGGATAACTTGTATCCTTTTTATTTCTTTCTCTTGTGCTCTAGCTAAGATTTCTAGTGCTATATTGAACAGAAGTGGAGAAAGCGGACATCCTTGCAAGGCATAATTCTTATCACATAATGGCTCTCATTAGAGAGACACTGAGGCTACAAAAAGCGTGTGAAGATGTAAATCATCCTAGGCTGGAAGGCAGCCTGTGGCCAGGTATAGGCTGGTGTTCTGTCCACTCCCTGGACACTGATTGGGACGAACATGGGTTAAGGCATGTGTCTCTGTCATGGGGCCAGTTGTATCCCGGGACATGCTGTCATTCCCATCACCCTCATAGACCTACTACCTCTTACTTTTTATTTTTATCTTTGTCACAAATATAAACAAAATAATTCTGAAATAAATGTTATGAATCTAACTTGAAACAAAATCATCAAGATTCAGTTTCATCAGAGGTCTTGCTGGTCATAAGAAAAAAATCCTTTGAAAGGAGATGTGGGGGTAGGGCTGGGGATTTGGCTCAGTAGTTCTGGCACCTGCTTCGAAAGCATAAGATCCTGAGTTCAAACTCCGGATCTTAAAAAAAAAAGAGAGATGTGGGGGAACGTGAGGAGCCTTCCATCCGCATGCAAGTTTGGCTCATCTCATTGGCCTGTGTGATCACAGGAGGGCAGGCCAGGCTAGGAGGAGCAAAGCCAGGGCAGCTGCAAGGTGCCCGAAGAAGTCGTGGGAAAGAGTAATGGCCAATTTGGGGAGTCGGGCAGTGTGGAGGGCCCTCCAGTGACCTTGTGAGAATCAGTGGTTTGCTGGATCTGAAGTATGTGGATTAATTAATAGGGCATGGGGCATATCAATTAATAGGGCATAGAATTAAGGGATCAGCATTACACATCTCTCTATGGATACTTGAGAATGATTTTTCACTTTGGTTTAAGAGACAAAACCAGTTGACATTCAGAATGCAAATTTGAGCACAATCGTTTGACTTCCAGACCATCAGGGTGGCAGGCATTCTTGGTATATGATACAGACAGTTGAAACTTCTCTTCATACCCAGTGCTTAGGCCAGTGGGACACTATCCTCTAAAAATAATCCACTTGGTTAAAGTTTCCAGAGAGAACTGTCTTGGGGGTATTTACTTACTCAGAGAGATGCTACCTTTTCTTTTTGTGGGGGGGTTGCGACAAGATTCCACCCATGAAGGAGCACTTGAACTATTCCCTAACAGCAGAGTAGGATTTTCCCAAGTGAAGGGGACATCAAACTAAGGCAAGCTCCATGGCTGCAGGCACAATTTGAATTTCATAACTGCTATTTCCACAGAACACGGAACAGTTCTTGGCACAGAGTAAGCGCCCAGTAAATGCTGTAAGTGTATGAACAATGCAAAATGTGGCCACACAGAGAGGTTGATAGGGTGGCAGCATAGTCTAAACTAGCCCCAGGTTATCCTTGCTGGGGAAGAGGGTTGGCTATAAGGAGTCACCAGGAATCCTGGCTATGGGAGGTGGGGAAAGAGCAGAACACCTGGCCTATGAGAAGTGAGCAACCTGTAGAGCAAAGCTCCAGCCCAGTAGCATGGTGGTGACTGGGAGCCTGCCATCCACAGACTGGTGGGGTGCCCAGGGCCAGGTTCCGGTTATGGTCTCTTGAGCTGTTGAAGGAAAAATAACAACTTCCATGATGACAGGAACTCTTCATCCCTAAAAACTGTGGATGTGCTATGTTATGCAGTGAAGGGAGCTTTGTAGAGAAGGTGACAGACCTTAGAATCAGGAGATCATTCTGGGTTTTCCTGAGGGACCCGACCTAATCTACAGAGGACTTTCTCTCACTGAACACAACTTGGGTACAGCACAGGGGAAAGTCAGAGGCTTGAAATGTGATGGGGACTTGATGGGCCATGGCTGGCCTTGAGAAGCAGGGACCCAAGAGGGACCTTGAGGGTCCCACTGACAGGATGAAAAGGAACACAGAGTGGAGACGAACTCTCTCTAGTTACCTTGCTTTGCTTTCCTCCATGAGACTCACCCCATCTGACATTTTATGTGTTTTCTCAATCATCATGGAAGCAGGCACTGGTTTCCCATGGCTCCATCTACTGCTCCTGGCATAGTCTGTGGCT
This sequence comes from Heterocephalus glaber, assembly GCF_000247695.1. The sequence goes on along the minus strand of NW_004624735.1, from coordinate 21,889,145 downwards.
GCTGCTCAATAAATATCTAAGTGAACTCAAGACTTAGAGCATCTTGTCCTCCCCAGAGCCCCATGGGGTAAGAGTTATTATCTCAGTGGCAGACAATGGCAGTGGGATTCTCCGAGGTTAAAGGCTCCCCCGGGATCACATCTAGTGTCCTCCACTCCTCCCCTCAGCACCAGGGGCCACACAGGAGCTTGTACAACTGTGCTGACTGAGTAGCTGAGATGGCTGAGTTGAACTGATGCCTGTGCCCATGGCATCTTCACGACACTCCACCCCCAGCCTGCTCCAGGCACACAGACATATCTGCACCACGTGGCCCTGCATCTGCCAGCCTTCATTCTTCTCTCGGGAGAAACTGCCTCCTTCCTGGAGTTTCTGTTTCCTTCCTTGGTGATGATTCAGTTTATTTCATGCCAGAGTAAGCCTCAGCCTTGAATCAGAACAGCCAACATTATCTGACATCAAGTGCCACAGCTTAAAGAGGTTTAGGCTTGACAGACTATAAAGTCGTTTGCAGAGCTGGAGCTAAGTGACAAAATGCCCGTCATGAGGCGTAAACCTGTCAGCAACAATTACCCACGAGGGACTCCAGAGAAGTGGAAGAATTAAACCTTGTAAATCCAAAAGGCCCAACTGGAATGATGAATTTATTGGCCATCAATTCAGGAAGTTTCCCAAATGGACCTTGCTGCTCTGCTGGGGAGTTTGCATGGGACAGATCTGCATGTAGAGATGGGCTAGGGTGGTCAGTATTATGAGCTGGGCCATGGTAGTTGACTAGACAGCTTCTGGCCCAGCCCTGAGACCTCACTAGACTGCTCAGAAAAATACTGCACCCTTCCATCATGGAGGGAGAGATGAAATAATGTTATTTGCTCACCCTAGTGAGTCCCCTGTTCCCTCCTGTCCACACAAATAACTAAATCTCCCTATCCCTTTCACATGGGCCTTATGTCTGTGGCTCAAAGATAGGATGAAAATCAAAGTGATGCTCATACCCTCATCTCTCGCAGTTCTCTTTCTTTCCTCTCATTCTCACCCTGGCATATGTGTCTGGCAGATGTAGAGTGTCCAGCAGAATGCTTCATGACCCCAGAGCTGATGGAGATGCAGATGGAAGGAACCTGAGTTCCTGAATTGCTGATGGAGCCGAGCTCCGTCCTGACCCTCACTTCCCTAGTTCCTAGATGACAGTGAGTATTAAATAAATGGTGGCTGTAGACAATGAAGGCTTCAAAGCACTTTTTGAAAAATGAGCAATAGTTCATCAGAGAGAAAAGTTGTAAAGATGTTTGTGTTGGATAAATGAGCACTAGATAATAGGAAACTGAATTTCTTAAGAGATGACAAACAGACACTTGGCCTAGACTACCAGATTTCACACTTGGATGTGTAATAGGCGTATCTTAGTCCAAACTAAATCCTTATTTCTCAGATCTTTCCCCTCCTCTACCACTCATGAAGACCCTGTTCTTCTCTTCCAACTTACTAAATGGAATCCCACTATTTGCATTTCAAGGCCAAACTTCTTGGTGCTGGTGTCGACTCCTCCCTGTTTCTCACACTCTGCATATAATCTACTGGTAAATTGTACTAACTCTACCTTCAAATGATACTCAGATCCAACCATTTCTTGTCACTTCCCTTGCTAGTACCATTCTGTAGGGAACAGGGAAAGGGGAGGTTACCAGAACCTCTGCAGTAAGTCCTAGTCTCCTGTGAGCCACGGCAGCACAAAGCAAATTACAGGAAAGGTAGAAAAATGAGACTAAGAAGAAGCTGAGCTTTGGGTCTGATCATTGCTGCTCTGGGCAGCAAAGACAAAAGCCCCCAGCTTACTGCACCTTTTATTCAGCACATCGGGAGAAGCAGATGTAACAAATGACTTGCAGAGAGTTCAGTACATCCTGGTTAAACAAGATGTAACAGTCCAAGAACAATGAGGAACTGAGTAGATGTTTGTTCTCCCAGGATGTTCTCAGCTCCCAGGATGTTTCTTGTCCTGGAGAATCACAGCATCATTGGATCACTGAGGTCTCAGTTGTGACCGGAGGCCAAAATGGAGTTATGTCTCAGAATTCCATAGCTGGGCTGTAGGCAGGAGAACTAGGCTAACCAAATGATTTTACCCTAAAATTATGTAGCATTGCTCCTGACACCACTCTAGCTAGGACCATCACATTTCATCCAGAGAGCTTGTAAACACTTAATCTTCTTGTTTCCATTATTATTTCCTTTGTATCTCTCACTGTTACTATGCCTAAGACAAAGGGGCAATTTGCAAATGTTGCAGCACAGCATATCCTTGTCCTGCTCTCTGAATACTTTTCAAGCTCACTAGTCACCCTAACCATGGCTACATAAAAGGTCCTGTGTGAATTGCCCCCCATCACTTCTCTGACCACATTTCCTACCTTCTTTCTAGTCACCCTGACTTCCTTACCATTTATTAAACAACAAAGCACATTGCTACCTCAGGGCCTTTGCTCACTGTAACTCTGCCTGAAAGAACTCTCCCAAGCAGTGCACAGATCACTGCTGTATCTCAGCTACACCTACCAGGGCAAGCCCATCACCTGCCCTGTTTGAAATGGGATCCCTGCCTGATCGTCTACAGCCCTGGTTGGCATTGTCCTGCATAGCCCTATCACATCCAGCACAGCTCATGTATTTGTTTATTATCTGGAGGACCCAACTGGTACCAGATAAGCTCAGCAGAACAGAGCCTCCAAAGCTTTGTTCACTTCCTGCCCCCCCCCACCTTTCCCTGCCTTTTGTCTTAACTGTGTGTCTTAGGCCCTTCCCAACATTGTTTATAAAAACAGAAGGCTTCCTAAGTCTGGCCACTTAGGTGACATCCTGAAAAATGAGAAGCATTTTGGCATGAGGAGGAAACACACAGCACTCAAGTGCAGCACACCACGGTCTGCTGGGGGTCAGAGTAATTTTTTTGTGTGTGTGCCAGAGATCGAACTCAGGTCCTTGTGCTTGGGGGGGGCAGGCAGCAGAACCACTGAGCTAAATTCCCAGACCCTTCAGGGTACTTTACACAGTGCTGTATCCTCAGAACCTGGGACAGCACCTGGTGCACAGGGGCAACTCAACCTGTGCAGTAAAACAAGTCTCAGGAGCAGGGATAGAGAGATGACATAGATTAACTCTGGAAAGAACAAAAATGCGTGCAGTTTATACACAAGATCATCAAAATACCGTATATGGTGAATTTCTAAATATTCTAAAAATTGATTACAGTAAAAGATACATTGCTGTTAATCCCCCTCACTTCAAACACACTTATCACATCCTTCTTGACATTTCCTGAAGCAGTTCTGGAAGTCCTCTTTCCTGAGTGTCTTTATGAGGTATGACCAAAAAATAGTGACTGCTGCTAGTGCCATCCAACAGGAAGACAGGCTCATAGTAACATCACAGTGTGTCCCCATCCACCTCAGGCACCAGATCTGGCACCAGGCAAATTCTGGCTCTTCTGCAAAAGCAAAATGACCATGAAAGGTAAATGTTTTGAATCAATTCAGAACACCGAAGTGTCTGAGACAGCACAACTAAAGACATTTATGGAAGAGGACTTCCAGAATTCCTTGAGAAAGTAGCAAGAATGATGGAATAAGTGTGTTTGAAATGAAAGGAAGTATTTTGAGGGGGATTATGGCAATGTATCTTTTAAAGCATTACATTTTTTAGAAAATGTAAATATCCACCATAGTTTTTGATCAAAGCCCCTATGCTCAGATAGTATCAAATCACATTAGTCAGGAAACCTTTGATGACCAGTGCCAGAAACCAACAGGAACTGGCTTAGGGAGAAGGGAAATTAGGGAGTGGGATTCCAGGAGTATTCCAGGGAAGCAGGGAGTGGGTTGAGCAGTGGGTCAGTGTCCTCCAGCTTACAGCTACCAGGACCTCACCTGTAGTTAAATACCTGGATTAGATACCTCACCCATGAGAGTCCACACCTGGAGTCACCAGGGTCATTTCAGGAGGAAGGCACTGGAAAGAACCCAGTGTAAGAGTTGGGCTGTGACTGGGTGACTCTGAGAAGGTTTAAAAGATGGGGTATGATCTGGACTGGATGCTGCCAGGTAGCAAGGGTTGTTCTCTGACTGAGCAGCTTAGTGAATCTTGTCTGTGGGGAAAGCACACTAGAGCACGGAAGGATTATAACTGTTGAAATAGTAGTCAGTCACTCATATTAGCCAGGCTGGGGACAGTTGTTTCGTGGTTTGGACAAAGTTCACACTCAGGAGTAGAGAGGTCGTGTTTCATCTTGAGCCATCCTGGCCTCACCTAAGGCTGATGTGCTGTGAGATTGCTTCTCTTGAGGAGAACACCAAGGGAGAGCCACAGGAGTCGGGCCAGCACCAGACCCCACAGCTGCTCTTTTCTTTCTAAACTCTAATGAAGAAAATGCAGGGTGCAAGCAGGATCCAATGAGAACTGAAACAGCCTTCTCTTTCTCCCCAGGTCTCCTCCTTACCCCTCTCCAGGGCTCCATGGTTCTCTCCTGACAGGAAGAGATATGCATGCTGAGAGCTTCTGAGTCTCCCAGTTTAGAACTGTCATTCACAAAGAACAGGGTACTGACTTTCTCAGTTCAAGGGGAGAGAAATTCCTATGCAAGATCTCATTTGGACAAGCCTGGATCAGGTGTCCATCCTTAAATAACCAGCTATTGTCTGCTAATGTGTGGGTGGCAGTAGTTGCAGGAGGATATTCCCTAGGAAAACAATAGTTCTCAATTCTTCTTCAAACTAAATTAAATCAAATGTTATTGCCAGGGGGCAAAATCTGAAATAGCCCATTTTCCTCACATCTTCCTCAAGAGTCCACTAGAGGAATACTACTATTTGTCCAAGATGACTTTGTCTCAACATTTGCCAAGCTTGGGGAGACTTTGTCACTTCTGTGCTCAGCTCATCACAAAGCAAGTTATAGCTTCATGTCTGATCCGTGCTAGCACACAGGATCTCTTGCCCTAGAAGCTTCTCATTGGGGCTTTGTTTGAAATTGTTGGGTTTTCTTCCTTGCAAAGGACCATTTGCTGCACTGGACAGGAAACTTCTCCCTGCAGCAATCTCCAGCTCCTGAGTGAGATCACAGGCCATTTCACTTCATAATAGTGTTCTTTTATTATTCCCCCAAGCATGCAAATTGAATAGCATCTGGGGCTCAGATCTTTGCTCAGCAAAGAAAATTAGCAGAAGGTGCCAAGCAGAGAATGTCATTGCTACCAGAGATTGTGTCTGTTCGTCAGTGGGACTGGTCCCTGCCTTTCTCTTCCACTCTACAGACTTCCGTGCCTTCCTCCCCATGGAAACAGCCTCAATGTCAACTTGCCTTGAGGATGAGAAAGAGGATACCTTATGGGGAAGAGAAGTGAGGGAGAATTTATTGGGTGCTTACCATGTAACAAACACTGCACAAGTGTTATTTCACTTAATCCTCTCAACAGCTCCCTAGAGGTAAATTTTAACCCCTAATTTAAAGATACAGAAACCAAAGCTGAGTGAAATGAAGTTTCTTGCTCAAGGGCACACAGGGAGTAAGTGGTGAACAGGGATTTCACCCCACCCTGCATGCTCCAAGGACATCATCTGGAAACAGGAAGGACACAGGCTAGGACGAAGAAGGTGTCCCTCAGGCAGGCAGGATATGGTGTACAAACTCCAGGGGAACACAGTGAGGTGGAAGGCATCCCTTCTGCAGTTTAGCAGTGTGCAGAGAAGAAGCTAAATCCAGCTTCTGGGAGCAAGAGATAGGTAAATATTAGTGTGGCTGAGAAGGCTACCTCTCCTTGCTTTCTTCTCTTCCTCTCCCCAATTTTTTCCTTTCCTCCCTCTTTATCTCCTCCCTCCCTTCTCTCTCTCCTCGCCATTCATTTCCTCCTTCTCTTCATCCTTCCTCCTTCTTTGTTTTCTTCTTTCTCCTTTTCTTCCTTCTTTCCTACAATAAATGCCCTATTCAGGCATTCTGCTGGCAGATTCCTTTCGGGGAAGATGGAGCAATACCTGGGAGGGCAAAGGACAAGGTGTGCACTGTGACATTTGTGTAGTCACCTGGTAGAGCCATAGGGCCCACTGTCATGAGGGGAGGAGGTGCACTCCCAGCCCTCCTATGGTAGGAAAAGGAGGTTTTCAGCCTAACACAAAAGGTCTCTGGCTCTCTGAGGACTGGGCAGATGGGGCTGGACCTGCACAGACTTTCAGGTGAACTGAGGGAGCGGGTAGGCACTGAGAGTGACTGAGCAGGGACCTCCACTGTGGAACTCCAGTTCCTTCGGCACTATTGTCTCACCTACTCTGATTTTTGTTTTGGCCTAGGTCCTACCCTCATTCATTTAGGAATCTTCATTCAGCATTTATCCTCTATCGGTCATTCTGTTAGCCTTAGTGACACATGGTAGAAGAGTCAGAAAATGATCGCGTAAAGGAAAGAAATAATCACTGCTTATGCTGAAAGGTAGAAAGAAAGGAGAAAGGTGTGGGCAGGGAACACAGAGTACCCTCTGTATCTGACACTTCATCTCGCCTTGCAGGGCTGGAGCCATTGCTCATCTTTACTACACTAGATCAGTTTTACTCACTTTCCACTGTCTTAGGGAGTGGGGCGTCACCCACGCCTCTTTCTAGAAGGTGCACGGATCCAGGGAGTATCACCCAGAGTCTCTCAGCACAAGGGTCCCAAAGGCTCTCTCTCCCAGCCTTGTGGTACTCCATTCTGCAAGTCTCTCAACAGCAGTCTTGCAGTGCAGACAGTCCTTCTAGGAAGACCTTCCCAAAATTGGCCCAGACCAACTTTTTCTTACTGGTCTCAGTTCAACTTCTGAGGGCCTCAAAGAATATGCTGTTTGATAAATGCTTTGGGTGTCTAGTATGTGTCACTTGCCACATAGGTCCAGATTCTTATTCTCATGAATTCCTAGTTGTTCTGGCCAAATCAAAGGAAAACACATTGCCCCCAGAAATGTGGGTTTCGAATGGGTCAACAATATGAGTAAAGGTTGGCTACCATCATAAGCACTATTTATGGATATAAAATGAAGATCCTAGAGCCCAGCCACAGGTAGTGTCATCTTTGCTGAGCCAGAGTTGGGCTGGTGTAATAGAAAAAGCCCCGCTTTGGAAACAGAGAGGACTGGATTCTAGTCACTGCTTCCTCATTTATAAGCTATGTGAATCTGAGCAAGTATCTGCATATCACACAGTCTCATGTTCTTCATATGTACAAAAGAAACACCAGAATCAATGCTATGATGAGAATTAGCAGTTACTTGAACAAAGTGCATGACCTGGGACTTTGAGAAGTACTTGCTATGAACCCTAAACATAACTCCTATTTCTTTAAAGCATCTTGGAATTTACAGGCCAGTGCAGCAGTGAGGGACTTCCAAGATCTTTTCATCAAGCATTCTTAAGCTGGTGGATAACAACACTAAGCCTCAAATACATTGCCTGAAGTCCAACAACACAATCAAAGAAAGGGCTCCTTACCCATGGCTCATCTCACCATCCCTGTGTGCTCCACACCTGTGACTTCACATGGAAGCAGGCTGGGCCCTGGGGAACTTCTGGAGGCATGCCCTTTTTCTGTTACCCTGGAGCACCTCTAAACTGATCCTTTAAATATATTGATGTTGTCCAAAAATCTTCATTTGGGGACAAATGGGTTCAACAGCTAGAAAATAAGCAACTCTGCATACCTCTTTGGAAAACCACATTCCATTGCCTTATAGAAAAGACATAGAACCAGGGCTAATATGCCTCCTTGTCCTGTTTTATGTCTAAAGAGCTGAACTTTTTAAATGTGCATATTCACCAAGCCATCAAACTTTAATTAGTCTGCCTTTGATTGTGAGAAACTTTACTTACCATGATCAACTTATCCTCCACTGCCTGATTTCTCCATTAAAAACCCATTTTAAAGGTTTAGCTCAATTATCTGGGTTGAATGGTTGATAGGGAACTACTTCAAATAATCGAGGCAGGCAGATAATTGGAAGCATTTGTCATGGTGAGATGGGAGTGGAAGATAGAGACTTTCTAAGCATGGGTTGTGAGATTTTTCTCATACTTTTCATTTGGAAAGATGTTCCCATTGGGTAAAAAGAAACTACTACTTTCCATGGTCACAGAGCTTTCTCTCTTCTGTCCAATAAAGTTTACACTGGGGTAGAAAAATGGATCTGAACTTAATAGAAAAGCACAGTATTGGCAGTGAAATTTAATTACATATATGAGTGTTTATTTTCCTCTCTCTCTCTCTCTCTCTCTCTCTCTCCTCTCTCTCCCTCTCTCTGTCTCTCTCTTACCTTGAGAAACATCCACCAAAGAGGAAAACAAACAACACTTTTTAAAATGATGGGTGGCTTTGTGGCAAGTCTCCTCTTGGCTCTCCACTGAGCCACCCCTTTGTCTAAACAATGGAACTCCTTGCAATTCCATGAATTACCAATGTGGCCCCCTGAGGCTGCCATTTTCACAGTATGCTTCTTCCTCTGCCTGATGTGCCCTTTCCCTGCTTCCTCACCTGGTAATCCTGAAACAAATGCTCCCACGGACAGCCTTCCTTAGGTCCTACAGCAAACAGAGCCATTACTTAGTTCACTCATTATGCCCTGCCTGGTTCTTCCTTGTAAAATTTATCATTTTCTACTATCATCATATAAGCATAATCATAATGGTAAAAGCAACCATCAAACATCTCTTCATTCTCACATTAACCTACTATTATCAGTACTGTTAATCTCCATTTCATAGTGGAGGAAACTGAAGCCCAAAACGGTGAAGGACGTTGCTCAAGGTCATACAGATAGTGGCCAGTGAAGATGAGAATCCAGGTCTAATGTCACACTGAATGAACATCCCTTCTCTCCAGGAAACCTGGTACCTGAGAGCACCAGATCTCGTTCTCAAACCAGGACAACTGTTGGCTCTCAATAGCTGCTTGTTGAAAGATTGAGAAACATACACATCTGTTTTGCCCTCTTGACTTATAAGCATCCTCACTGCTCATTTGCACAAGTGCAACATGGTCACTCTGCCTTGAGGGAAGACTCCTGCTGCAGTCCTTTTCCCTTACAATAGTTTAGGACTTGAACTAGGAAGGCTTATCTGGGTTGCTTCCAGGCATACTCATTCACTGATTTCTCAAGAATATTGGTATATACTTTCTGCTTTTGATCATTTCTCCTAGAACTAGATTAATTATATAATCTGCACCCAAAGTTTCCAAGAGTAAAAATCTGTCAGGTTCTTCTGCACAAAATAGATCTCCATTCCCAGCCTCCAATAATAGTTTCCTCACTGCACACCAGCCAAACTATAAGCCAGTAACATCAACAACCATTTGCTTTTGTTTTGTTTTGTTTTATTTTGTTTTTATTACTTAAATTCTTTTATCAGTACATTTTAGGTATACAACACATTTACATTTCTCATTGGGAACTTGAATTTGCTTTTGTTTTTGTCACGAAAGCACCCTCACCTTTGGATGGCAATTTCCATATCAATCAAAATAGGTCAGATTACACTATAACAATAATCAGGGTAAATAATCCCATGTAAAGACCACATTGTTTGTTCATGGCCTTTCCACAAAGCAGCCTGGAGGGAGGCTTGGTGCACTACTACTGATGCATACTCCATGGCAAGGTGGACTTTCACCCTCACCTCATCAGGGATAAGAAGGAGTAGGAAAGGACTTTGGTTCCACAAACAACAGACAATACTTTCATTAACATCCTGTTGGCTGAAGCAAGTTATATAGCTTATTCAATGCTAGGGAGAGAGTCTCAGAATACTCATAGGCAGTCTTTACTACACACAGGCCTCATTTATCAACAATACGAAGAGGTAGAAGAGCTGGGGTGACTTCAGTATTTCTGGGAAGATTTCCAAAGGATTTGTTGAGGCAAAGTGTATGCAGTGATCTTTCTCTGGACCTATAAGGGTCAAACTCAAGATGTAGTTAACAGAAGTTAAATGAAGGACTTGGTTTTTCAACAAATAAATCTCAACATATTGCCCAGGTATCTAAGGAATATTAAAGATGACAGAAATAGGGCCCACACTGACATTTAGAATTGGCTGTTTATTGACTTTGCTTTATACCTAACTAATCTTTCTAATGTTGTTTAAGAGAACAAGACAAAGATTCTGGGTTTTCCTTTGTTTCTGTTTTTCCTTCTACTTCTATAGTGTATGACTTTAAGTGAAACACATCAACTTTTTACTGATCTGTAAGTGAGAGACAAAATGATCCTAATCCTATGTAAACTAGCTGATGAGGTTCTCCTTAAAATTACATAAAATTACAAAAATAATTTTTTAATCAATTTTCAACCAATCCAGCCCTTTTGACAATCATCAGACATGTATGTCATTATTAATCATACACTCAATTGGTGGTCAGAGAATGGAAAGATTTGTTATCAAGGATTCAATATTATTGGATTGTGAAACTAAGCTTTTTAAAGTAAAATCTCAGCCTACTCACATAGTAGTAATGTCAAATACTTCATGAAAATATGTTTGAGACTATTCTTTTGTATATCATAATTAAATTCTTGAGTTTGTCAACATAGTAGCATATTGATGATTATTTTGCTAGTCTGAACTGGGCTAAAATAAACTACCTAACATTACTTGATACATTCTTACTTTATGTAGTATTTAATTTAATCTTTACAACAAACCCATATGGAAAAATTATAATCACTATCTCCAGTTTACAGATAAGCAAACTAAGGCATAGGTGGGTTAAACAAATTATTAATGTCATGTATTCAGGGTCCAGCCAGACATGGCGGTACATACCTTTAATCTGAAAGTTCAGGAGGCTGAGGCAGAAGGACAAAGGTCAAGCCCACCTGGGACTTCATAGGGAATTTAAGGCCAGCTTGGGCTACATAGTGAGACCTTGTCTCAAAAACAATGTTTTTCTGAATCTAAACTCTGACTCCTTAGTCTTTATGTAAAACTTAAGCTTTCCTGTATCATTCTTCTGCCTGTTGAGAGAAGAAATTGTAGTTCTGAGAGATTAAGCACACCTTACTGTGGGGAATCTCACAAAGGCTAAGACATGCCACAAAGGAGATAGACAAGGACAAGGTCATCTGGGGTCTGGTAGTTGACAGTAAATACTTTGAGTATTACTCAAATTGGAGATTTGGAAAGCTCAAAATCCTGGTGTTTAATATCAGCCTAGAAATGAGGGAAGTAAGGCCCAAGACATTAATTAGCCTGTTCAATCATCAAGCCAATAAGTGGCAAGTCACAAGTTGTCTCCATTCTTCTTGATTAGAAAGAGGTGTTGTCAGTCTTGTATAATTTCATGTGCAGAAGCTAAGGGAAAACTTGAAATGGCTGCTAATGAGAAGATGAAATTGGATGGGCATAAAATGGAGTATGGGACATTCCATGAAACTGGAATTAGTAAAACAAAAATATAGGATAGAAAAGATCCAAGGTGGAGTTGGGATCCTATGGACAAATCACTTTCACTGGGGTTAATGGTGTCCACGCAGTTTCAGGGCACAGGTACAACTACATGAATGCTATTATAAGGAGTCGACTACATTTGATGGTCAGCAGACAGTAGTAAATAACAATGAATAACTTGTGTGATCATGACATGACAGGATACGATCGAAGTAATGAGAACAAGCACTCTGGGAGGGGTTGTCAGGCTCACATACAAAGATCTGAGGACTGAGACAGGAAACTAATTGGAACATTGTCACTGTTCTTTCTGCCATAACACACTGGTCAATGCCATGTTGAATATAAGATTTTCCCAGCTGAGTCATTCTTAAATTTTTGATTCACAAAACAATGCTATAAAATAAATTACTTGTTGTGTTGAGACACTATTTTAGGGGATAGTTACTATGCAGCAACGACAACTGGAACAAATATACGCAGGGACCAGACTACCCAATTAAATCTGCTAGTAGACCATGAGTAGGGAGGGGACTATTGTAAAGTGGACAGACCTTTTCTTAATTTGGCAATTGTACCTTATTTTTGCCATGTGAAAATTGGAACTTGTATTACTGTATCTCCTGGTTTATCAAGGTAATGAAAAAATCATTTTATTTGTATGTAATATCTTTGCATATTTAAATGTTTGCACACATTTTTAAAAAAAAATCATTAGACAGGCTGAAGCCTCACATTTGGCCATGGGCTCTGGTCCTGGACCTGAACTCTGGCTGGATAGACAGCTCTCCCTCTTTAAGTCTGCCCAACTTCCTGGGGTCCATGGCAGGACCAGGAGCTGAGCTCATGTCTGGCTTCAAGTTCAGGTCCTCTCTACTGTAGCATTTTCTTTCAAGTTCTAGAGTAAGGGGTCACCTGCTATGCATCTGTTTTTTCCTCTATGTCTAACTGAGAATTGAGTTTCTGATGTGTGCTCAGGAGGTATCCATTGAAGGATTAAAAGGGCACCTAAACCTGCAGAAAACTGGAAAGTCCCACTTCCCCGAGAAAGCTATCTGGAGCCAAGGCCAAGAACCCTAAATGGCATGTGGAGTGATTAGAACTGATGAGCATATCCAACTGGAGAGTGTTTTGTCTGATCCCTGAGTAAGATTTGCTCCAGTGGGAACCCAGAAACAACATCAACAGCAGTATTAGATGAATGCCCTCAAATGTGAAGAGACTCCAGCTCTCAGAGTCTTAGACAAAACCTGGACTTCCCAAAATAGCAAAACATATCAAAGGACTCTTCATATTTCAGATTGTGGCTTATACATTTCTATTTTCCAGACAAAACTTCCCCTCATAGAATCGCTCCTTTCTCCCACCCCACACACATTCACTCTTCTACTTTGTGCTCTATACCTGCCTTTTTATATTTATCATCCACTGTCTAACCTGTCTTCCTTGCCCTCTTCATTTGTCCAGGTGGCCATGTGACTGGGGTTTCTCAGTGGTACCCAGCTGGCAACTGGGGAATATGATGGATCTAGGTCAGCTTCATTAATACCTGGCACCTTGGAGGGATGCTCGGAAAGCTGAATCCAGGTGAGCTCCTGCCTCTTGCTTGAGGTAATCTGAGGAAATTCTCAGGAGGTCTCTTCAGTGGGTTTTTGCATATGTTACATATTAACTCATGGCTTCAAGACAACAAGGCTGAAACAGACAGTTCTCTCACAATGAAACCCAGCATTGGGAAACATTCCTTCTCCCATCCACTACTGATCAAAGTGGTCACAGACCAGCCTAGATTCAAGGAGAGAAAAAATAGAGCCCATGTTTTACTGAGATAATGTCAAGAATTTTTATGCTACCTTTAATATGCTTCAATATATGAATTTCCATCCTCTACACCACCCATAGGCAACTGTAAGACAATGAAGAGCGATCGGCAGGAGGGTGATGGTGCCAGATAACTGGACCAGCAATGCATATCATCAACAGAAGGAGCACAAACTTGGAACCAGGAAGACCAAGTAGAGGATCCTTTCAGTCCTAAGGACAAGACAGGCTACGGCTGGAGTAAGAGTGTGGGTGAGCCCAAGGTAGGTTGTGGTGCACACCCATGGGGTCCAGCACTCTGGGCAGCTGGGGCAGAAGGATCCAGAGCTGGAGTCCAGCCTGGGCAACTTAGCAACTTAGCAAACCCTATTGGAAAATTTAAAAGAAAGAAAAATAAATAAAGACAGTGGAGGAGGGGGAAGGAAGGAAGGAAGGAAGGAAGGAAGGAAGGAAGGAAGGAAGGAAGGGAGAGAGGGAGGGAGGAAGGAAGGGCATGTTGAGGATGTAGCTCAGTGCAAAGGCCCTGGATTTAATCCTCAGTATCTCCAAAAAATAGTAGAAAAAGTAGAGTTGGACAGGAAGAGATGGATTCAGTTGATACTTAGGAGAAAAAATCCACAGGAACTTGGAAACTGGGGATCAGGAAGAGTCATTGGCACTCCTCAGGTGAGAGAGGTTGAGGCCACTGAGTGAGTGATGGGTCTTCAATTAACAGCAGAAGCTGAGTATGTCAGCCTGCACGGCAAAGCCTGAGTCCCTGGGCTCAGTCAGCATTGTCTTTTGAAACATAGCCACACTCCACAGCTTCTAACTGAAATGGACAGATAGAAGTGTACACACACACACGCACACACAGGATTTGTCAGCAGTGATGAACTAGAGCTGAAAGGTCAGCAATTGGGATCCATTTCAGTTCTGCTTGAAATCAAATTCTCTTCTCTTTTCTGTTGCTTTAGTAGGAGAAGAGAGAATGGGAGGAAAAGGGATATGTTTTCTAATTCTACCCCAGGGCTCCCATTCACAATAGAAGGGAGCGTGTGCTTTCCAACCACAGAGGGGTAGTTAGGACTCATATTTAAATGCTCATAAAGCTTACTGAGGGGGAAAATCAGTATGTTATGTGGTGATTATCATCCTGATATGCCTGGAACTTCATCTTCAGTGCTGAGCTCCAAGGGAATTAGCTGACCACCTTCATTAAGTTAATGGGCAGACTGTGGCCAATTCCATTCTCTGATGTCCTCCAACAAATCCACCTGAAAGGATAGAAATGCAAAAGTATAACATGGCAATAGGAAGACTGTTTACAGCCTGGCTTTGCCCACGTATTTCCCTACTTGGCAGATCCAAGTTTCATGGTCTCTGAGTCCAGAATGCCAGGTTTCCCATGTTGGGAAAATGTGGGAAGATTAATTAGCTTCCACATACTCCTTGTGCAGAAAATGAAAAATTTTTTAAAACTTACAGGTTGTTTTGAGAATTAAATGAATTAGAACCCATGAGTCCCCGGTAATATTAATAACAGTATCAATAATAATAGTAGAATAAACTGCTGGTGGTTGTGGTGAACTTACCCATCCCACAATCACTCAACAGTTTCCACTCCACTCCTGCTATATGCCAGCCACAGTACTCAGCACTGGTAATAAAAAGGAAAAAAAATACTTTCAAGGAGCTCACATCAGTCTGCCCTTGCATTTACTTTCCTGGTCCATTCAATGACTGCTATGCATCTGTTAAGCACCTTTCAAAAGCAGAGCTCTCCTAAGCACTGGAGAATTAACAACAGCAAAAGAACAATCTGTCTACAAGTCTGTCATAACTGCTTCATCCATTCACCCATTGATGAGACCAGCACACATTGAGCCCTTTCACTATAGGAGGCTCTATACATGGAATATGATGTTCTAGGAAACATCTGAACTACTTCGTTTCAGAAAGCCTCCTGATACACAGGAGAACAGCCACTATCCAAGTGCCACGGAGTCCAGTCTCACTGTCCTTCCCATCCTCCATTTACTCTAGAACCTTGCAAACATTTGCAGGCAGAAAATAAAATGATAGGCAGTGTTAGTCTTTCCACAGTGTTCCACAAGATGATAGGACTTATCAACCATAGTATGATCACCCAAGTGCAAATATCTGATGCAATAAACGGAGGACTCAAGATCAAGAGACTAGTTTGTGCAAACTGTCTCCTGTGCTGAAGAGTTATTCCCTGGCTGCAGGATGCTAATGAGGATGACAGAATAGTAAGAAAGTCCTTATTATACAGCACCCCAAATAACATTGATAGGGAAGGTTTTAAAATTAGGGACCTAAATGCAAATCTGTACCACATTCTAGCTATTAGGCATGGACAAATTAATTCATTTCTCTGAACTTGGTTTCCTCATAAATAAAATGGAAATGATAATCAGAACTACATCATAGTGTTGTTTGGAGAGATCAAATTATATAACTGCATGCATATTGCTTATAACCCTATCTGGCACACATGGTGTGTAATTGGTAGCTGTTCATATTATTATTATGGTGGTGCAGATCTATTGGTGTAGAAATAATACAAAAATGATTACCCTCTCACAAGTTATGAAAACATTGTTTGAAAATCAAGACTAGAAAAAACACATAAATGAGTATACTTCATCCAGTCCAAAAATGCACTCTACGTGAACATGTAATGTAAATTAAATTAAAATGATTCAAATATAATGAGCATTGAAATGTACTCTTTGGAAACACAGCATAGAAATGGAGTAAAGACTTCATTCTGAATGAAATCATTGCACAGAAATATAGCAGAGATCTGGTGCAAAATGTCCACTTCCTACACCAGGCAATATTTCCATATCTAGTCCACTGACTGCACAGCCAAAGGGAGCTTCTCTGTTTCTGCATTAAAAATTAAGATAACCTCATGCTGCAATGTCCAAAGAATGTTTTGCTTTTGAAGACAATGCAGGTTAGGTCTGGGTTAGGGTTAGGTGACTGGATCATGGGTGTGTGACTGGATTAGTCCACTAATGAGTTTATAGCTGGGGTGTTAGGCTAGGAGATGAAGTCTGATGAGAAAAGGTGTGTCACCGTGCACTTAGCCTTGAAATAGATAGATGCATGTATCTCCTCCTGCCTTGAGCACTTGCTGCTCAGCATGTGCCATGCCATGAACTGGTTCTCCTCCCCCATGCTTCCCTGCCTTGGAGACAGCCGACTACAGACTGAAACCTCTGCAAACTGGGAGCTAAAATAGACCTTTTCTCCTTCAATTTCTGAGTGTCCAAATTATGAGTATCAACAACAAGATAGTAACCAAGACACGAGCTCACATGGCTGGCAAGTAGCAGAGGTGGTTCATCTAAATGTAATTCCTTTCTCTGTATTAGAGGTCAGCCTTCTATATAAGGCCAAACAGTAACTATTTTTGCACTTCATATGCCTTACAACCTCTGTCACAATTGTTAAACTTGCTGGTTATAGTGCAAAAGAATCCATAGATGATATGCAAATGATGAGCACGACTGTGTTCCCATGAAACTTCCCTTATATTCAATGAAACTGAAATATCAAGTATTTGTGTGTCTCAAATGTTATTCTTTTTTTTCATTTCTTTCAACCATTTAAAATGTAAACCTTACTGTTAGCTTGTAGGTCCTATGAAAATGAACAGTGAATCAGATTTGGCCCATGGGTCATTATTTACTGATACTTGGCCTACTAGGAAAGAAGGGAAAGGAAAAATTATGAGAAAAGAAAAAAATGGAAATGAAGTCTCTGTAAATAGGAAAGGGTGGAGGGGGTGAAGGGCACACAGGTAATGGGGAAAAAAATAAGAACCAAGATTCATTATGTACAGGTACAAGCACCCAATGATAAATGTAAATGTATTGTATACCTAAAATGTACCAATAAAAGAATTTAAATAAAAATAAATAAATAAAAGGACTAATAATGACAGTGATCAATAAATGAGACAGGGAAGGCTTCTGACAAGCACGATTCTGTAATAAACCTCCTAATGTGGTTAAATTACCCCAGTTGGGAAAATTAGGGGTTGGAAATCAAGCAAGAAATTCAGATATACCCAGAAAATGAAAGTGTTGAGGTAATACTCACTTTATAGTTTTTTTATAATATAGGCATACTTTAACCCCAGCACTCTAGTAGGCTGGGACATGAGGACTTCAAGTTCAAGCCTAGCCTGAACAACTTTGGGACTTACTGAGACTCTGTCTCAAAATAAAAATATATAAAAGGGGGGTAGGAATGCAGCTCAGTTTGAGGGCTCTGAGTTTAATCCCAGTACCACACACGCACACAATAAGGCATACTTTAAACATTGTTTGATCTTTACAATATCCTATGTGTTTATTTCTACTGTCTGTGTGTAAAGGAAGAAATAGGGTGTTGGGCATGCTCTAGTCATGTTCTTGGAGTCACAAAAATAGTGTACACAGCCAGAACTCAAATCTACTACTGGAGGAATCCAAAGCTTATGTTCTTGCAAGCATATCACACTGACTCACATGGGCTGCTGAAAAAAAAGAGGAAAGAAATGAAAGAGCTCAGCTTTGTGAGAATATGGTGTATTTTCAGTGACAATCCTTACTGCAGTCTCTCTGAGACTCACAACTTAGAATGAAAATACCAATGACTTCCAAAACTTAAAGCCTGAAATCACTGCGAAAAAAAGTCTTCTGGGTTATTTTACAAAAGAGTAAATTTCCTGTATCAGATGCTTGAAGAGCCATCCAAAGTTGTCAGCGTTTCACATCTCTGGACCCAGGGTGGAATAATACTATCTGCACTAGAGGTATAAAAAAAAATCATCTTCAGATAAAAGAATATTACCTTTGCAGCAAAGGAAGCAGGATGCAATTAGAAGCAGTACTCTTAGTTTTTGTCACTGTTCTCTCTAACTGAAAGAGCAGAGACAGGCGGAGACTTCTCTTTCTCTGGGATGTCAGCGATCCCGTGCTCAAGGCAAAAATCCTTGAGCATGCTATTTGGCTAATCAATTCACCATGCATCCTAAAACAAAAGTGATGTGTTTATTGCTCCCCCGGATGTGAATTACTAGCAAGGTACAGTGCAAACATCTCTTAAAAGCAGGAAACCCTTCTCATGTAGTGGTTAGAAGAAAGCTCCATCCTAGGAAGCAGGTCTCGGGTCAGACTCATCATTCCATGCCCTGTTTCTTTTTAATACCAAGAAAGAGTAATAATAAACTATGGACCTCAGTTTCCTTGATAACAGAGAGCAGTCAGATATATTTTTTTCTAGCTGCTACTAGTTTTCAGATATTGGGATACAACTGTGTTTAGAATAAAATCATGGATATTATTAACTCAGTTTGGTACCTAGTATGTGAAACAAGGGGATAAAACTTACAACTTTATTCCTTTCTGTTTATCATATTTCATCTGAAAGCTAGTATTCTTGGAGGAAGTTCAGCTTACCTTTCCTTGTTTCTCCCTCCCAGGAGGAGAGGGTCCATTTGTCAGATTGCAGGAGGCTGATGGGGCCAAGTTTAGCAGAGTCTGTAGGCCTCCTGTGTGGGATGGGTTGCTCACTTCCCCTGTCACGCAGGAGAAGGGAACTGTAAGGCCACGTGTAGCTTCTGTCCTGATGCTGCATGCCAGCAATCTCCACGTCCCCCCTCTTGTCTGTAGTTCAAAGTGGTACCTAAAAGAAAGACAGCACCTTCGGCTGAGCTCTGTCTCTCACCCACTTCCTCCTTCTCATCATCTCAAGGAGATGCGTACCTGTGCCCTAGTCTATATTTCCCTGTGCACCTGCTGTGTTGCTATCAGTGTTTTCTCTCTCCAGGATATCATGGAGGAGATGGTCAAGTCAAAAGACTCAGTTTAAGACTCAATAAGAGCAGTGATAATCGCTTTAGTACCTGAACCTGGCCACCCACTGGGGCCAGACTCAAAGAATTCTAAGTAGAACCTGTTGTCCTTTGTCTGGTGTTTTCTTTTGTTGCTTTTCTGTATGCACATCTCTTTACAGACTTCACAGGGAGAGCAAATATAACATAGAGTAACTTTCCAGGATTCCTGTAATTCCTTAGAACTCCCCACAGGATAATGTTAAATAATAATTCTCTCTCTTTCTCTCTCTCTCTCTCTCTCTCTCTCTCTCTCTGTGTGTGTGTGTGTGTGTGTGTGTGTGTGTGTGTGGTACTATAGGTGAAAGAACTCAAGATCTTCACACTGAGCTACATCTCACCCCTTGTTTTATTTTTATATCTTGAAACCGGATCTCATTCTGTTACCATGTTGCCAAAGCTGGGCGCAAATTTTCAATCCCCCTGTGTTAGCCTCCCAGAGTGGTGGGATTATAGGAATGGTCCACCATGCCCATTTTAATAACTCTTATTATCAAGGATTCTAAGAAGACTTTGTTGAGCACAGAATTTGATCAGACTAAAAGGAGGTAGATTTTATAAACAATGAGAATGTGGAATTTTAAAAATGTTTTAATTTCTGTCATCAGCCTTCTCATCTAAACCAAAATCCATGTCTTACTGTATACCAAAAGAAAAATCTCTGTAATATGATTCATGATATCTGAGTATTGAAGTGGTATTCATAAATATTAATATTTGCCCTTGACTTTTTATTTGGAAATTTGAATTTTAAACTCATCCATTCTTGCATAATGTTTATGAGGATAAAATTCAGTAAGAGGTTGGAAAATGCTTAGAAAACTAAAAAATGATACAAATAAGAGAACACTTAAAACAATAAAAAGTTATAATATATAATACAATATGTCTACTAAATAAGAATTATGATATAATCAGAAATATAGAAAGGTAATTCTATTTCTTTGAATAGAATTCCTGTCATCTGATTAATTCTCTCTGCAGTTCCAACATTGAACTTTTCAGACCTACTTTATTTTTGCATTCAGGAAGTTGTTAAATTATTTGAAACAGGGCTTTTTCAACACACATTCAGCATCAATAGCTCCAAATTGTTTTATTCTCGTCTTGATAAACCTTGTTTCCCTCCAAAGCAGGGGAGATTGAGACACGATCAAATATAGAAAAAGAAATTATAGACCTTAAAAAGGCTGCTAACTTGCTGAGGGTGCCAGCTGCTTTGGGGGAATGTTTCTCTGAAAGCCAGTGAAGGGAGTCACTATTTATTCTCTACTATCAAGTCCCAAGTCCAAATAATACAGAACTGAATACCAGCTGGATCAAAAATGAAGCTTTTTGTAGCTAAGCTTTCTTTGCTGTCAACCAATGTTTTTGTGGGTGTGCATTGTTATTTCTTGCTCTCAAACTAGTGGGAGCTTCACAGATGTTCAAGAGTGTAGTTCAAGATTCTGGTTCTGCACTAAAATAGATAGTATGCGGTGGAGAAGAAAACTTCATCAACTGTGAGAAAATTAGTGGACTCCTGAAACATCTGAGTGCTGTGGTGGACACCCGTCTCTTCTGACCTCCTTGCAGGCCCTAAGGAGCAGGAAGAGCTGTCCAACAGTGGGTGGAGGAGGAAGAGCATCCTGGGACAGGGGGAAGGAAGGCAGGGGCCTCACAACACAGGTTGCTGTGGAATTCTAAGCCTACAGTGGTGACACAATGTCAGGGAGGGTCAGATGACCACCAGGAGTACAATGCTGCTTGTGTTGGTTCCATGTTTACAGACTCCCACAGGGTAAGCAGGATTACTAGTATCTGTATCACATTCCACTGAGTTTGAGGGAGGGTCTTTCCTGGGAGGGACCTAGAGCACCTCACACCTTCTTCAGGACATGCAGTGAGTGCCCAGTGCTGGAGTTTACTCAACCTGCCATCTCCAACTCCCCCTGGCTGCTTTCTGCTTATATTTAAGATGTTTGCTTCATCGTCACCTCTGTTAGAGGTCTCTTTGTCATTGAATCTTGCTTTTGAAGCTTTTTTTTTATAGTTTAAGTTTATTTTTAAATTGTAATAAAAATAATCAAGAACTCTCAATGGGGACTTACCATCTTCTTGCTTTGCAACAATAAACTAATTTTGTTTGTATTAACTTATCTTAGATTTCTGAGTATTCTCCTCCATTCGTCTGCCCCTCTATCATTCAAAGAGACTGATTTTTTACAGGGAAAGAAACCAAAGTACATGCAATGATAAACTCTACATTAGCTCTCTGTAGATTCAAAACTTTTCACAAATAGCTATTCTTTATGTCCCAGCCTTAATCCTTTCCTTTTGTCAAAGAGAACCAGAGCCAGTTAGGAAAGTAGTAGGATCAATTTTATTCAGAAACCATTTGAATGGAAAACAAGCTTCAGTTAGAACTGAGCTCAGTTCAGAATCCAACAAGGAAAAGGGATTCATTGCCAAGACACAGGAGGAGGAAATCTGTGTATAGAAAACACCAAAAGAAGACATCAAGAGTGGGGGATTTGTGCTAAATCAACTTGACAAACTTCTTGCTGAAGACAGGCCTGAGTAATTACTCATATGTCAAGGGTGGAGGGAGAAGAGGAGTTTGACCAGATGTTGAGAGTGATGTCAAAAGAGAGGGATTCTTGCTAAACTGTCTTAGCAGAATTCTTGCAATGAGTGGGCTATGCATGGCCAGCAGGGAAAGATCCCAAGGGTGAGGTCTTTCAAGTAAAGGATTCAGAGAAGGCAACTAAAACTTGGTCAAGGAAAGTATTTGCCCCCTTTCACCTGTCTAAGCCTACACCCTGGCTATATCATTTCTCCTCCATTTAGTTTAATGGTCTATGCTCTCTTCTTCTACAGCTTGGCTTGATGATCTTCTAGCCTGGGCCTCCCCATCCCTCTAGTCTGGATATTCCTTTGGATGTTGGGAAAGATCTACCATTCCCAGAATTCCTCTCAGAAGTCTCAGCCAGAAGCCTCTCCCAGGAGGAGCCACAGCCCTCTACAGGCCCTTAGTTCTTATCACACTTGGTTGAAATGATCTATGCCCACAAGGCCAAAACCTCCTTAATGACAGGACTCACTTCTGTCTTCTTCACCATTGTATTTCTTGCATTTAAATTATTACCTGAACAATAGGTATTCAACATATATTTGTCACATAAATGGATAATAATGATTACAACCCTTACTTTCACTTACATCCCTGTGGAATGACTAAACATTGTAATAGGCCTCAGTTGCTATGGAAGCAGGACTCATTTCAGGATTCAGGAAGTCTCTCTTGGGTGTCTGAGACTGGAGACTTAGTGTGAGCTTCTAGGCTCCAGAAAGGGCTATTTTTACCATTTTCTTAGGACTCAGGAGTGGGAAGAACCACCTAATTGAGGGGCCCAGGGAAAATTTTTTCAAAGTACAAGTAGGGTGGTTTTTCATAGCACACTGAGAATAACCCTTCCCTCTGGCCTGTTGTCAGGATGACTGTGCATTGGAGGAGAGGAAATCATTAGACTTTTTGAAAAATATTGGACATATACTCTGAACTGCTATTTAATCCAGGGAACCCAAAATGTCACTGTGACCCATCAGCCAGGGCAGAAGGTACATGGGGAGAGGTCATCAAGGGAGTTTTTGCTCAGATCCTACAGCAAGCCTGGTGGTCCTCAAACCCATCTTGTGGTTATTTGCCCACACGTGAAACACAAAATTGGAAGAGACATGTGTAGAACTGGCACACTAGTCAGGGAGAAGTCTAGTGACACCCCTGCCATATGAAGGAAACTTCTTCCAGGGAGGAAGGACCATTTTTGGAAGGTAGAAGTCCAATGGTCACCTTCCATTATTACTTTTATGAGGCTAGTTAATGAAGTGCACATATAACAATCAATAGTACAGTGTAAATAAAATGTCTTTATTCAACCATGTAGCCATTCACAATTCCATACTCAGAAAAAAATGTTGCATTAGAGGAGGACAAATATTAGTACATGAAACCCACATATTCACCCTCATCAACAAGAATCTGGTGAAATTCCTAATATATAAGTCACAAAGAGAGTTAGGCCTATTCATTGTGTGCTCAGAGACCAGGATAGCATGGCAAGAAGACCAGCATTTTTTGACCCTGGGTGTCAGGTTGCCAAGGCATACAGTCAGTAAGCTCCTACTCACAACCAGTGCTGTCAAGTATTTAATACATGGCTCTCAAAGTACTTCTAATTAGTAGGAAAATTATTACAAACAAATCCACAGGAATATGGAGTATACATACTCAAAAAGTCAGAAGAGATACTCATGAAATATAAGCATGTAGCGAGGAAAGAATGGGAGGTACTCTGGTCTAGCACTATTCAATCTACTCATTTCTTCTGCTACACTCTGGTAAGAGGGTCCAACCTATGCTGATGGAAAATGGCTACACTTAGAGGTGTATTATTCATTTTTGGGCCATTTTTGCTAGCATTAGCATCAAGAGTTTCCTATAACACCACCCATTTTTCTCTAACATGTTGCTACTCGGAATGTGTCTCACCAACCAGCAAGGGCAAACACTCACTGTCAGAAGAGCAAAATCTCAGTCCACACCCCAACTAACTGTGACATTATCTACATTTTAACAAGACCCCTGGCTTATCTGTTTGCACATTAAAGTTTGTCATTAATCTATGTCATAGTCTATTCAAGAAGTTATAATAAACTGCCATGGACTGGTTGCCTTAAACAGTAAACATCTTTTTCTCATAGTTCCAGAGCCTGAGTCTAACATCAAGTCACTTGCAGATTCGGTGTCCAGGGAGGATCCGCTTCCTGGTTCTTAGACTTTTATCTCCTCACTGTATCCTCATGGAGTAGAAGATATGACAGATCCTTCCCGGGTGTCTTGTAAAGGCAGAACCCTCAAGACCTAATAACTTCTCAATGGCCCCACCTCCCAATGCCATCACCTTGGGAGTTAAGACATCAACACAAATTTTGAGGTAACACATTCACAGCATAGCAATCTTCAACCACAAATTAGAAATCTAATGTGACTTCACAAATTGCCTTTTCAGTACATCACCAGGGCATCACGTCTATGTGAAAAGACATCAGGATCAGCAGAAGAAAAGAGAATAACTGCACTTTCTTATACATGCCAGCAAAATAGTCTCTGGACTTCTGGTATTATACTGTGTCCCATAAGTTAGACCAATAAGCTCTGATAGGTAAAATTCAATTCTGTTTTAATTTTAATGCTGCTATTTATGTGTGGTTAGCTAAATTTGACCAGTAAAATTATCTCCTCTATAAAAGTGAATTTAAAATGAACATACCCACTTTAGATAAATTGGCCACTTACTGCTCGTTTTCAAGCCAGTTGTGTCCAGCGCTTCAAGACAGTAATAATCAAATGAAGTACATTCTCTGACAGTCCTTGACCAAAAAGGTAAGCACAAGGTGATCTCTTCCAAACGCCTACCTGACAGCAAAGGTGAGCAGTAAGACCTTCCCCAGCAGACTAGTTTGACACACAGAGCAAGGAATAAATCAAGCAATTTCAAGAATTCTACAAAATCAGAGATGCAAAACGACCTAGAAATGATCTCACTCGACCTTCTTCTTCAACTGTGAAAGAAAAAACAGAATAATAGAGGTGAAGTGAAATCATCCAAGTCTAAGATAAAACCATCAATGTCAGCATCCCCCTCCCCCCAAGGAAACCTGGTTACATTTTCCTTGAAGAAAAAAATTTTTACTTTGAGCAAAATACAAATTTTCAAAAATTTTCAAAATATAAAATTTCTCTTGTGACAAAATTAATCCATGTGTAGTTTAATAACTTTACTGATATAACTTACATATTATCATTGAATGTTCAACATCACTGGTCATTTGAGAGATGCAGATGAAAACAACACTGAGATTCCACCTCATCCCAGAAAGAATGGCTGCTATCAAGATATCAACCAATGACAAATGCTGGCAGGGGTGTGGGGAGAAAGGAACCCTTCTACATTGTTGCTGGGAGTACAGACTGGCGCAACCACTGTGAAAATCAGTATGGAGATACCTCAAAGAACTAGGACTAGAGGTCCCATTTGACCAAGCTATTCCCCTGCTGGGTATCTTCCCAAAAGAATTAAAAGAATCATACCACAGTGATATGCGCATCCATGTTCATAGCGGCACAGTTTGTAATAGCTAAAGCTTGGAAACAGCCCAAGTGCCCATGAAATGGAAATTGAACAAAGAAGATGTGGGACTTTTTTATAAAATGGAGTACTACTCAGCCATAAAGAATGAGAAACTACAGACATTTATAGCTAAATGGATGCATATTGAGGCCATACTCTAAAGTGAAATAAATAGGACACACATGTGTAAATACTGAATAGTTTCTCTAGTGTGAGAAACTGGAAGTGTAAATAAGGATTAAAATGATTAAAACAAATAATTGATAATTTGAAATAGGAAGAAAAGTTCCAAAGGGGTAGGAGTGGTGGGAGGGGAAGGGGAAAGGAAGGAAGCGAAAGGAAAAATTATGAGAAAAGGAAAAAATGGAAACAAAGTCTTTGTAAATAGGGAAGGGTGGAGGGGGTGAAGGCAGGGCAGGGGAATGGGGAAAAATAAGAACCAAGATGCATCATGTACAGGTACAAGCGTCCAATGATAAATGTAAATGTATTGTATACCTAAAATGTACCAATAAAAGAATTTTTAAAAATACATTAAGAAAGACAATACATGTACCTAAAAAATATGCCTGAGTCAATAGTGTTTAGGGTGAGTATGTAACAATATGGGCTATGAGTCCTTTTGTTTTCTTCTTTTGACTCCATTGTTTCTAGTTTTTAATAAAATTAAGCACTCTTTCCTTTTACACTAATAAAAAGTTATTCATTTAATAAGTGTATACCAGTCATTCCTTTAATGAATATGTACTCCATGTTCCACTTCATATGTAAAGCTCTGGGAATGATTTCTTGAATAAACATAACATCTCCTCCAAGATCTTCCTTATGTTTAGCAAAAGTTTGCAAAAATAAATGTGGAGTTCTGAAGTGAGGAGAAAACCAAATGTGGAGAAACAGAAGCCAGAGGGCTTCACCCCTTAGTATTCTATGCAAGGGCATAGGTGCCAACTGGCCACAAGCTTAGCATGATTCTGCAGCCCAACAGGGCCTCTAAAGTCCTCCTGCCACTTGAGCAGTACATACAGAAGCCAGCTCTTTTGGGCTCTGATCAGACTCAAGGACTCCGGTTAGTTAGTTCTGGGGATAGTTTCACAAAGACACTGGCAGATGAAAGTCCTTGAAGATTGTTATGGTTTGTGTCTAGATGTCCCCCTAAAGCCTCATGCAGTCATCGGGGGCTTTTTGCAGAGGTGGCTGAATCTAGAGTGTGACGCTGAGGTTAAGGGTGTGTGATTTCTAAACCAGTGCATGGATTGGTTTGGCACCGCCCTAATCACGATAGTCTGGATAAGATACAAGGGGCTGAAGGATGCTGTTAAGGTTCCTTTATTTGTTGCTTTGCTGACCCTCTGCCATGTGTCACCTTGCCTTGGAGCCACCAAAACTGTGAGCTAAATAAACTTTTCCTCCTTCAACTTTGAGTGTCGGGTATTTTATCTCAACAATGAGAGAAAAGTAACACAAAGATGATGCTGAGCATAGATTATTCCTAAGAGCAATGACTGATGCCACCAGGAGGAGCTGGCCAGCATAAGGCCCTCTATTCTCTAAGAGACAGAACACCTGCATACATGGACACCATAAGAGGAAAGCAGGTTCCACTGTGATGTCTGGGTGCTACCCTGGGCAAGTCACAGGCTTTACTTTGATGCTCATTCCTTCTCTGAAATTTATCATCCAAACTCTACAGTCTGGTTTGAAAAAATAAATTAAAAGTCACTGTCCTTGTAAAGCTCACCAATGGCTCCTTATTGCATTCAATCAAAGTCTCAAGGTCATACCACCTTGTGGCTGTGATGCCACCCTAAGGTTAAAAGCCTCCTTTTTCTTTCCCCAGCCACTAAGACTGAATGGCGACCTCCAACCTCATCACTCTCCAGCATGCACCACTTCTACTTTTCTCTTAGTCCGCCTGTACCATGGTGCCGACTGTGCTTGTGCACTGTTTACAGCTGGTGCTAGTGCACTCCCACCTCCCCCGTGACACTGCACCCTCAGGGATGAGAACATACAGAAACAGAACAGGTGTGCCTTCCACATATGGGCTCAGTGCAGAGGTGAAGGGAGGGGAAGGAAGAGGAAAAGCAAAGGAAGAGCGGGTGGGCTTTCTCATCGACTCTTCAGTAATCTCCACAAGGCCCAAAGTAGATCATCGTATCGGTGCCACATAGATGAAATGGAAGGATGCAGGGAAATGAAGTAACTCCCTAGGAGGAGAGCAAGCCAGCAGGAAGAGGTGGGGAAGGAGCACCCTCTGTCTCTGTCTTGTTCCAAAGTCTGCACTGGCACAGCATTGACTCCAAGACTGAGAGCTACCCCAGAGAGCAAGGAAGGTCCCCTTCATAAGGCAGGGAGCACCCCCTCTCTGAAGATTCCCCACAGAAGCTAGAGGTCCTGTGTATCAGCCAGTGCTGCCCAAAGGAACAAGAGAGGGACGGAGGGAGGGAGAGAGAGATTCACATGGTTGTGGAGACTGGCAGGTCGGAAGTCTGTGGGGCAAACCAGGAGTGTGGAAACTTAGGCAAGAACTGATATTGCTTGTAGCCATGAAGAGAAATGTCTTCCTTCCCAGGAAACTTCAGCATTTGTTCTTAAAACCTTCAACTGGTTACATGAATCCCACTCACACATTAATCTTTACTTAAAGTCAACTGATTATAGATGATAGCCACACATACAAAATATTTTCATAGCAGCACCTACACTACCATGTGCATGAGCAACTGGATCCTATAACCTAGCCAAGTTGACCCATAGGATTCACCATCACATCCCATAAGACAGGAATGCATTGGTCTTTTAGATCATCTGACCTTCAAGGGTTTTCCAGTTGTGATTTTTCCTGGTTCATCTCTTCTTTTTCTTATTCTTTCACAGTGTCCTGTTTTAAACACAGAGATGCACAGTAACAAACTAACCAAATCAGAAACAAAGTTTCCCAATCAACTGCAATACCTGCCATCCTTTTCCTTGGAAATCTAAATGAATCTTGACTGACAAAGAGCCTTTTAAGGTTATCCCAAGGAGATAAGTATTAAATCTTGAAGTCTGGAATTCCATGAGGAAGACTCATCCACTTCTTCCATCGTTTTTTGTCAAGTTAATACAGGATGAAGAGGAAGGAGGCTGTCTCATGCCCCACTCAACCATCTCATCTGAGAGAGCTCCATCCCTTTATAAGGGAAGCACAGTGATTTCTGACACTAATGAGATTGTATATTCCACTTAATTCAATTCGGTGAACACCTATTGCTGACCTACCAGGCAATGTAGCAGTTACATAACAAATGTAGAACTCAATGCTCATGATATTCCCGAGACTGGGTATTATTATACCCATTGTGCAGGTGGCTAAACTGAGACATGCCAGTGGGAGTGTAGACTGGTGTAACCACTGTGGAAATCAGTATGGAAACACCTCAAAGAACTAGGACTGGAAGTTCCATTTGACCCAGCTATTCCCCTGCTGGGTATCTTCCCCAAAGAATTTAAAGAATCATACCACAGTGATATATGTGCACCCATGTTCATAGCAGCACAGTTTGTAAGAGCTCAAACTTGGAAGCAGCCCAATTGTCCATCAACTGGAGACTGGATAAAGAAAAATTGGTTTTTTTATAAAATGGAGTACTACTCAGCCATGAAAAATGAGAAATTAGAGACATTTATAGCTAAGTGGATGCACATTGAGGTGATACTCTTAAGTGAAATAAACAGGACACACATGTGTAAATACCAAATAGTTTCCCTAGTGTGAGAAACTGAAAGTGTAAATAAGGACTAAAAGGTGTAATAATGTAAACTAGGAAGAAAAGGGGCAAAGGGGAAGGGGAAGTGGGAGGGGTAGGGGAAAGGAAAGAAGGGAATGTAACTAATAGGAGAAAATGAAAAAATGGAAACAAAGTCTTTGTAAATAGGGAGGGATGGAGGGATTGAAGAGAGGGCAGGGGAAGGGGGAAAAATAAGAACCAAGAGAGATCATGTAAAGGTGCAAATTTCCAATGGTGAATGTCATTCTATTGTACACCTAAAATGTACCAATAAAATAAAATTTTAGAAAAATAAATTAGCAGTGGTGCAAGCGGCTTTTGGGCCCAGGTTGGCAGTGCTGGTTGTCTGCAATCCTGCCACTCTCCACGCTGTTTCCACTGTGAAAGCCAGTCCTGGCCCTGCAAGCTGTTTTAAAGGAGCCATGCTGTAGGGCAGCATGAACTCTGCAGGGGCTTCTCCAATGCTGCCTACTGAACTCCAGGGTTTATGAATCGATCTCCACTTCTCAGTATCACTTGAAGACAAAGACAGTGGCTTCTATATTAACATCTTCTTTAATAAAGCTGTACCTAAAATATCCCTTGCCAGTCACTTCCTCACCCACCTCCGATTATTTCCTTTAGATCTATTCCCACAAAATGAAATTTATTTATTTACTTACTTATCGATTTTCTCCTCTGACAATGAAACGCCAAGATCAGATTCTCTTATTTTATTCAAGTGCCTCATTCCCAAGACATGGAGAAGAATCACTATAAACTTCTCAATCCTTTTATCTGGATAAAGGATGAATGGATGGATGGATGGATGGATGGATGAGTGAATAATGGTCCATTATGAACTCAGGAAGGAGGAAGCCAGACAAAACCTATCCTGTTCCCTGCAGTAACTGCTCTGTTCTCACAAAGGCCTTCTTATCCTCAGATGTAACAGCACTGCTGCCATCCTATTTGGCTTTGCCTTAATTATTAGTCATAAAAGTTATGTTAAAATTAGTCCACCCTTAGAAGTTGGTCTATGAACTTACCCATGTTGTCTACAATCTGTGAATCTTCCTTGTATGGTAGTGAAGCTATATTTTATTTTATTTTAGATCCCAGAACTTCTCACAGTGGTTGGCACAGATTAAATCCTCAGTATGTATTTTTTGAGTGAATAAGAAACCAAGAAGACATCTTATTCGACCTACCTAAGTGAATATTTTGTTTTACAGTGCTCTTGACATACTTGATATTGGTTAAGAACATAGACTTTGAAGTCACAGGACCTGGGCTGAATCTCCAACCTGCTAATCCTTTGGATGAGAGCATGGTCATGACTTAACAACTATGTTATCATACTAGTTAGTGGCCCAACAGGGAATAAAAGTCATTATTTTTTTCAAGCAAAGAGGGCTTAATGCTGGGAATTGTTTGTAATGGTATTGAAAGATTCATGAGAGCAAAAGAGAAGAGAGAAGTCTATCACGGCCTACTACGTGGCAGTAGCAAGGGAGGAAGGGAGGCTCTAATGTGTGCCCTGGAGGAAAGCAGGTAGGCTGAAGCAGGGGCAGCAGAGAAAACCAATTACAGGAAGGAAACAGAACCAGAAATTCACTGGATCAAAAGTCCAGTGTCAGAGGTGTTTAGAAAAAGAAGCTGGACTGCTCCTGGTGTGTGGCAGTTCTCACACCCAGGTCCAGTCTATAAAGCATCTTGGGAGAGAATCTGGTGCCCATGGTAGGGAGCTGGCACCTCAGTCTGGAATAGGCTCTTAAAACTTCTACGCTCCCCACCTGTAGGAGGAACACAGAAACTGAGACATTTGCAAACCAGGGCATTAGAGAAAACGAAGGCCAGCAAGTAGTTTATGAGAGGATACTGGTGGGCCCCTGGGGAATTAGAAACAGTATGCAGTCTTGATTAGGGACCCAGACCTGAGTACAGAGAAAACTGCAGCTCTGCAAGCTAGCAGTATCTGCAGAAGTAGACCCTGCAGAGGAGACAAACTGACCCAAAAACGAAC
The DNA here is from genome assembly GCF_000247695.1 of Heterocephalus glaber. Next base: position 21,858,030 of record NW_004624735.1, on the reverse strand, counting down.
GCTCTCCCATTGCTTCCCTGAAAGCCAGGAGTGTGCCAAGGGGGAATCTTACACACTGCCCACTGCTCCCCAGCAAGTGCCCACGTTAGAGCCCCCATTAACCTGTGCTGGAGACTGCTGAGTCCAGCAAGCACGGGGGCTCCACCAAGAGACAGAGTGGCACTCTGGCCACAGGGCATCTGACAACACATTAGGAGGAAGGCTTGTGGAGGGAAAATACAGAGGTGACACAGGGTTTGCCATATAGGGAAAGGATCAGGGATTGAGGAGACCCTGGCAGAAGCCAGCAAAAAACTGGGTGATGGGCCACTTATACTGCACCCTCCCCTCCCAAATTAACTGGGGTGGGTGCATCTTAGGAAGGAGACAGAGACCCCCCACAGTTAGCCCCAGAGCATGGCTTACAGCTTGTGGGCTGGGCAGAAGGGCCAGCCCAATCGACAAGCCTCCTGGTTCACGGGCAGGCAATGGAACAAATCCTGGAGGAGTTCAGTTTGAAGACCTGCAATTGAACTCAGATTGTGATATAAAAGGGATTGTGAGGATTCTTTGGTTCTGATTTGATTTTGTTCTGCAACTGCATGGGATTCTTTTTTGGTTTTTGCTTCTTTTAATTCTTTATTTCTCTCTTCTTTTTTTCTTCTCTCTTCCTCACTTTCTTATCCCTTTGTCTTTCCTGTCTTGTTTTTCTTCTTTCATATATACATGTATATAATATTTTTATCTATTGATATATCTCTTCTCTCCTTTTCTTACTGATTACCCTTCTTCCTTTTCTATTCCTTTTTCCTTCCCTCTTCTTTCCACAACCCAGTCTACCTGCTAGTAGCAGATCAGTACAGTCTGTATGGGGAATTGAAAAAAGAACGAAAGTTTTATGTACATGACCAATTTATGGTTCGATGTATTGATATAACCAGTAGGAATTCTCTCCTTGCAGCACAGTGACCAAGTCTGAATCTATTAAACCATGTAGACTGAACAGGTAGATAAATACCAAGATGAAAATGAAGCCAAGATCACTTCACTGGAAAACAGACACTAAAGAGATCTCAGTAAAAGCAACAAAGTCTTTCCACTCTAATTTATCCTCAACCCTCAGCCTATGTGTATGTTTGTGCGCACACACACACACACACACACACACAATAGAAACATGAGCAAACAAGGCAATATAATGCTTCTAAAACCTCCCATCTTCCCAGTTCCCCCCAAGGCTGATCCAGGGGGGTATCAAAGGGGAGGAATTAAAAAATGAAATGGGCAAATTATATGAAGTTATAAAAAAATGGGTGAATTATTTTCAGTAATAAAAGAAACACAAATCAAAACAATAAGATGCTTGATGAGCTTAAAAATGATAAAATTAAACAGATAATGGACTTAGTAAGAAAAATGATCTTAGTAAACAAAGAAGAAATTAACCAAAAGCTAGCTGAGCTACCCAAAGTGATATAAATCATGAGTTTAACAAAGAATTAGAGTTCATGAAAAGGTGCTAAATAGAAACCCAGGAGATAAAGAATTCTATTGAATGTATGGGAAGCAGGAGGGATCAATGTGAGGAAAGTGTCAGAACTAGAAGTTAGGCCTCATACAGGTTACCATTTACTCAGAGATATCTTAAAAACAACAAGAGATCATGGGAAATGAACCCAACAGCTGCTAGATGGGGAAAAGACTAACCTAAGATTAATTGGAAATTTAGAAAAATTAGAACACAGCATGACTGATATAAAAATATTTGTTTACAGAAAGCAAGCAGAAAACTTTCCAATGGAGAAAGAATTACAATATATAGGTAAGTGATATAGACATGATCAGAAAAATTCTCCACAACACATCACAGTCAAAATTCCCAAAGTTCAACATAAAGACAGGGTTTTAAAAGCTATTAGACAAAAGCAACAAAACACTTATGAAGGTAAATCTACTTGAATTACATCAGACTTCTCAACACAAACATTAAAGGCCAAGGAAGCTTGAAGTGAAGTGTTTCAAAATCAAAAAGAAAATAACTTTCAGCTGAGACTAACATAAATTCCAACACTGTATTTCACAATTGATGGAGAAATAAGGACCTCCCATGACAAAAAAAACACTTTAAGAAATCAGCACTCCAAAAATTTCTCAAGGATATTCTGGACAGAGAGATAACAAAGCCAATGATTCCAAAAAGTCTAATGGAATGAATATGTTAGGCAGAGTATGTAGTTAAGCTAAAGGGAAAAACGAAGACATCAGCAATATAAAAACAAAACAAAGACAGGAATAGATCCATATCTTTCAATAATAACTCTCAATGTAAATGATCTCAACTCCCCAGTCAAAATGCACAGACGGACAGACTGGATCAAAAACACAACACAATGGTATTCTGCATATAAGAGACACATTTTATCTGAAAAGAAATTCAGAGACTAACAAAGGATGAAAGACAATATTACATGGACTGGAAGACTGAAGAAATTCAGAGACTAACAAAGGATGAAAGACAATATTACATGGACTGGAAGACTGAAAGCAAGCAGGAGTAGCTATCCTATTTTGAGACAAAGTGGACTTCAAGTCGAAACTCATAAGAGACAAAGAAAGTCACTAGATATTAGTTAAATAAACAATTTAATTCTAAGTATATATATGCAACAAATACCAGTGCAAACAACTTTATTTAAAAAAAAAAAACACTCTGGACTTAAAAGATCAGATAAACATCATCAGTTGAGATCATTTACAATCATAGTAAGGGACCTTAATACTCCATTATCACAACAGGCAGATCAACTAGACAAAAATATCAACAAAGAAATATCAGAATTGAACCATACCTTTGAACAAATTAACTTCATAGATATGTGCAGAATATTCCCTCCAATGCACATTCTTCTCAGCAGCAAATGAAACGTTTTCCAAAATAGACCACAAACTAGCCCATAAAGCATGCTTAAATAAATATAATAGAATTGAAATTATTCCATTCATGTTATCAGATCATAGTACAATAAAACTGAAAATCAGTGGCAAAAGAAACCACAGAATTTATGCAAATATATAGGGATTAAATAATAATACACTCCTAAATGATCAATGGGTCACAGAAAAAAATCAAGGAAAAAAGTTAAACACTTCTTAGAATCAATGATAATGCCAATACAACAAACCAGAAAATATAGGACATAATGAAAATAGTCCTAAAAGGGAAGTTTATAGTGGTCAATGCCCATATCAGAAAAACAAGGAAAGCCCAAATAAATAACCTCATAATGTACTTCACAGTCCTAGAAAAACTAGAACAATCCATATCCAAAGCTACTACAAAGAAGATTATAAAGATCAGAGAAGGAATTAACGAAATTGAAACCAAAAAGAAATCACTGAATCAAAGACCTAGTTCTTTGAAAGAATAAAGAAAACAGACAAACTCTTAGCCAAACTTACCACGAAAAGGGAAGACCCATATCCATACAATTAGAAATGAAAGAGACAAAATCATATTGGACACCACTGAAATCCAGAAGATTGTTGATAACTACTTCAAAAACTTATTCTCTGATAAATTGGAGAATCTAGAAGAAACAAATACATTCCTAGACACATTTGATTATTAAAACTGAACCAAAAAGATATAAGAACAGTCCAATAACAGGCAATAAATTGAGAGAGTAATAAAAATTCTACCAAGAAAAGCCCAGGATGCAACAGATTTACTGCTACATTATACAAGAACTTCAGGGAAGATCTAATAACAAAAATCCTCAAATTCGTCAACGAGACTGAAAGAAAAGGAGCACTGCCAAACCTATTCCTGGGAGTTAGCATTACCTCGATCCCAACCCAGACAGAATTTAATTAAAAATAAAAGAAGAAAAGGCCATTCTCTTTAATGAACATAGACTCAAATATTATCAACAAGACATTTTGTTTTGACAAACAAAATGCAACAAACAAAAAGATCATGCATCATGTTCCAGTAGGCTTCATCCTAGGGGTGCAAGGATGGTTCAATATATGAAAACCAAATGTAATACATCTCATCAAAAGAAGCACGGATAAAAATTATATCATCATCCAGTAGTTGCAGAGACCATCTCACTAAATCTAGAATCTATTCATGATGGAAAAAAAAAAACACTGAAGAAAATAGGTATAGAAGGATCTTAACTCAATTTAATAAAGCAATTTATGGGAAACCTACTACTAACATCACATTAAATGGAAGAGAACTGAAAGATTTCCCTCTAAAATTAGGAACAAGACAAGGATATTGTTATGACTTGTATCTAGATGTCCCACCAAAGCCTCATGTGCTCATGTTTGGGGTTTTTGAGAGGTGGCTGGATCATAAGTGTGTGATACTGATTGGGGTGTGTGAATATGGATTAATGGTGTGTGATAACAAAAATGGGTTAGCATAATTCTGGGTGTAGATATTAGAAGCCCCAGCCTGGGTATAGGTGGCACCAATCAATAGACTTGTAGCCTGAAGGGAAAGAAGATAAAGGGAGGCTGTTACTTGGTGCTGCCTCTTGTATGCCCTGCCATGGACTGTTTCTCCTCTGTCATGCTGCCCTTCCTTGGGGCCAGTTGACTATAAATTGAAACCTCTACAAACTGTGAATTAAAACCTTTCCTCCTTTAACTTGTGGCTGTTGGGTATTTTGTCCCAGCAACAAAAAAATAACTAAGACAGATGACTATAATCACCACTCTTGTTCACTATAAATGAAATTTTAGACTGAACAATTAGGCAAGAGAGAGAAATAAAAGGGATAAATATAGGAAAGAACAAAGTCAAACTCAACTAATTTACAGATGACGTGATCCTTTACATAGGATACCAAAAAAAGTCCAACAAAAGGCCCCTAGAATTAACAAACACATTCAGCAATGAAGAAGAATATAACATTAATACACAAAAGTAAATTATGTTCATGCACACCAATGTTTAATCCACCAAGAAATTAGGAGAACAATAATATTCACAATATCTTCAATAAAAATACTTAAAAATTAACCTAAGGAAGAGAAGACATCTATAATGAAACTATAGTTATCTAAGAAAGGAAATAGAAGAGCACAACAGAAAACAAAACCATATCCCTTGTTTCTAGAAAGGTAGAATCAATATTGTCAAAATGGCAATACTAGTAGAAATGATATATAAATTTAATGCAATCCCAGTCAAAATACCAACAGCATGCCGGGGATTTAGCTCAGTGGTTCTGGCACCTGCCTCAAAAGCTCAAGGTCCTGAGTTTGATCCCAGGTACCAAAAAAAAAAAAAAAATGCCAACAGCATTCCTCAAAGAACTAGAAAAAATATGAAAATGTATATGGAATCAAAGGAGACACAATTTAACAAAAGCAATCCTCAGCAAGAAGAGAGAGGAGCATCACAGTCTGGGACTTTAAGCTATATGACAAAGCCACAGTGATTAAAAAAAACCAGCGTCACACCGGCACAAAGTCAGAACAGAAGAAAGGCTGCATAAACAACTTCAGGCACATTCAACCATCTGATCTTCGACAAGAAGGCCAAAAATATATGCTGGAGGAAAGACAGCCTCTTTTGCAAATGGTGCTGGGAAAAGTGGTCATACAGATGTAAAGGACTAAATGTACATATCTCTCACCATGTACTAAAATAAAATTAAAGCAGATCAAAGACATCAATATTGAAATGGAAATGACCTACTAAAAGATAAATAGGAAAAAGTCTTGAAGACATAAGCATAGGTAAGGATTTTCTGAAAAGAGCTTCAGTTGCACAAGAGATAAGACCAAGAATCAGCAAATGAAGTTGTCAAATGAAGTATGTCAAATTTAAATGCTTCTACGTAGCAAAGGAAACCACCAAAGAGTGAAGAGATTACCTACAGAATGGGCAAAAACATTTGCCAGGTACTTCTCAAACAGCAAACAATATCTAGAATATATAAAGAACTCAAAAAATTATAGCCCCTAAAATTAAAAAACAATAAAAATTTTACACTTGAAATGAATAGACACTTCTCCGAAGTACAAATAGCTAATAAATATGTAAAAAAAATCTTTGGCCATGAGAGAAATGCAAATTAAAACAACACAGAGATTCCATCTTATTCCAGAAAGAATAACAATCATCAAGAAATCAAATAATAACAAATGTTGGAGAGAGTGCAGGGGAAAACCCATCTCTATTGTTGGCAGGAATGCAAACTAGTACAACCACTGAGGAAATCAATATGGAAATTTTAGTCAAAAGGCTAAAAATAGAAATTCCATTTGACTCAGCTATTCTCTTTCAAGTTAGCTTCCTGAAAGACTTAAAGACAACATATTACTGTGATACATTCATAGCCATGTTTATAGCAGCACAACTCATGATAGCTAAATCATGAAAGTGGTCTATATGTTCATCAAGAAATGAATGGATGAAGAAAATATATATATATAATCTATCTTAATGTAAAATGAAATTAGTCAGATACACAAGCTTAAATATAACATGGTTCCTCTTATATGAGAAACCCAAAATATAAATAATTTAAAGAGCAAAATAATGTATAGATAATAGGAAACAAGGAGATAGATCTTTTGCAGATGACAAAGGGATTTAGAAATGAGGAGTTAAAGGAGGGGAGAAAGGAAAATAAACAGAATAAAGATATGTCATGTACATGTACTGACCAGCTCCCATAATAGATGTAATCATTATATGCAGCAAACATGTATAAATAAAACTGAACTTTAATGAGAGAGAGAGAGAGAATTGTCATCTCAAATCTGCAAGTTTAGCATGTTGTGGCTGGAGCTCACAGACCCTGTCTGTCCCAGGCACTACTGCTGTTGTTGGGGAATTGTCCCTGCATCCTGAGCAGGAGCTGGAGCTCCTGGAGCCCAAAGGAGCCTGCATCAAGTACTCTGCCCCTTGCTGCACCTTTATAGCAGAGGCTGTGAGGGCAGGCAAAACAGCTCCTCCTCAACCTCTACCTTACTATGACCTTCAGTGCCTCCCACTGATAAAACCTCAACAAGCTTGCTCACCACACAGTATGGGAAGTGCATTTGCAGGCCCTAGCCCCAGGAGCTCAGAGCAGCTCTTCTCTGGCTTTCTGCTGGGAGAAGTGGTTATAATGCAGATTTTGATTCAGCCAATCTGGTGAGGGCACCTGGGAGTTTGCCTTGACACTGGACTGCCAGGTGGGGCTAATGCTGCTGATCTCTAGATCACACTTTTAGTTACCAAATGAGCTCTAGAAGATGCTCTGAAAAGAACGTGTAGAATAGAGTCAAGAACAACCCAGCAGTCATCTCATACTCATGTTTTCTCTTGAGCTTTGGTTTCCTAACTAATAAAGTTGAGGTAACATCCATCTTACCTTTCCTTGATGTTGGTTAACCTCAGAATACCTCATAATTCCCAGAAAAGTTACTGAAAAACAGTGATTTCCTGTTTCTATTCCAGAGATCCTGACCTAGTAGGCCTTGAGCAGGACCCAATTTTCATAATGATTTTCTGTTGATTCTCATAGACAACTGGGCATAGGAACTCTTGTCTATTTCACAAGGTCATGTTGTACACTGAATCAGACACAATGCAAACATCCTAGCATACTCGTGGGGCATGAGATATGTGCTGGATAGCCATCACTACCATTATTGTAATTATTAACCTTACATGAGATGGTGCAGGTGAAAAAGCCTAGCCCAGGGACTGGCACTCATTTTCCCCAAACGGTCTGGCCCAAGGTAGCACCAGGAGGAATGACTTCAAGATGGATGGTTGGCAGAACATGGTTTACCCTTTTAATGACTACACAAAAAAATTAAACATCATTTTAAATATCTATAAGATATATCTAACATATGGAGTGTGAAATTCTATGAAAAATACCAAGATGACATTATAAGAATGTGGTACAAATGGCCTTCTAGGCAGATGGTTGAAAATCTTCCTAGAAAGATATTTTGAGTGGAGAAACAGAATATCTGCTCTGAGCTTGTTGTATGGTGTGGGCAACAGAATATGTTTCTGGCCCATTTGGGCTCTGTGTGTTCTTGGTCTGATCATCTATTCCTCTGGGTGACATGCCTGATTCATCAAAGAGGCCTATACATCGGAGTGGCTTTATAAAACATTAAAGAATTTTTTCTTTCTCTGCTGACTAGTGTTTTTGCTTAGGAAGAACATTTTTAAGCCTCTAGTTAATCAAAGTTGAGGAATGGATCTAGGCTTAATCAGTCCCAAGGTAGAGATTTTATGTCATGTGTTTATTTTTTCAATCTTTAGACTTTCTCTGAGATGAATGGTGTAAAAATGTACCCTGTAGAAAAAGTTCTTCATTAAAAGACATTAAGGAATCATGTGATGGCAATAACACCATCTTGTACAAGATATTGTACAATATATTTAAAAGGGGCAAAAAGGGAAATCATGTAATGAAATGCTTGCCCTGGGCAAACTTCTGCAGTAGAGAAAACTCTGCAGAAAGTGTCTGGTTTCTACCGCGTTAACCTTAGAAAGCTGCTCTCTCTTGTTGACACCTGGTAGCTACTAATCTAACAGATGAAGTAATATGAAGGTATTGCACCAAAGCCACTGAAATCACAGACAGGCCTGAATCCTCTACCTTTGCTACTTACCCAACAGGAGATTTAGACAAATAACCTGTTTTCTTACATCTCAGTTTCACAATCTGTAAAAAGGAGTTAAATAAGCAACAGAAGAAATGTCTACCACATAAAAGAAATTTGCTAATGCCTAGGCCTTTTTATTTGCTTTTGATCTTGGCTCTCTAAACAGAAAGAGGCCTTCAAAGTAATAACTCATCCTCTCTACTGCAATTCCTTCATCAACTCATCAAGAAAGATAATCCATGCTGGTTTTATCATGGACTGTGGAAAAGTTATAGGATATGTGGATACATTCTGGAAAGGGCTGGCCTGGGACATGGCAGGCATTGGCACCATCTGTTCATTAAATTATTTCCAGGGAGTAGAGAAAGATAGCAATCCTTCCTACTAGCACACGGCAGTGAGCTAGTGAGCAGCATTCCTGGGAGCCCACACACTTGAGAACAGGAGGTAAGGGAAAGATGAAACTGGAGGGGTCATTCATTAGCAGTGGAGCACTTAATAAATATAGGCTGAGACATTTCTTACCATCTTCAAATCAGACCGGTGCTATTGATAACTTCAGAGTCTTATCTGGTTAGGGAAATTCCCACCACATGGTTTTCTCTACCTGATCTAAAAAGACGTAGCAGTTTAAATTTCAAGCAAAATTCAAGGAAGACTTAAAGAGCAGTTTCTCAGTATCTACAGGGCACTGATTCCAGGACTCTGTGAATACAAAAAATCTGCATACTCAACAAGTCTCTTACATAAGATGGTATAGTATTTGTATCTATTATGTCCTCCAATATAATTCAAATCATATCCCAGTCACCTAGAATACCTAATGAGATATGAATATTATATTTATTTGTGCAGTTAGAAGTAAACATTATGAACTGTCAACATATATGAATAAAATTTAAGAAAAGACAAAAGACAAGTGAAGAGCAATATGAGAAGAACCTCATATCTCACACTGCCAATGAAACCCCATCCATGTGTCCCTCTGAAACTTGCTATTCAAAGTGTGAGTTTTGAACTAATATCATCAGCTTTACCTGGACCTTGTTAGAAATACAGGCTCTCTGACCTTACCCCAGACTTCCTGAAATAGAACTTAACAAAAAGTCTGGGTCATTTGAGTACATATTAAAATTTAAGAACTGTCTTACAAAATTGCAAACACTGATTACAAATTATAGAGCAGTGCTGAACTAAAGAACTTTCCTGAGGATCCTTTTCAAGCATGTGGATTGAATAATAATCCCTCTGAATGCTGGAGATAAAACCCACCTTGGAAAGCAACTTCTTTAAATGTTTCCAAACCATCTTTTAGCATTAGTGGACCCCTACATAAATGCCCAATATTGAAAGGAATCTGCTTTGGTGGAAGCCAGGGATGACTCCTTCCCTCCTTACTCCAGCCCCTTCTCACTGTACCCAGTAGCCCTCACCTGTATTACTAGGATAATGCTGGACCAACCCATTCACGCAGGTATGTAATCAAAAGTGCTCTGGAGAGGGGAAATGGCTTGGCAACTTCACAGCATTTTAGGAGTATAGAACTGTGCCCAGCTCTCTTAAATCTAGCTTCCTTCTTCAAAAGGTCCATGGTAGTATCCTCAATGACTGTTATATTTCTTGGATTCAGAAGTGCGTCATTGGTTACATACTTCTTACCCATTCAGGACAACTGGAGTCTCAGTGGACCCCTAACAGCCCATATCCATTCCCGAATTCGAACTCAAGCCCCACTTTTTCAGCCTATCAAGATCTTAATCTTTCTGATGATAACTGAATGCTCACATCATCTGCCATTTCTCAGTGAAGAAGCATGGAATTGTGTTGAGCCCATACCCCTAGGGAAGAATATCATAATTAATATAGGACTTCAAGACACATGTGCAGAAGGGAAATATGTAAGGAAGCTGCCTAAGCAATAGGGAAAATGTGATTTAGTGCAGTGGAATAAAGAATATGTCACAATTGCTAGAATAGCAACATGTTCTAAAAGAAATCATGAAAGGTGATGCTTTTGAACAGCTGGGACTGGATCGTGAGGGGCTTTGAATTCTATGACAAGATTGGATTTTTATCCTAATGTCTCCCATGGTATGTTCTGTAGAACACTAATTCCTCTATATACTCTGGAATAAAAAGACCTCTATGGTCAAATGTTTCTGGAACCTGCTTTCCATCCCTACTCTTGAGGACTCATGTCAGACATCTGTGTGGTTTTTTAAAAAGCTTCAAGACCTACTGCAGTTTAAGGTATCACATTTTTAAAGATTTTTTTAAATTAACTTTACATCCTCCTTTGATAATACTTATTGACATCTTGGGGAATGTGATCTGGGAAATAGTACTCTCGATAAAGGGAAGTCATTGATTCTCAGCACCCTCTGCAGGTCTCAGGAAGGTGGGTACAGACTACAAGTAACAGTATCCACCCAACTCCCAGTGACTCTCAGCCACATTTGTTCCCTTTCCCCCATTACTAAGATTTAAAATATAAGAATCTCAGAACTACAACAGATTTATTTTGTCAAATGATATTATTTAGTTCTAGAAATTTTTTCTGATTCTTTTCTTTAAATTTGTATTTCTCTGTTGAGACTTCCTCCCTTTTTTAAATTTTCCAATCTTATTTTTCTTATTTCTTTGAAAATCATTCTAACTGCTTTAAAATGTTGGCAACTCCAGCATGACTTAAGATCAGTCGATGTGGACTGTTTTTCTCTTGGTATCAGATGACATTCCTGGGTCATCTGTTGAGAATTTTTTTATCATGTACTAGACATGTGAATGCTTTATTTGGAAGCTCTGAGTTCTGTTGCATTCTCATGAATGTCATTTTATTTGATTGCTTGTTCACTGGCTTTTTTTATGAGGTGTGAGTACACTCAAACTGAGACTTTAGCTCATTGGATGAAGCTCAAACTTCAGCTTACTTGTGTTTTTCCTTCTTAGCTAGATTCCATCCCACACTTGTGTAGCCATGAGTCACCTGAGAGATGTGGGCAGAGTTTATACTTAGCATTTTAGATATTCCTCTCTTGCTCTCTGCTTCACTCCCCATCCACTGTGGTTGCTCTCATCTCTTTCCTCTTATCTACCAGTTAGAGAGATGGGAAGTTTCACTTTTAGGGTATTTGTTTATTTTGTTTTGTTTTGTGGGTTGGTTTCAGCTACCCACCATGGTACTGACTCTGATCTGCTCTCAGGCTAAAAATGGAAAAACAGGCCCCTTCCTCCATGCCACTCAATACTCTCACCAATGATGCCCTGCTTTTGTTCCTCTCCAATAACCTTAGGTCATGTTTAGCTTCCCATCACCATTTATTTCAGTTGTCTATGAGAGGGTCACATCTAGTAGGAGCTTCTTACCTATATTACAAGCAAAGACTCCTTCCTCCTTTTTATTATTTTCTGTAAATTCTAAAGCAAATTCCAAGCTAGTAGTTTAGTCAAATCATAAATCAACAATTTATTGTGCAGTGTAATGCTATGAAAGAGGGGGTAGAAGTTGTGCAACATATGATAGAAACTTCAATATTTCTATTCAGTCTTCTAAGAGTTGCATTGGCTGAATATTTTATCTTGGATTGCTATGTTACAGGGTGCAAAAATGTTTTCTTAGGAGACTGGTGTATTAGCCCATTATGTATTGTTATAACAAAATACATGTAAAGTCAAGAGGTTCACATAGCCCACAATTCTGGAGTGCTGAGAATCTAAACTGCATTGCACTGGAATCCTGGTGAGGTCACCTGGCTACATCACATGCAGAGAATTGAAAGGACACTGTCTACATGCAGAAGGGCACATGTGTGAGTGAGGAAGGAAGAAAGATCCAGGTATGATCCAGGCTTGCTTGCAGCTTACTCTTGTTAGGTCATCCTGTGAGAATGAGAAGGTAGTGCTGGAAGGAAAGCATTAATCCCTCTTCAAGACCTACTCACATTCCACTAGGTACAACCTCTTAAAGGTTCTGCTACCTGTCAACATCAACACACAGGGACCAAGCTCCCAGCCCATGAACTGTTGGAGGACAAACCACAGGCAGCAGGTAAATGGGATGTGTTTCTGGCTTTTCCACACACTAACCAAGTAGTCTTGGTTGTGTCATCTTACAATACTGGTGCTCAGTTTCCTCATCTGATGTTACTGCCAGTCGTACTGCAGAATTTCTGCTTTCCTGTTAGGTGCAATGTTCCCTCATTGTGCTGAAGCAAAGCAACTGAGTCTTGGATCCCAGATACCTGGAGAGTTGTAATTAGGACGTTTTATGTTCTTGGTTTTCCATGTTCAGGGTTTTTAAGCACAACAGCATGCTGTGAAGACACTAAGAGCTCATCTCCTCCCCTGAGGTTAATATATGTCATATTGGTTATTTCTCTAATTGGGTAGGTAACCTGGAAGACCTCTTACATGGAGTAAGGGAAGAGGACAGCATGGAAGACATGGGAGACTTCGTGAGTTATAGGACTGAATTCAGGTTGAAAATCTAAGCTCATTACAAGGCTGCTGCAGCTCAGGAATTAAATACGACAAAATTTAGTTCTTCATGGAGGGTGAGTGAGGTATCAGAGTTTGTATCCTATTTCACTACTTAATCATTGTGTCTCTTGAGTAAATTATTTCAACTGTCTTAGCATCAGTTTCCTCAGGTTAAAACTGAAATAAAAATTCCTTGTCTACTGAGTAACATATAAAAACTGCCAAGGACAATGTGTACCTGTCAATACTTGATCAGTGCATTTGGCAGCTCCCCCATGCAATGACACAAAAGAAAAAACAAAACAGAGACTTGAGCCAAAGAAGATGTGAAAGCATACTTGGAGAAAGAAATACCCTGTAATTAGGTAACATCAAAGATGGCTCTCCAAGGCCTAAAAGAAAACAGCCTCCAACCCAGATTGATGTACCCTGCAAAACTATCTTTCAAAATGGATGGAGAAATAAGATACTTTCATGACAAA
>NW_004624735.1:21812295-21830914 GCF_000247695.1 Heterocephalus glaber | reverse complement strand
AAGGAAGGAAGGAAGGAAGGAAGGAAGGAAGGAAGGAAGGAAGGAAGGAAAGAAAGAAAGGCAATAAAACAATAAAATTGTTCTACTAAACCTAAGAACAAGATACAGTTAGCAGGATAGAGGACCACAACAGCACCTTAACAATGGGGTGGGATTAGGGTAGAACTTGAGAAACTGGGACATGACTATAGGTTTTATTCCTTTTGTTTTCAAGATGTGGTATCCAAATAGATTGCACTGTGTGTGGCTGGATGTTGCCTATCCAAGGCTGCTTCATGGCCAGGTATGAAGAATTACTCTCTTTATTGCAAGATTAGTCAGGTTGATCTCTCTCTCTCTCTCTCTCTCTCTCTCTCTCTCTCTCTCTCTGAAAGTCAACTATGCAACTATGTCAGGTGCAAAGCACAAACAAAATCAGCCTTTGCATTTGAAGAGTTAAATGCCTAGCAAAGAAGACTTTCAAGACCTTAAAACAGACAATATGGAGACAAGTCACAGTTGGTATAATAAAAAAACAGACCAGAAAACTTGCCTTTGATGTGGAAAGAACTGGGGATTCCTGTGTAGGTGGGTAGAAGTTGGGAGGGCCTATGGAGTCTTCCAAAAGGCATAGGAATAATAAGACTTTGGCAGGTATTTGTGAAAAAGAGGAGCATCCTAGGCTCAGGAAATAGGTCAAGTGAAGTTCTGGATTTGAGAAAGCAGAGAATTGCATAGGCAATGTCAAGCAAATGCTTCTCTAAAGCTTAATTATCCACCTTTGAAGTGCTGAGTGTCCAGCTGTTTCCAGCCCAGGACATTGGACACCGAGGATCCACCCTGGTGGCAGGCAAGGACCCATCACAGCACAGGCTGTGCCACGTCAACTCAGAAACTGAGAGGCTCAGGTGAAATCAGCCAAATCCCAGCCATTCCATTTGACAATGGTTTCTTAGTAATAACAGTGAGGTCCACTTGAAAATTTACCAAAAAGATTCCATATTTAAACCCCTCTCACTCCCTGGGGGATATGTAATGTCCCCATTTATCAGACAAGTTATAGATAAGAGCAGCCCACTAGCCATACATCCATAAATGTCACATAAAAGCATAATCTAGAGGTCACCCAGAGGGTCCAGAAGAGCTGGGGAAATGGTACTACACCCAGGTAGGTCAGACTTTGCTGAAATGAGAAATTTGAAGATGGTCAGCCTAGGCTGAAAATAAACGACTATCAAAACTGTAAAGAGGCTGGTCTACTGTCTTAGTCCATTTTCTGTTCCTATTTTTAAAATACCTGAGTTTGGGAGATGAGTATAGAATAGAAGTTTATTTCATTCTAGAGGCTGGAAAGTCCAAGAGCATGGTACTGTCATTGACTCAGCATCTGATGAGAACATTTGTGCTGCACCGTGACATGTCTAAGGGCTTCACATGGTGACAGAGAGCAAAGTGCAATTTTAGGTCTCCCTTTCTCTTCTGACAAAACCACTAATACCATCATGAGAGCTCCACCCTCATGATCTCATCTAACCCTAATTACCTTCCAAAGGCCCCACATATGGTTAACATAAGAATTTGATATTAAGTATATAACCTGTGAACTTTTGAGGGCATATCATCTACCTTTAAAGAATAGTAAGTTTCATCTCTCTATTAGAACAAAAGTCCAGGTTTTAGGTCTACTTATAGGACAGAGAGAGAAATGGCATAAAATAACAGCAAGGAAGCAAGGCATTTTCCCAAGGGAAAATGGCATAAAATAACAGCAAGGCAGTCCCAAGAGAAACATTTGATGTGACACATTGAATAAGGGCATGGGCAAATGCCTTCTTAAAATGACTTTAAGGTATAAAGTCACTGGTCAGAATTGAAAAAAGATGGAAGCAGAAGGACCACAGGGAATATACCTCTAAGGTTTTTCATTCAGGGAGAGAAAAGAAATCCAATAAACAGTATTTCAAGAGTAATTGCAAATTCGCATAGTTAACTCAATTTTCTCTTCTTGTACTCTCCATTTTGTCCCCTTTATTCCTCTTTATCATACCAAAACCAAAATTCTAACTCTCAGATTTCTTGTCAACCTATTCCATCTCCTATATTGTCTCTTGAAAAAAAACTATGTATTTTCTTTTTGCCAGGAAGTCTATAATCTAAAGAATAGTCTCTTACTTACCAGTGTAATATCTGCTGTCTTAGCATTCTTCACACTAAACTTATAGTTCTAAGAAAATTATTGAATTTCAGGCATCAAAGGGGTATTAAAAGTTTACCAAGCCCAATCTTTCACCTAGAGGTTGGCTTTTTTCTGAACCATGCTTGACAGACTGACTGATGAAACTATAGTTAAACAGCTGAGGTGATAAGAAACACAGTTCTAACCAAGGCTTCTTGTTCCTTCACCAAGAGGCTATTTATTACTAGAAATCTCTGCCCCCTGAAACCCATAGAAGAAGTCCATTGTTAAGAGTGTTTTCAGGTCCTTTGAATAAGTGATGTAACACCATGCTCTCCAACACTTATGCAAAGTACTAAAATTCCCACAGGTTGATGATCCCCAGGTCTTATAACTATATTTACATGACAGCTCTTAGTCCATTCTACATCCTCCATATGGATCCCTCTGCCAAAAATAAACCTCAATTAAATGCAATAAGGAAGATGTGTTTTGCCACTGATAACAGAATATGCTTGCTAGTTCCTTTATCATTTTGCATTTTCTAAGGGAATATTTTTAATATTTAATGTGCATAAAATTGAATCCATGCATCTGCAGCGAATGTTTGCCTTCCCAGCATCCATTCCTGTGTTGTGGGCCAACAGACCTAACTGTTGCTTGGAGATGCCCATGACTCTTCCCACGTGGTCCCAGTGAGCTAGAGGAGAACATGGAACAGGCCTGCACCAGGTGGCAGGTCACAACACAAGCCTCAACAGAGGGCACCTGCACTAAGTCAACCCAATCAAAATGAGCTGTATGACTACAGTAGGGCATCCTTTATATGATCATTTTTATATAAATTGGAACAGTTATGGCTTGGGTCAAAATGTCCCCTCAAAGCCTCATGCACTCATAGGTGGGGCTTTGGGAGGTGGGTCATGAGTGTGTGATATTGGATTATGGATGTGTGATACTGGATTAGTCCACTGGTGGGTTTAAAGCGGGGTATGATGTTGGAAGGTGAAGCCTGATGGGAAGAGGTGGGCCACTGTATTGGCCTGGAAGGTATTATACATCTCTCCTCTTCCCTTGATCCCTCTCTGCTTCTTGTCTGCCATGCCATGAACTGTTCCTTCTCTGCCATGCCACCCTGCCTTGGGACCAGCCAACTATTGGCTGAAAACTCTACAAACTGTGAGCCAAAATAAAGCTTTCCTCTGGGTATTTTGTCCTAGCACCTAGAAAGTAACAAAAACAGGAACCCTGAAGGAGGCACCCTAAGAGCCAGAAGGAGCCAACTCTTGACTCTGAAACCCTCTTGGAAAATGGGGTTAGCACAGGGGAAGCTGAGGCAAGACACAGGGAGAGACCAAAACCGATAACATTGCTTAAGCACCTAGACTAACATATTTAAATCAAAGGGGTTCCAGGGTACATGAATTAGACAAGGCAATGCTTGACTCTTTTGTTGTCAAGACAGTTTCAAACAGGATTTTTTTGTTGTTGTTCTTAAAGAACAAAAATGAAAGAATCCCAACTAATAAGATATTATATTATAGCAAAGAACTTTGGAAAGGATATTGAACACTGTTTGTTTGGGGTCTAATGCAAGTTTGTAGGCAATATCTCAGGCCTATTTTTCCAATCAATAAAAAGGATACATATATTATCAAAGGAAATCCCACATGGCTTCTCCAAAGAGACTTTCAAGAAAATTTCTAAGCCATTGACAAAGAAAGAATATAAATTGGTACTGTCATTCCTTTCTTGATGAGTCCAATATATAAGATTTGAAGATGCTATATGCAGCCAACAGTAGACTGACTCTCAAGACCTAGAAATAAAATCATTGTACCCTTGGAACCTACCATGTAACATGTTCTTAGGAAATGTGGGTTGAATGAACAGATGGGTGACTACCCATCTGTACAATAGTCTACCCTACAACTGATCATTTTTTCAAACCTAGATCTTTAGAATAAATAAATATACAAAGGTAGGAAAATTAATATGATAGTATCTCACCCACAGCCACCATGAGAGAGTTCTGTGTTATACTTACATGATGACTCCCCCCGTTAACCACGTGGATGGTCTTAGGCAGGGGCCCTGGCAAAGAGACTGCTGAAAAGACCAAACTCTAATTACCTGAGATAACCAAACACACCCAAAATGCATTTCTTTTCTCAAAACCCACTCAACACAGTCAAACATTCAAAATCGTAACAGGTTACAACAAGCAAAGAAGCCCCCGCAGAAGGTAAGGGGATCCCCATGAGGGCCTGAAACTCAGGTCTTCTCCACAGAACATTGTCTGTCTGCTCTTACAAGGCTCCCAGCCTAGAGTGAGCAGAGCATTGGCCTCTTGGAAATTACGTCAACTTATGCTGACTTAGAGGACTTAGTACATTTTTACAAATGGAAATAATAAACCCAGAGGAAATATTATGAAAATGAATCTGTAAACATTGAAATTGAATGTAATCAGGAGTAATGCATAGCTTAGACTAATGAAGAATAAATTATGCTAGAATGCAGAATAGGATTTGTTCCTCAGCATGACTGTAAAAAACAGTGTCAGTGGGAGGAAGAGCCATGTGACCAAACTTCTTAGAGACACATCGAGGTGAGCCACTCCAAAACTTAGCTCTACTTGTCTACGAATATAGGTCAACCAGTTGAGCTGGAAAATAATGGAACTGTCTCTTCTTTGCAAGAACTACTTTTCTTGCTCAAAATCTTTCTCATTTTACTCTTCCTCCTCCACTCTTTTCTGCTCAAAAGAACGTAGGCTTGTCAATGCCTTGGGATACATTTCATCTAGATCTGCTGATCTACATTCCATCATTTTTACCCAGAGATATTGCTGGTGGCGCTTTTTGATTTTTTGAACCAGGGCTTTATTACTTCCTCATAATCACAATGTCATTTATCCTTTTATTTCTATTTAAATTGCAAATTCGATTCAATGATGCCATCAACTGGCCCACTTATTGACATTATCTGAAAATACATTGTCTTCTGTATCTGTACTGACCAGATCATTAACTTTAAACTCTGTTCTGAGGGATTTGCTTTGCTTGTACATTTCCACTCTGTGTAACCTAAGATGAAAGCAATACTCTCCCCACATTCCACCCGTCCAGTCCTTCAGCTTTCAAAGAAAGTCTGTCTCTATATAGATAGGTTAGTGAAGTATAGATATCTATATTGAACCATGCACCCACAGCCATATAAATTCTCATCTATGTCACCTTCACATTCATCCTGACCCACCCACCTCAACCTATCCTGATACACACTAACTTTTGTTATTGTCCCTGTGCCCTTTCTGGTTCTTTCATCCTCATAACCCAGTTGTAACCACCAGTCTTCTTTATGATTCTCACCTCCTGATTTTCATGCCCTTGGGTAGACTATAACTAAGGGAATGTTGCAAAATGACAGAGCATGACTTCCAAGGTTAGGTCATGAAAAGTGATGTGGCTTTTCCTCATGCTCTCTTGGATCACTCATCTTCCAGATGCCAGCTGACATGTCATGAAGTCCCATGGAGAGATCCAGATGGCAAGATCTTGAAGTCTCTTGCTCACACAGCCAGCCATGATGTCAAGTATTAAGAGCATGACTGTGAGCCATCTTGGAAGTGAGTTCTCTACTTCTCAGCAAACCTTGTGATGCCTGAAATCCTGATTAAAATTTTTACAATTTCAAGAATGATCCTGGGCTGGGGATTTATCCCAGTGGCACCACGCCTGCCTCACAAGCCCAAGGTCTTGAGTTCGATCCCTGGTACCAAAAAACAAAAGAATGGTCCTGACTCAGAAATACCCAGCCAAGCTGCTCCTAGATTCCTGATGCCTAAGGCCATGCAAGAGAAGAAATGTTCATTGCTGCTTTAATTCACTAAATGTGGGGGCAGCTACATCATAGTAGATAAAAAATGTATGGGAATACTTAAGGTTGTGCTTAATTAGTTTTAATTCTCCCTTTTCTTTAATTTCCAAACTAAGATGGGAAGAAAACAATGACATACACAGTTGATTTATTTAGTAATAAATATTATATAATTAATAGGGGTCCAATAAAATTATTTAAATGATTTGCATTATATATAAACATAAACATTTATCAGTGAATTGACAGAGATAAAATTGGACTTACAAGTTTTTTTTAATTTTATTTTATTGGTACATTTTAGGTATACACTATAATGGCATTCATCATTGGAAATTTGCACCTTTACATAATCTCTCTTGGTTCTTATTTTTCCCCCTTCCCCTGCCCTCCCTTCAACCCCTCCATCCCTCCCTATTTACAAAGACTTTGTTTCCATTTTTTCATTTTCTCATATTAATTCCATTCCCTTCTTTCCTTTCCCCTTTCTCCCACTTCCCCTTCCCCTTTGCCCCTTTTCTTCCTATTTCACATTATCTATTATACCTTTTGGACATACAAGTTTTTATGAGAATTAAATGTGATAATACATGTAAAAAGCTTATCAGTGGCTGTCACTTAGTTGGCATTCAATAATTGCTAGTAATAGTAAGAATTATTATTAATTATTATTTTCAACAATTTTTCAATGCACAATTAAGTAATTTGAACAAGTTCTCAGTAGGCACATAGGAGATCAAGACTCAAATTGTGGTCTATTTGACCCACTATCTATGCTCTTAATCAACTGATGACAATTATATGGGCTGCTATTAAGCCAAGCACCATGTTAAATATTTGGAAAAACAATGACCATTCTGCCTCCTCAAGGTCTTATTGCAAAGTGAGGGTGTTTCAATCTTATAAATGCACCCAAATCTAAGAAGTGCTGAGATGGAAAATCATGCAGCCTGGAGCAAAGACGCTGAGAAGAAAGTGTCCATTCAGTTGCTTTGGCTTAACCTTACCTGCATTCATTTCTTACCTAGGCTCACTGGGACACCATTCTCCCCACTCCATCCCCAGAGATTTCCTCCAGCCACCACAAGCTTCTGCAGCTCTCATCTGGCTGTCCTGTGTCTTGAGGTCTCACAAACTAACATGCTTGCTCCCATTCTCAGGAGCTGGCATGTGGAGAAGACGGTTTCCAAGGAGCTGAGTCTGGAATGACTGGATTTTGGTTCAAACCTGGCAGGTTTCCATGCCATTGGTGGCCTGTATCTTCTCTAGCACACTGCAGCTTGGCCTCAACTTTGGCTTGATAAGGGAAGAGGTGAGCACTTGGGTAGCAAACCATAAGAAAACGGTAGACAGGCAACCTTCACCCACCTTTAAGGACTAAAGACATGATGTTGATGAAGTTTCACCCTGAAGAAGGTCTGTCCTTGCAAGTGCCCATCTCATGGCTTAGCCAAATTCCTCTCTCCTCCTCTAAAAGGATATAGAAGCAACTCTTCTTATTCTTCCAAGAAGGTAAGGCCCAGAAGTGTAGAGTTTTGACTTACAATAGATTTCTCTTTTTGATACCTGAGGCATGCTATAGATACAGTGTGCTGAACGAGAGTCTTCATATCAACCAGGGACAGCAATGACCTACTAATCTTTGGTGGCCAATGACAATTGCAAATGAAAACATCCCTGAAATGTCATTTTCCATCAAAAACTACCTTTTCCCAGATTAAGCCCAGCTGGTCCCTGGATTGAAAACTAGAAAATGGATATTGCAGCAGCACAGGCTGAGGCCTGGACTTCTCCAGTTCCTTCACCACTGTCTGAGCTGTCATTACAGACTTGTCATTGCAGCCCAGGCTGTAAATGTGTCCAAATAGCAGCCTGGTGTCCAGAATCCAGAGGACATCAAAAAAGAGAGTGGTTAAAATGGGGAGAAAATCATCTCTCTCCTTGTAATCTCAACCAATTTGATCCATGGGACACTAACAGACAATAAATATGGAACTGCAGGAAGTCATTTTTACAGGCGTTTTATGAGTATAATAACCAAGAGAAGGATTGCTCACGACTGAGATGTGGTTGTGGTTTATGAAAATGATCACTTTGGTTCATTCTCTCTCCATATCCTCCTCTTGCATTCTTTGCAGATAAATGATTTAGCAGTTTTTAGCTATATGTAAATATATAAATATGTTCCTTTCTATCCTTCTGAGGAGAGCCAGAATGAACTTGAAATCTTGCTATTTTTGCTGTTTTTATACTAATTAATGTGTTTTTATTGCAACCCATTTATACTTAATGATGCATCCAATAGCACTACAAATTGGAAGTTGTAAATGATGGGGTTTTTTGTATAGGTTTAGCTTTTTTTTTTTTTTAACCTTGTAATATGTCATGGGGAAAAAAAGGAAATTATCAGCCACGGTTCATTTTCTAGGTTAGAAAAGAACACTTTGCAACTTTCTTTCTTAATTGAAACTTTGGTTCCTGTGTGGTCCTGCTTAATTCCTTAAAGACGATTCAGACAGCCAGAGAGACGTTTGAGCTAGTCATTACTACATGTGAACACATTAACATGGAAATTGCTTAATCCATCCTGTGAATGTTTTCAACCACTCTGAGGCAGACAACAAAATTCTAATGAAAACCCATTGTACATGGTGAGGGACAACACCCTTGACAAGCACTTTTGATCAATTCAAGGTCTCAGTTAACCTTCCATGGAGCCAGTTTTGTTGTGCTACATAGTTTAACAAGATTGAAGACCTGACTGGGTCAAATTAAGCAGGCTCTTACCTGTGCAGAACAAAACTAGTTTGTGATAGTAAGGGGCTGGTGTAAGGAGCAAGCCTTCAATGTGATAACCAAAGAAGTTGCTTTCCTTAATCAACAAAGAACAACTCCCCCGACACACACACACATGCTCCTCTCCCTTCTTTCCTCCTGCCTCAGTAACCAGAGCTATTGGCACTTTCATAAATTGCATTTTGTATGGTACAGTGGAAAGAGCACTTGAATATTAATCATCAAGGTCAACTTATAAGAAAGGTTTTATTATTCTAAATTATTGTCTCCAATTTTATTGATGAGGGAAAAGACTGAGAGAGCTTAAGGGACTTGCCCAAGGTTACAAACAGCTAAAGGCTAAGTCTGAAACTTGAACCTAAATTTTTAATGCATAATAATTGTTTAATTATATGCTATCATTTCCTTTTTATAAAAAATAAGGACACAGGGGAGGTAAAAAAAAAACCTCACATGGGATTACCCAGTTATTAAGTGTAAAATTGATATTTAAATCTTAATCCTAAGTCTAAAGAATGAATCCATTTGCAATATCATTTATTAACAACACTTCATAAATAAAAACTCATGTAATTTCATGCAATGTTGTTGAAGATGAATAGATTCATATTCTAGTATCAGAGCTCTGAGGCCTTGAATTTCAAATATCTCACTCTCTAGTCCTTAAATGAATGGATATACTAATAACTGTGGCAAAATATTAATTGTTGTCAAATTTTATTTACGTTCTTAATTACAGTAGATGGTAATTAATAAAATCAAGAATATTAAAATATATAAACAAATTAAAGTATATGACAAAATAAAAGCTTTTTCAAATGCTAAAAATGCACTATACGCATGTTTTCTTTGCCTCTTCTTTGTGATTTTTTTTGAACTGAAAAGACTGTTTTCACAATTGATTTGAACCACAGTACAAATACAATTATGCAATACAATGATAGAAAAATAAATTTTTTAAAGAATACATTAAAGATCAGATAGAACAGATCCTACTTCATCATAAATGGCAGCATTAAAGCACATTAAGCAATGGTACATGGATGGATTAGAAAGTTCAGAATTACACCAAAACAGATAATCAGAATTTGGCATTTGACAAAAATCAAATTATAAATCAGTGGAAAAATGAATATGTAATCAGTTGTGTTAGAAAAATTTGAATAGACGTTGACTAGAATATCCCAAATTTTATACCTACATAAATATCTGATGATTCAAAATCTTTTCTTAAAGCCTACAATTACTCGTGTGTGTGTGTGTGTGTGTGTATAATCATATTGTATAGAAGATATACTCCTTTTGGGAGTCTAATAAATTTGACAACAAAAGCAACTACTCTCAGCAAATCCATAAACTGTAAAACAAAAAAGATAAGCTGAAAAATTAATAAAATTAACAACAGAAATAAAAGGTCCATTTCCTTCTACCTCTGGTATAAAATGGGCAGAAAAGATGAAATTACTGGCATTCAGGAATAAAAGTATAAAAAAACTCATTCAAAAATAGGTTATCAATTTTACATAATACAAAGAGAACAGCAATTAAGTATGGTGGCATATTTTTCAGCTAATGGATAGACAAAGATTCAGTAAATTGATAGCATACTATGTTGACGAGGTAGTGGATAAATAGATTTATGCATTGCTATAGGGATGTAAATTAAAGCAACTTTCAAGAAAGACATGTGGATTCTTCTTCATTTTGGTCACCCTCCTCTCATACTTTCTCTGTTCTTGGGAGCACTGCTTTGTGTCCTAAAGTGTTGATTTCTGTGGACTGCGTCTCTAGACTTCTTTGCTACTTGGCTTCTGTGAATGGGAGGTGCTGAAGTGGTGTCTCACCCCTGGAAAATATGTCTAATACACAAGCAATAAGATTATCATGTATTGGTGGTGTTCAGCTTTCACTTGAAGAGTACTGGTCACTGCGGAGGACTGATTTCGAAGACTCTGATGACTCTGCCCAGCCCCTCCTCCTTGAGCAATTCAGCTTTCACCCCGAACCTGCCAAACCCATCCATCTAAAGTCCCAAAGCAAATAAACGCACTAACTTCTTTTGTAGTCAACTTATTGGCCATCTATCATTCCCCTAAAAGGTATCTGTCTGCAGTGGCTTTTCAAAGTGATTTCCCAAATCGGAAAGTATTCTTGCTGATGAAAATTGTTTAAGTATACTACTCTGCCAACGTTCTCATATACTAGAATAAGCTGCTACTGCTGTGATACTGAATGCCCATCCAGGCTGTCACCAGAGTCTGTGTTCATCTGACCTGGGGGGTGAAGCTGAGATTCCAGAAAGCCATAATATCTCTGCAGGAAGAAGCTGCCACTGAGCAGCTACAAACCTGGTTTCTGAAACATGTCAGAATTTACCAGGAAGAGTCAGAGAAGAAATGGACTTTGAAGAAAGAAAACCTGTGGGAGACCATGGGGCAGAAAAGAATTTATTCAAGGATAAGAAAGAATTCTGTGTGGTTACAACTCAGACAAGAATGTAGACAGAAAGATGCACCAAGCCTGGAAAGCCAAAGTTCGGCTGGGCCAGACCTGGTAAACCCTTATGCAGAACGTGAGTGAGTCCCCAAGTCTCCACACGGATTGTGACTGCTACAGAATGCTCTCCACAGTGTCCCTCATCAAAAGTGTGAGAAACAGAGTGTCACATCACTCCCCTAGACATTCACACAGCAAAGCAGCACAGTCAAAGCTCTGAGGAGTCAGGCAACATAAAATCACCTTAGCTGACTCTACTCTGGAATTCCACATTTTACATTATGGGAATCAAGCCAGAAGGAAGAAATTTGCAGAGCCTAATGGGGACAGGACATCATTAACAACATGACACTAGAGGAAAAACCTTAAGGAAAATGTTCAGGATTTCTGAAAGCAAAGATAATAACTTTATCAAAACAATAACAAGGGTAATGAGAACTCTGAAATAAGAAAACGGTCTTTTCAGTGAGTATTTTGTGAAACTAGATGCACTCAGAAGAGGATTCATACAACTTGGAAAAGAGAAATGCAAACTAGATTACAGAAAAATATATCCTGGTATGTTTCTCAATGAAGAGCACTTGATGCTTTATGTAATCATAGTGTGTTATACAAAATCAATCTTAAGATAACTACCTAGTAAACTTCTTATTGATTTCCATTGGAGATGTTGCTTCCATTTCTTTTTTATTTTCTTTTACTGAAGGTCAGTGTGCGTTGTTAGATAAAGAATTGACCAGGTAATAGTTATCTCTCTCTCTCTTTCTTTCTTTCTTTCTTTCTTTCTTTCTTTCTTTCTTTCCTTCCTTCTTTCTTTCTTTTTATTTCTATTTTTCTTTTTAAATTCTCCTGCAAATCCCTCCAACACAGGCCATCTGTCCTTTCTTCCCTAAAGTTAAAAGCAACCTACATCAAGAAATGGATGTAACGATAAATCAACACCCCTCTCCTGACCACGGAAAGCTAAAAGGGAGAAAGAAATTGCCTCTCCACTCAATATATCAAAGTAATTTATGTCAGAACCACTCTGCCTGCTTTCATACATATTCGGTTTTAAATAAAATCAATCTCTTCAAACCTGTAATAGCTTTCTTTGTAGGGTTCCTTGTTAAAAAAAAAAAAGTTGCTGACATCTGGTTCCATTATAAGTGAGTTTTGTTTATTGCCTTACACAACACCTCAAGCTAATGAGGCATGAGGTTAAGAGAACATGTTAAACAGCTAATAATCATCCAGGAGGATTAGGCAGTTAGAACTCACACCCAAGTGGAGCAGGAAAGGGTTAATTGTGCTGCCTTTGAGATAGCGGGAGGCCAGGGGTCCTAGACCAGATAAACTTGGAGCCAAGTCTTGGAGATGGAGGAACTGGTGAGATCAGCGATGATTCCCCTTACTTCAGCACTGATGGTTATAATAGCAAACACTTTTGCAGTAGTTATTCTGTGCTTGCCATTGCTATCTATTCTTAATGACTCCCTGAAATTAACGCCATGATTTCTCCCAATTTATAGAAATATAAGACTGAGACATGAAGAGCTCATGTAATTCTCCAGGGGCATCACACAGTGAGTAGACAGTGGATCTGGGACTCCCCCCAGACTGCCCAGTTCTGATTCGCCGTGTTTGATGACTTGACTCCCCTAGTTCCTTTCTAATCTGTTAGTCTCTATATATGAGTCCAGTTTTATTCCCCACAAAGATACTCTGAATGACATTTTATCCTGTTTTATAAAGGCAAAACTGAGGCTCAGAAAGTTGAAGTGCCATAAGTCATATCTGAGGTTTTGAAGTGCTGCCAAGAAAGGATCACCAAGATATAGTCTCTCACATCCAAATATACTTACTACTACTGACTTTGAAATATATATGGTATTGGGTTTTATTTCTATCTTGAGACATGTATAAGTTCTGCAAAGAGCTGACCACTGGGAAGCATTTTTCTGAGAAGAAAGAGCAGTTCTAAAGCCAGCTAGAATGAATGAATGAATGTGAAGGAATCCCATTTCACTATTAAGTCTCCGAGGTGATTAGCTGTAGAGTGGTTAACTTTCTTGGCCTCACCATTATACTGTAAAGTAGGAACAATCCTCACTTGGGGAGTTGTAGACTGAATGACACAATGAATGTGAAGTATTACACATATCCCTGGGCACATAGACATCACTAGACACGCAGAAAGCACTTGGAAAGTAAAAAAAAAAATCATCATTATTGAATATCACCTTTCTTACATCATCACAACCTTCTCCCAAGCCACCCTCTGGTGCAGAGAGAGAAAGAGGAAGGTAATGATGCACTTGTGGGATATATTGCATGAAAAAAGAAGATATATCTCTGATGCAGAGGGTACAGGTAATCTTATAGCTTCAAGTGGAAAGTTAGGTATGATTAGAATTCTAAATCCATTCTTTTAGAGAAGCATTGTCATTCTTCTTAGCACTCCAATTTTTTAACAGATGCATCACACCTTGGTTTTTTACTTAGGTCACATAGCCTAGGTGCTAAGGGAGGCTGATAATCAGAATATTCATCCATGGACAAATTGGGGAGACAGGTGCCAGGCAGACACATTTAGAATGCTGGTACCTCCACAAAATGAACTAAAATAGAAGAAAAGATGGGTTGCCTGCTAGCTATGGACTCTTGGATGTATATTTCTGGGCTTGAGATCCCAATATTTATTTCTGAACTTAATATAGCCAGTATAACTGGATTCAACACCTGAAGATTACCCATAAATAAATACAAACATCAAAATAGCTGGGAAGATTTATTTCTAAGTTGAACAAAGCTATATTAACAGTATTCACACTTTGAGTGTATGCTAAGCCCTTAAGAACTAAAGAATAAAAACTATGATGGTATCTTCATAGTCCAGTACTATTGTTTGGAAGAAAATTATAATGAAGTAATTAAGAGCAAATATTAAAGCCAGATTCCATGGCTTCAAATCCATGTCTATTGCTTAGTGACAATCCGACAATACCTCAATTGCTGGACCCCACTGCAACTATAAAGGAATGATAATGGGCTTATAAAATAACAAATGGAAAGTTCTCAGAAACCTTAGGAAACCACACAAACAGTAGGTATTTTAGTCACTGAAATGAGAGCTGGACAGAATCTTAAAAACTAATTAATCTAACCCACTCATATCACAGAAGAGGATGCTGAGGCCCAGAAATTCAGTGAGAAAGGTTGGTCCTGATTTGTATCCTCTTTTGCTATAATAAAATTGAAATCATGTGTATCGTACCTTCCTGAGTTCTGCAAGTCATTCTAGTGAATTATTGAACCTGAATAGTTGGAGGAAGCCACATACTTATTGTCAGTCGGACAGCTTGCAGACTGGCTTGAGGACCATGGACCTTGCAGTTCTTGTCTGAAGGGAGGACTGTGTTCTTCATCTGTGAGGTCCAGGTAGTCAGTGCCAGAAGTTCATCACAATAGCAAGGCAAGAGGTGGTTATGAACAAAGAATGGAATCTGATTTATAGCCAGTAGTGTATCAAAGCTCAAAAAGTTTGGCATTATCAATAATCAAAACAGATGCAAGTACACTGAAACTCAGATGTGTGAGAGTGCAAGTGAAATTTGATACAACTACTTTGGACAATATCTGAGTTAATTTTCACTGGAACCAAACCCGGGGGCAAAGAGGGGAAAAAGAGAAGAATAGGAAATGTCCCATAGCTGGTAAGTACTGAAATACGAATCTACTCAAGTCTCTGAGTTTCAAACCAGTGTTCTTTCTGCAACAATCAATAGCTGGTCAAGGTAGATGGGATACATTTACAGTAAATCCTTCAATTTAATCATAAAAAAGAAATTATATCCATGTCACACTTTTGTAAATTTAGTCCAAATTTCCCCTGGTATCATCATTCTGGGCTTTTGCACATTGTAATTACTCAAAAATAAATTATTTCTTACCCATGAGCTCATTCTATTATCATAAAACTCAAGAAAGGTTAAGTATGATAAAAAGATGAAAAGATTCAAGCCATTTGAAAATGATCCTGAAAGCTGAACTTGTTCTCAAAATATAAACAGAAATGTTAGAAAGTTGGGACTCCTCTAGGACACCTCTCAGAAGATGATAAGATTCAAGTCACAAGATTGCTGTGAGCCTATAAGTATGTGTCACTCTATCAAGAGTTGTATATGTGTCCAATATTTAAATCCCAACTTCAAGACTCACTTCAGCACTACATGGTTTTTGTTGGAGCATTCTTTCTACCATCTTAAACTCTGGTAAAATGGAACTCAGCATCAAGCCTCTGTGCTACATCACATAATTAAAAGACTGCAAAGTTCACAAAAGATCCTATTCTATTGAGGAAAATAGGTTCATCAGACCACGCAAGCCATGCAAGAAGAAAACACTGAAAAATAGATAGGGAAAGGGGATTGTCAAAGGAAAAGAGCCTGTAACAAATGTTAGAAATGATTGCAAAGAACAGGATGTGGACTAAGGAGTTTACCAGAAAGGGCAAAGTGTGGAAGCATTTGAAGGCAGTAAGGGTGAAAGCCAAGACATTGAAATGGCCTTGAGTAGCCCAATACTTTGCATTTTAAAGAACCAGTGCCTACCAGTTCACTCCTCTTTAGGAAAATGTTTAAATTATATTGTTCAGAATACTTATCTTCTGTTAATTATAACAAAGATCTAGTGTATAGTTGTTTTAGTTTAAGTTATATACAAATATATATACTTATTTTCATATTATATACATTTACTTTTCAATATGAATTGCCCCATCTTATAGTTACTCCCTCACAGCTTCTTTCTTTCCCCTCTTTGGCAATGCACCATGAGCAACTTTGTATACTAAGAGCCATTGATTTTCCTCCATTCATTTAACAGCTGCATAGTGTTCTGCCAACACATTCACAGCAATTTATTAAACCCATTTCTTATTGATGGGCACTTACAACTTGGAGTCACAACTGCTATGCTTTTGATATAGTTTATTCTCCAAGAGTTTCATAGGCAGGAGGCTTGGCCACAACTAAAAGTATTCAGAAATAGTCAGACCTTGAAGAGGTGGGGCTGGTGGGAGGTGATTAAGGTGCTAAGGACACCACCCTAGGAAGAGATGAATGTTCACCTCTTCTTTTTTTTTAATTATGCAAAGGGATTTTATTAGATAGGTTTACAGGATCAGAGTCAGGAGAATCCACAATGGCCATTTATGCAGTGAAGATCTGGATAATCCAGTAGCTGCTCAGCCCAAGAAGATGGAAGCCGAAGAACAAGAAGCATCAAAGATGCAGCATCAGTACAAATTGAAGGCCTGCAAGTTCACTGTAGAGTCATCAGGGTGAGTCTATGTTGTAAGGGTAAAAACAAAACAAAACAAACAAACAAAAAACTGGACACAAATATTCAAGGGTGTTGGCAAAGACTGGGGTTTCCAAAACAGGAACGTTTCCTTCTTCTTTCCCTTTTTATCTCATCAAGGCTATAAGCAGAATGGTTGGTGCTGTCCACGTCTGGAAAAAGGTCCCTACCCCCATTCATATTACTGGCCTACTTATCAATCATCCGAAGACATACTCAGAACTGTGCTTCACTAATCTCCAAGGCGTTTCTTAAATGCCAGTTGATATGTCATGATTAATAGTCACACATAATACAAATATATTAAACTGGTAGCCCAAGTTATTGCTATAGGTGCTGCTGCTGAATTCTGATGTTTCAATTCTATAATCAAGAAATTGAATTTTTGAATCAAATTGAACATTTTGCCTTTATCTTTATTAAATTTTATTTTTATAGATTTAGTAATGTCTTGATTTATAATAGAACAGAAGAAAAATAACTGTTAGAAAAACCTGAAATAAACATACCAAATTAGAGAATTTAGAAATAAAACAGAGCCCTTGAAAAAGAAGGGAAAGGAAAAGTTATGAGAAAAGAAAAAAAATGGAAATGATGTCTATGTAAATAGGGAATCATGGAGGGGGTGAAGGGCGCACAGGTAATAGGGAAAAAATAAGACTCAAGATACATCATGTACAGGTACAAACATCCAATGATAAATGTAAACATATTGTATATCTAAAATGTACCAATAAAAGAACTTAAGAATAAAAAAAATTTGAATTCTACTTTACTGTAGAAGCATCTATTCATCAAGTTGAGTAAAATACAAATTTAAAATTGCAAAAAATATCCTAATGAATGGATTTTCAGATTATAGTGGGTAGATTCATTACCATTTCTTAAAGAGGGTTGACATAACTTATTCAACTTTTTTATTGTCAATATTTTCCTAGTGAATTTCTAAAATCTAAGTAGCAGTAATGCTTATCTGAGTTAACCTGTACCAGCTCATTAGAGCTAATTGCTAGCATTTCTTCCCAACTTTCCATTCAGTGATAATAAACTGGTAACCCAGAATCAGCCACAGTGAGGTGGGAATCATTTATAACATGAAACTCAGCAAAGTGTACAAATCAGTTCCTGAACTTTCCCTCCTTGCCTCTAGTACTCATTGTTAAACATTTACCAACACACCATTGGAAAGAGTAAGATCATCAATTTGGAAGTCCTTCTGTAAATAAAATCAGAAGAAAACATGAACTCCCCTGGATGGAGCAATTCACTATCTGTCTATCAAATATTGAAAAGTAGGAACAACTAAGGTGTGCAAGCCAGATAGATATGTAGTGGACCAAAAAGAACAGTTTCAACAATAAAAAAAAATCAACTGGCATCCACCAAGTGTTGTTGCTATCCAACATTGATCTTGCTCCCATGGAATGCAGCAATTACAGTAAATTGGTTTTTTTATTGATACAAAAATCTAGAGAATCTAGAGAACAAAGCAAACAATTCACCTAAGTGAACTTAGAAATAATGATTACTAGGATACAAACATTTATAACCTATGAAGACCTGCCATTTCATGTTAATAATTTGCTGTTTTTTTAAAAAAGATTTTGTATGTATTTATTTATATCACATGATGGAAGCTGCCAAGTTTTTTCACTCTACCAGTTTCTTGTATCCTACCTACTATATAAAAGCTACCTACTCAGCTCTTTTACCATTGTAGAATTTTGAGTCACTGTTTTAGAAATCAAATTGTTCACTTATTGTTTTAAAAGCAGTGGCAGTGTCTAAGCTCACTTTTATGAAAAGAAAATTGAATTTAAACTTTTTGTATAGAATCTATAAGAATATAGATCAAAATCTGCTAATTCAGTAGGAACAGAAACAGAAAGTAGAAACTAGAAAGAGTTCAGAGTCTCTTAAGAAGACAATGAAAAAAGAAAGGATTTT
>NW_004624735.1:21773238-21784059 GCF_000247695.1 Heterocephalus glaber | reverse complement strand
ATACTCTTAAGTGAAATAAATAGGACACACATGTGTAAATACCAAATAGTTTCTCTGATGTGAGAAACTGATTGTGCAAATAAGGATCAAAAGGCATAATAGGTAATTGGATATAGGAATAAAAGGTCCAAAGGGAAGGGGAAATAGGAGGGGTTGGGGAAAGGAAAGAAGGGAATGGAAGTAGTATGAGAAAATGAAAAAATGGAAACAAAGTCTTTTAGAAAGGGAGGAGTGGAGGGGTTGAAAGGAGCACAGGGGAATGGGGAAAACATAAATACCAAGATATAGTATGTAAAGGTGCAAATTTCCAATGATGAGTGTCATTATATTGTATACCTAAAACATACAAATAAAATTCATTTTTAAAAAATAATTTGAAGAAGAGAGAGCTGTGCATTGATTCAACTCATTAAGTAAACGTGATGTAGCACCTACTATGCCAGGCACTTAACATGGGGTAGAGCAAGCATGTTTCCTTTCCCCAAAGGATAATTCATGTGCTAGTCTCATTTCTTCTCTTCTTTACACAGATGTGATGTGGTTGGGGAGGCAGCTATTGAGAATGATTTTATTCTGTTACCACTTAGATCCAAATCTGCAGGTAGATGTTTCTCGGGGCCTGGCTTCACACAGTAAGAATGTGCTAACTCTGGAATGAGAGTCTTTATGAGGTGTAATCACAAAGACAATGACTGCTGCTGCCAAGTGCCATCCGACAGAAAGACAGACTGGTAAAAATGTTATGGTGGGTTCTCATTCACCTTACTCATCTGATATGGCACCATGTGACCACTGGGTCTTCCACGGAGTCAAATGGACCATGAAAGTAAACACTTTGGGTCAATTTATGACCAATAGGCAGCCACAGCTGCACAACTGAAGAGACTCAAAGAGGACTTCTAGAACTGCTGCAGAAAGCAGCAGGAAGGATGAGACAAGTGTGTTCAGAGTGTTGTGGAGGGCCTGGGATTTAGCTCGGTGGTTCAGCCACCTGCCTCAAAAACACAAGGACCCAAATTCAATCCCCAGTACCAAAAAAAAAAAAGAAACTTTGAATCTAAGAAATTTGGGCCAGGGATTTAGCTCAGTGGTTCCGGCACCTGCCTTACAAGTGCAAGGGCCTGAGTTCTATCTCTGGTACTAAAAAGAACACCACCAACAACAAAAACCACATAACCAAAATGTTGTGGGGGTATTGTGAAGGGAATTAATGGCAATGTGTCTTTTATTGTATTTTTAAGATTTAAGCATTCATACTTTGTATAGCTACTCTTTAGGCTGCACATGGGAAGATGAACCCATACAGATGCCCTAAACTCTGAGAGAATTTCAGAGCGAAACTTTGCCACAGTTCATTTCGAAACAACCAGCTCATTTCCAGGGGCAGAACAAAAGTCAGAGTCTTCTTTCAGAGCCCATTTAACTCCTGGCTCCTGCTTGTCTCTTCTTTTCATAGCTGGAGAGCTGACCTGAACATGCAATTCCAGTCCCACACAGGTCCCTAGGCTGATCCTCTTGCTAGAGGCAGAAGGTATTGAAAATGCTGGTTCTCTGCTCCAATATCTGCCTTCACTCGTCTTTGGGCCCTGGAGCCCAGTGTGTTACAGCCCTCTTCTCTTAACCCTGGGAGATACATTCCAAGATTCCCAGGGTATGCCTGGAATGTGCATACAATCCAACCCTAAAACATAATGCCTTTGCCATATTAACCAAGCACTTATGAGTATTCTTCGTATATTTTGACTTTCTTTATTAGATATGTCATCCAAAAATATTTTCTTCCAATCTGTGGCTTACCTTCGTATTGTCTTGACACACCTAGTTTTTAACCCTCAAATTTGTCCACCCTGGACCTACAATAATTCCTTAATTATAGATTAGGTTTACCTACTTGGTACCTGTTGCATTTTCTGCCCCTGGGATTCTGTTCCAGAAAGTTATGATTCCTTGTATCCACCTGTCTAGCTCCTGGATTTTAGGGGCACTGGTTTGCCCTATGACCTCAGAACTCAGGTGGGCCTAAGAAGAACTGTTGATTTTCAATCTGTTCAGCCTTTTCTTGTTATATGAACATAAGAGATCACTTCAAGCTCCATTCGTGCTGTAATAGAAATCAGAAGTCTGCATGAACTCATTTATTCATAATTTCAAAAACTGCCAGTTGAAGGCTATTTGCATTATGCCTTATTTATGAATTTGAAAACTGAGTAGAAATAGAATGCCCTGCTGCTAACAAAAATCCACTGATAATTGTTATCCACAATAAAGTGGAAATTCATGTTCCTGACTCAAAATTCAGGGTTCTTTATACTGAAACAAGCTGCCTGTCACCTACTTGTCATGGAACACTGGGAAAGTCATTTGAGCTCCCAAGATCTGTTTTTTCCATCTACGAAATATTTAAAACCTTTAATAAACTTTACAGTTTTATATTGTGCCTAAACAGCTTTTGTATCCCTTTCAGATGTTTTTCTCTCTTTAAAAACAAAATAGTGTGACAGGGTGGAAAATCAACTTAATTGGCTTTGAGGTCCACCCCGGGGTGTGTCTCCATGAGTTATAGAGGCAAAGCCTTGGGGTCTATGTCTAGTCCTTTGCTCCTTCCTCTCTGGCACTGTTCCCCTGCTCTGCTTCCGAGCTTCCATAAACCGGGCAGTTTTGCTCCACTAAGCCCTTTCTCCATCCCATTTCTGCCATGGAGCCAGCTGCCCATGAACTGAATCTCCTTAAAACATGAACCAAATTAAACCTTTTCTTCCTTAAATTGTGAATATAAGATATTGTTTCCAGTAACAACAAAGCTGACTAACACGGATGGCACATTATGATGTAGTTCAGAAGTATTTTCCTCAAATCTGCACCTATAACAGCACAATTAGGCACCTTCTAAGTGGAAGTTGCTGTGTCTCATGGCTGTGAAGTGGCAGCAGGTGTGGGATCCATTAGCTGAACTCAGCCCACATCCTAAATGGCTATAATGTGTGATACTGCCTGGAAACACTGGCCTTTTCTCTTTCCTTTTAGTTATTAACCTCGTGATCAGAAGTCCTCTTATTTTAATCTTCAAGGTTGCAGTAAGTCTGCCCATCTGTAACTGCTTGCTTCCCAGATGGAAGCCAACAGAAGCTCTCTCTGGTGTCAGCTCAGCAGCACGATGCCTTTGACGGATCTTTTTCTAAAAACAGAACTTGCGGTTTCCTAGGAGCAGAGGAGGGGACACTAGAAGCAGAGTGCCAGTTCCAAAGAGATGGAAGTTCACACTCAGATGATTTCATGGTGTAGGTGCCAGCTGCAGGGCTATGGGGAAGGTTGAATTGGGGTTCCAGAGAAAACAAGTGGCAGAAGGCATAGACCTTACCTCCCAAGGTCTGTCTCTTTTTGGTAAGAAATGTATTTGGAAACCACAACTTGAGTTTGAAGGATGCTCATTTCTATTTCTTTGTCTGAGAAATGTCTGTTCATTTCAGATGCCCATTTTTGGATTGGGTCTCTAAATTTGGGAGGTCTGATTTGTTTTTTTAAGTTCTTTATAGATTCTAGATAGTAGACCTTTGTCTGAGGAACAGCTGGTGAAAAATTTTTTCCCACATTGCGGGTTGTCTCTTCACACTGCTGGTGGTTTCTCTTGCAGTGCAGAAGCTTTTTAGTAAGAGATCCCATTTGTTGATTGTGTAAATAAGGACAAAAAGGTATAATAGATAATGTGAAATAGGAAGAAAAGGTGCAAAGGGAAAGGGTAAATGGGAGGGGTAGGGGAAAAGAAAGAAGGGAATGGAATTAATATAAGGAAAAGAAAAAATGGAAACAAAGTCTTTGTAGATAGGGAGGGGTGGAGAGGTTGAAGGGAGGCCAGGGGAAAGGGGAAAAAATAAGAACAAAGATGGATTATGTAAAGGTGCAAATTTCCAATGATGAATGTCACTATATTGTATACCTTAAATAAACCAATATAATTAATAAAAAATTAAAAATAAATTTTAAAAAAAGGATGCTCATGGCCACTGGGTAGGTAAGTGGTGTTTCTATGGTTTTTCAGAGGACTGGGTTAGGTAACAATTCTTAAAATAAAACACAGTATAAATACATACTGATGGATTTGATTCATATTTCAGACTTCAAGATATTTACTTAAACTTCACAACATATTAATATCTCTTTTCTTACATGCTGAGATTTTCAATAACATCAGAAAAAGACAGTATTAGAATATCACAGAATTACTGATTTGTTTCACCTCACAATATTCAATATGCAAAGAGCACAGAGTAATAACAGCTATCACCAACATTAGTGCTTCCTTATCTGGATATCAAGCCATCATATTTCATTAGGTAGATTATTGTTTCTCTCTCTCTCGCTCTTTTCTCTTAAAATTTCTGTTATTTAACCAAAATTGGATTTTTCTCTACTGATTACCTTTATGCTAACAACTTTATAATAACCTTTTTCATGTAGCCAGTGCCCCAAAAGGAGGAATGTTCTGAAGATAAGTTAGTTAATTAACAAGCAATATTTCTCTTTGGGAAGGTAACTTCACTCAACACACTACTACTTGTTGGTGGAGAAGCATAAGTTTGTCGGACTTGAAAGCTAGCTGCCCTTCGTTCTATAGCACTGGGACCCCTGAAGAAGTTATGTTTTAGATTTTCCAGAAACAATATTTTGTTCCAGGACAATATTTTTAGGATATGTTGGGATAAGTATTTTTATCATCCAAATCACAGCACATTAAGAGTGAAAGAACATTTAAAAGTACACACACATATCTATGCATACATGCATATGTCTTTGTGCTTATGTATGCATATATACACACAAAGAAAGAGATTATCATATTTGTAGACCTATGAAAGAGCTACAAGCCAAAACTATTTTCAAAAAATACGACTCTTTCTAAAATTATTTATGTCCATGTATCCAATAATATTAAAAATGTTTATATTTATTCTCTAAATACTAAAATAACAATAACATAATGATGTCTCATAGCACATGTTCACAACTTTTATCAGATGTACATCCATTTATGATTTTAATGGAAAATCATTGATATTTTCTGAAAATATATATTTTTAATAGTTTTACCTTTTAAAGCTTTTTTATGAAATTGCTTAAAATCTTTTTCAAAGAGCCATTCTGTGGATATCAAATTTGCAATTGTGAGTACGTGAAAATTGACTCTTTTCTGAAGATCTCATAATTTCAAAAGAGAAAATGTTTTTGCTATAGGTGAAATGATACTCAAGTAAGCTCAATGTAAATTCTGCTACCTGAAGAATATTCTTCATTCCATCTATACTGAAATACATGGAAGTGTTGGCATACTTTACCAATATAGCCATTTATCTCCCTGCAGAGCCTTCCTCCCTGCAATGCACATATTTTATGACAAAATATGTCAAAGTTATTTGAACTTTGATTCTGTTTGAATAGTTTCCTAAATTTAGAAGCTACAAAATTATAGATTTACTCTAATTCCAGGTTAGTACATAGTATCAGGTTATCCCATTAAAACTACAGTGGACCCTTGACTTACGAACTCAATTTGTTCACAGGGACTGGTTGTAACTCAAGTTGGTCAACTGAAGGCTCAGGCTCCTCTACACAGCCTTCAAAATCTGTCTTGTGTACACAGACAGATCTCAGTGTCCTTAGTGAGGCAGTTCCCTGGGATTTCTCAGCCAACCTCACACAAGAATGGATGTTGTAATGTTTCTTCCAGAACTCTTTAAGGGTTAATATTGTATCTAAGACCATCTAGAAGCACAAGCAGCAGACATTCCTGTCATAACTCAAGACTTTGGTCATAAGTTAAAACTAAAATTCTGGTCATAACCCAAGTAGTTCATATGTCAGGCCAGTCGTAACTCAAGGGTCCACTGTACAAGTTATAACAAAATATTTTCTCCCATTATTAAATAATCCTAACACTTCAAGATGAAATATGTGATGCCCTTTGAGCTCTGATCATTTAACTTTTTCAATTCCTTCCTTGCTTTTGTAAAGATACATTTTCACATCTTCCTATTTATAAGCTTTGTTTTCAGTAATTGCAATTTGCTTTTAAATTTCAAATGCTTAAGGCTTTTGAACAAAATGATACCACAATTTAGAGAGCTTGTATATAATAATAGTTCTAAACTACTCTAAGACACTTAGGTTTATTTAGAAAGTAGTTCTTCAAAGTTTCATTGGTCTTTAAATTGGATCGATTTTAAGCAATAGTGAAAGAAAGCACATATATGCACATTTGCATGCATAAGATATATACCTGTATACACGTGGTATATACATATTAAGTAGCTGGGGATTTATCTCAGTGGTGCTGCCACCTGCCTCATAAGCACAAGGTCCTGAGTTCGATCCCCGGTACCAAAAAAATTTTTTTTAATACATGTTAATTGTATATATTATCATTTATATATGTATAATATGCACATAAGTACATATACACATGTATATTTTATGTGTTGATAATTCTACCTCACATGTTTGAATATTTTAGTTATCTAGATTCAAATCCAATTCCAAATATATTTCTGCTTCATAGCTGCTTTTAATTTTTTAGAATTATTTGTACCACAGAACTGTTTCACACAAAAAACTTACATTTGCAATACTATCAAAAAATAATTTTTATCTTTAGTATTAAACTTTCACTAAATTTACAATAGCATTCACAATATTAGTTGTCTTATCTTTGAAGAAATGAACCTCCAAATTGTTCCTTTGATTTCATGTTTTTTAAAATTATTTTATTCATTAAGTTATTGGTACATTTTAGGTATACAATATGATCACATTCATCATTGGGAATTTGTACCTTTACATGATATATCTTGGTTCTTATTTTTTTCCCATCCCCCTGCCCACCCTTCAGCCCTCTCTATTTACAAAGACTTTGTTTCCATTTTTTCCTTTTCTCATATTTTTTCCTTTTCCTTCTTTCCTTTCCCCTAGCCCTCCCATTTCCCCTTCCCCTTTAGACTTTGTCTTCCTATTTCACATTATCTATTATATATTTTGATCCTTATTTACACTTTCAGTTTCTCACACCAGAGAAACTATTTGGTATTTACACATGGATGTCCTATTTACTTCACTTAAGAGTATGGCCTCAATGTGCATCCATTTAGCTATTAATGTTTCTAGTTTCTCATTCTTTATGGCCAAGTAGTGCTCCATTTTGTGTTTTGATAAGAAATTCACTATTATGATTATTACTGACTCCAGTAAATAATGATATAATAATTACATCATTTAAGTGTTTGTCAAGTTCTCTTGATGAAGGTAGCTCTTTAGTGATTATTTATTTCCCTTTTTCATACATTCACAAGAAAATGTAGATTCAAATAAGTGCGCAATTCCTTTGGCCTCACTGCAAAGGCGGCTTTACAGCATAAGGAAATTTTTGCAGCTGCAAGTGCAAAGCGCTCACTTCCAGACAAGGTCTTCCTGACCATCTCCCCAAGTTTTGCAGTAGATGCTGAAGCTCCTCCACCAGCTCTGTATCTCATGCATTTTGCATGGTTAATGATCTCACTTCCACCCTTATAGTGGGTAGTAAATGTTGACAAACATTTTGATGTAAGGGCCACATTTATTATCAAGCCTCTTTCAGAAAAAAATATAATTAAACAAATTTTCTCGAATCCACTCTCCAGTTTTGAGGATAATTTGTTGGATTAAAAGCTTATTTTAAAACAAGTTTTAAAACTTTCCCAAACAAAACAATAAAATGATTGTAGTTGCACATCCTACAATAAATGACAGAGCCAGTGGAGCAAGGGGATTCAGAGCACACTTCGCATTTTCTATGGAAGCACTTTACACACACATGACTGTATTCCTAACCGTTATTTCTCCACAGCGCCCACCGATCTCCCCAGACAATCTGACAGCCTTATACATTTCACAGTTGTGACTGGTACAGTAAAATAGCTGGAAGGTACATACAGTAGGTTCAAGTGCCTGATCCCAGAACCATCCATAATCAGAAGAAATTGCTGGAGCCAGACCTCGTATGTGTGTACTTATCGAGTTCCACCCACAGAAGCCCAGGACAGGAAGGGAAGAAGATAGCTGGTCGTCTGTCAGATTTATGTCACATCACGAGAGACTTCTGTTCACTACTGTGGAGAACTTTGGATGAACTGGACAGATCTTGCTCTCCAGCTACACCTGCATTTCCATGCTTGTCACCCATCCCATCTCTCCTGATAACAGGTCATTCACTCGTCTCCAAATACTACCTATTCTTTCAGATATTCCACATGCCGCACACATGCCTTCCTCTAGGTTGGAATACTCACTGGAGAGATGAGAACATTTTTTCTGACTCTTTCTGGGTAGAAAGGGTGAGTTTGAGCCCAACATTTTTTTAGCTGTTGCAGGACCCGTCAATGTAATGTGTCGACATTGCAGATGTTTACTAGGCTCTGCTCAGTAGGACATGTAACCATTCCAGTTAAGCATAGCCAAACCTCCCCTCTTACAACTCCTGCCCAAAAGTGGGAAGTTGTCCTTGACAGGCCTTGCTAACTTCAGACAAGCTGGCCACATTTTTTCCTCCTTATTCCAAGTTCCATGTATTTATATGGGTAATTCGACTCATATTTAAATCCACCTAAATGCAATCAATCTCTATTACAATTGCATTGTATTACAAGTAACATAAATATATTGGTACCAAGAATCGGATATGTTGTCAGAAGCAGCCAGGATTGTGAGCAGGGCATAATGAGAAGCTCCATCATGACTTGAGTTATATGCTATGGCTCAGCCTTTTGGAAAGAGCTCTATGTTAAGGTCTTGCAAATTGTATAGCCGCTAACACAATAGCTTTGACTCCTATTCTTGCTTTTTGTCTGTGCCTCTCTTGGAGATGTAAAGGAAACCATTGGCATAGTGGGACTGGGCAGGATTCAGTCACTCCTGAGCTGTGTCTGTAACACCACCACATCCAACTTTCCCCTGTAGTGCAACCCTTCCGACTCACATTCAAATGCAAACTCCATGAACCTTCTCTCAACTGCCCTTTCAGAATTTCTTGTCCCCAGCAAATTTCCCACAACACTTGGCCCACGTCACCAGGGCAATCTCCATGGCATTTCCAGATGCAGGAGTGACTTGGGTACTTGTGTCTCTGATTCCATGCTTTAAATTCCACAGAGAATTTCTAGTCTATGTACATCTTGCTCTGCTCCCAGGGCTATATCTGGAAACTAATAGGCCCTCAATAAATGTGTTGAAGGAACATTAATTTAACGTTTCTTGAATGCTCCTTGCTTTTATTCCCCTAAGGGGAACACACATCTGCCATTTAGTAGTTTATCTCTTCAGAGGAAGCTGAAAGAAAAGGCCCATGGAAAGCTTATCAGAATTATTGATCTAACTTTAAAAACCCTGAAACTATTTCTTTTCCACATTCCCTGAGAACCTTTCAGAACTTCTTCTGTGGACTTTATGTGGGCTTTTAAAGGTTACATGCTTCTCACAGCACTGCTTATCATTCAAGAAGTTTCACGGTATTTCTGCTGATCTGTAGGCAGAAAGTTCTCCCATCGAATTCCCCTCCTGGCCTGGTAAACAGACTTCAAAGCAGTGGCCACTGGACTTCCCACTGATCTGAGCCGTCTAAAGTCCACCGGTGCTAACCTTGGCTTGCCTGGGACCTGAGGCTGAGCACATTGATTTGAGGCTTCTGCTTCCCCACTGCAGTTTGACATTTGTTTTCCTCTTATTGTAGAGAAGTGTATCCTAATAGCTAACTGCTCTAACTAGGTATCAGCACTGTTCTGAGAACTTCATATGCAATTAAATAGCCACACTCTGATGTAAAAAAGCTGTTACCTTTCAAATGTGACTGAGGGGAATTGAGGCATCTATCACTCACAGGACTTACCCAGGGTTCCACAGCTCTAAGTAGCAGAGCGAGGTTCCAACTGCCAGGCCTGCTATAGGAAAACACAGACTACAGCGTCAGACAAACAGGATCCCATCTGCAGAGCCTTAGAAAATCATTGCACTTTCAGAATGTCACAAATTCTGGAAGTTCAAAAATGTGGTCTTCATTTATTTTTTTGCTTTTTACTTTTTTCAATTGGAGTAAAATTCATAGTTAATAGAACACTCAGATATTTAGTGTACAATTTAAGTGTTGAGCAGCACAGACACCTATGTAATACACACCCTCTAAAGATATAGAACATATCTATCACCTCTAGAAAGTTCACTGAACTCCTTCCAAATTAATCCCCACACCTCCAAGGAATTGTTATTTGT
Organism: Heterocephalus glaber; assembly: GCF_000247695.1. The sequence continues at coordinate 21,773,775 of NW_004624735.1, read as the reverse complement.
GTCTTCTGTCAACAGATTAGTTTTTTCATGTGACTTTTTAATTTAATTAATTCAAACTCCCATTACAGATTGTGTGGAAACCTCCTCTCAATTAATTCATACTTTCCATCCTGGATATCCATGGAGTTATTTTGTTTCATTTTTATATACTTAAATATGGTTTAAAAGGTAAATTTTATTTATATTTCATTATAATCAAAAAGACTTTGGAGGAGGCAGTGTGATAACACTATAACAAGATTTACACTGAATATTCTATCTATGGTTCACTGATCTGACCACTCCACATTAAGTACATGATTAATGCATTCATTCTTCTAGTTTGCTTGAGCAATGCTCCTGCCCTAGCAATAGTGGCAGGTGGTGGATGAGAAGAAAGAAATCTCTCCTTGAAAGAATTCACAAGATAACAAGCATATGGTTTTTCATTTAGTGTCAAAATGTAGAGTCAAGAAGTTTGTTTACCTCCTAAAACAGTATAGGGATCTCTCTCTCTCTCTCTCTCTCTCTCTCTCTCTCTCTCTCTCTCTCTCTCTC
>NW_004624735.1:21733054-21773138 GCF_000247695.1 Heterocephalus glaber | reverse complement strand
TCTCTCTCTCTCTCTCTCTCTCTCTCTCTCTCTCTCTCTCTCTCTCTCTCCTATTTTAATTTTATAAGTTTATGGAGTACAGTGTGATAATTTGATGCATGTGTACAGTGTTGCCTCAGTCACTTCCCTTGTTGCAGGGACAAAATGCCTGACACCCACAATTTAAGGGAGAAAAGGTTTATTTTGACTCATAGTGTGTAGAGGTTTCAGTTCATAGACAGCTGGCTCCAAGGCAGGGTACAAAGCATGGCACAGGGACATGGCACAGGAGAATCAGTCCATGGCAAGGCAGGCAGGAAGCAGCAAGCAGCAGCAGAAGCAAGCCTGCCTTTCCTGTTTATTTCAAACAGGCTACAAACATTTTGCGTGGTGCCACCCACACCCAGGGTGGGGCTTCTGTCTTCAGTAAATCCATTCAGCCACACTCAGAACTATGCTAATTTCAATCAGTGGACTAATTTAGTACCACACTTCCTTAATCCCAGTATCACATGCCTTAAATCCAGCCAGCCCCAAAATTTCTCATCTATAAGCATTTGAGGTCTTGGGGGCCACATCTCAATATAAGCCATAATAGGGGACATTTAGATATAAACCATAACAAGCATACAGAGATCAAATCTGAGTACTTAATATTTCCATCTCCTTAATATGTTTTATTAACATGTAACAATTATACATATGTACAGAATGTGATATTTTAGTACATACATACAACATGTACTGATCAAATCAAGGTAATTGAGCTTTCTATGTCCTCATCATTACTTTTTACTTGGAGCTTTCAAGCTCCTCTACTCTTGTTATTCATAAAATATTTAACAGGCCATTTTGAACTATAATCCCCCCCACTGTGCTGTAGAACACAGGAACTCATTACTTCTGTCCAATTATACCCATTCTCTAACCTCCCACTATTCCTCCTCCCACTTCACAGCCTCTAGTAATCACTATTATACACTGATCATTACACTGATCAACATTTGTAAACATCCAGATATGAGACAGAACAGGCAAAGTTTGTCTTTCTGTGTCTGACATAATTTCATTTAACATATTGTCCTCCAGTTTCATCCATTTTATTGCAAATGATATTACTTTTTTGTAGCTGAACAAATTTCCTTTGGTACCACATTTTCTTTATCCATTCATCCACTGATGGGAATCTAGGCTGTTTCTACACCTTGCCTGTCATGAATAGTGCCACAATAAGCATGGGTTTGCAGCTAGCTCTGCTGTATTCATACGATTTCCTTTGGCTATATGTGTATCTCCAGAAGTGGGATTCCTGGATGACATGGTAGATCTACTTTTAGTTTCTTGAGGAACCTCTACACTGCTCCCCATAGTGAATGTACTAACAAATTCTTATCAACAGTGTGTAAGTGTTCCCTTTTCTCCATATTCTAAACATTTGTTAATTTTGGTCTTTTTTATAATAGTCATTCCAACTGGGATGAGATGATTTCTCATTGTTATTTTGACTTGCATTTTCCCAACGGCTAATGAAGTTCAATATTTCTTCATAAATTTGTTGATCATTAGAATTTCTTTTTCTGAGAAGTGTCTATCCATATATTTGCCCATTTTTAATATGATTTAGTTATTAAATTTCTACGTTAATTACATATATATATATTCTGGGTACTAATTTTTCATTTATGATTAATTGCAAACATTTTCAGCCCATTCTCTAGGTTGTCTCCTCACTGTTGATTGTTTCCTTTGCTGTGTAGAAGCCACTTAGTTTTGATATAATCTCATTTGCCTACTTTTACTTTGCTCTCGTGTTTAGGGTCTTATTCATTAAATTGCTGCCTACATTGATATACTGCACTGTTTCTCCTGTGTTCTTTTCTAGTTTCATAGTTCAGGTCTTATAGTTAGGTCTTTGACCCTATTTCTCACTCAGTGCAACAATAAACTCAAAATGGATCTCTGAGTCTTATATGACATTTAAAGGGGAGATGGTGGTAACTGCTCACATTTTGGTAACTGGGAGGTGCTCTCAGTTACAATCTGTCCATTCTGGTCTCTGGAGGGGGAGCCCTGGCCTTGTCTATTCCCTAGCTCTTGCCCCACATTCAATTCAGTTCCTCTCCTTATCTCTAGCATCAAGGTCTCTTTGGTCTGGACCCTGTCTCAGCGCTCCTGAGGCCTCTCTGCGGGCAAAGGAGCATCTTCAGCCCTACAGCTAACACTGTGCTGTGCACTTGCTGCATGGAGGATTATTGGAGGTGCTCACAACCCTCTCTGCCTACACACATCCTGAGCCCATTTCTTCATTGGCATATTGTCTCCTGCCCCAGATACACCTGGGCAAAGCCACCTCTCCACTTGGCTCTCAGGGAGTGAGGAAAATTATCTCTGTCATTGCTTTTATTGCTTGGCCTTTGAAATGCAGGAGAGCAGAATACAAAGAGCTGCTTCTTCTGAGAACCCTGAGTGTTTACCCTCTCCTTCACCATTTCATCTCCTCCCTCATGTCCCAAAAATGTTTAGGAATTAGCTTCTTTTCCCCTTTACTGCTTAATCAATAAAAGGGGTTAAATTATTGAGCGTAGAGGAAGAAGCCTTTCTCATTACCTCTGGTTCTAGGAAAAAGAATTGCTCCTAAATCCTGCAGCCTTTTGCTCCATCCTCCCTCCTTACATCAGAGGCAGAGAGAGTTAGCTGCTGGTGACCAATAGCTACCGGTACACATGAAAGCTTCCATCTGTGTTTGCCCTCTACCTTACCCGGGTAAGTGGAAAGGCATCACCAAGATCATTCGGTAGCCTTCTTCATGGTCCAGCTTGCATCCAAGAGCATTAAAAAGTACAACATTAGCATGCACCTAAGCCTTGCTCTCTAGTTTTCATCAATATCGAGCTGGTCCTTTCATTTCCATCTGCCTCGCTGCCTGCTCATTAGTCCCCTCACACTCCAACAGTAATGGTGCCTCCTAACTACATTTCCCATGATGATTACTAAGGTAATAAAGACACAAAGTGTCTGGAACATATTACATGCTCAATAAATGTTTGCCATAGCAATTGTTAATGGATATTTCACTTCTACAAGTCACATAATCTCCTATTCTTTAAGTTTCCTTGACATTAAAATGATGTTAATAACCACATAAAGAAAATGTGTGTAAATTACTTGGCACATGGTTAGCACTTTATAAATAGCAGAGTTTGCTCCCCCACCCCAAGCAGAAATGTGTTTAAATTCCAAAAGTATTTTGACTCTTTTCATGGTGCACCAACAGTCAAGAAAGAACAATGTACAAGCACCCAACCACAGGATAGATCTATCACATTGTGTGTAGTAGGTGTCATCTGAGATCACTGACATTTTATGTACCCCTTCCCAAAGACTCACCAAACATTCTCTCCTCTAAGTTGACTCTCGTAAAGTCCCATAGAGCTATGTCCATCCCGAATTTATCCCAAGTATAAGAGGGACTCATTTGCATTTTTATCTTACACGTGGTGTGGGACTGGAAGACAGGAAAGCCAACTTCCCACACTGGATCTGCCACTCACAGGCCACATGACCTATCCCTAATTGTTTCAAAATGGGTGTTAACCATGAAGCATCTAACGGCACTGCCCTGAGAAGCATGTATGAGAATACTCAGGAAAGTGCTTCACAACAAACATATAAAAGGTGTTATAAAAGGTCTCTGCAATGTAAGAATCTCTTGTTACGTGTAAATCTCGGTGGACACATTTGTTCAAAAGAACACAGACTCAAGAAAATTGAAGCCATCTGTACTTCTTTGAAATATGCCATGAGCTGTCTTCTGCTAGAGTCAGAGACATTAGAAAACCCAAATGCTCCTATTTGCAGATCTCTTGGCTCTGGGGATATTGTACCATCATTATTAGTGGTAGTATTAGTATTAGAACCACCCTCATCCCTTCTCAGTAGCATACAACACGTCTGTGCAGATAGAAGGAAAATGCTATTTAAGACAGAAACTGAATGGAAACTCCTTCTCCCTTCTAAGGGGCAGAGGTGCAGTTCACTTTAGGGGTTAGAGGTCCATTGTTTCTGCAACACGTTAGTGTGTCCTTTGGGTGGACAGACATGAGGCCCTTCAGCTAAGCCCACATGACAAGGGAGAGGCAGAGACAGAGAGACAAGACATACCCAGCCTCCTAAGGAGAAGTAAAATTTGAGTTTCCAAAGGGGAAAGGTACAGAAAAACAGTTTGAAACCTAAAAAATAAATGAAAGGAAATAAAGGAGTTTGGAAGAAAGGAAAAGAGAGAGGCAGAGAGAGTGGATATGGTAGCATGAGAGACCTGGATGACATGGCAGGAGGGAGGCCTCTGCTGCTGGGACTGGAAGACAATGATTCCCGAGTTCTGAGCAACAGGAAGAAGAGAGTTGGGAGTGGGTGGTAATTCCCAGTACACCCCAAACCCAAGAATCTCTGAAACCCTGGGAAAGGGACAAAATGAAGGTATGTGGATTCAGGAAATTGTGCTTTAATCTTACAGGAAAGAATGTTTCCGGGGGGAATGGGGAAGCCTCTGAGAGGTGGGTTTTGGGGCTCTGCCCTGAGTTGGTTTCTATTCTTTCTTAAGCTTGAATTTTGGAGGAAGCACAGAGGAGATGGAGATCTAGAGACACTGGCCACTAGAATTGTCCACTGGCTCTGGAGCAAGGTACCTTGGCCAAAGGAGAGTACTGAAACATGTTTTGATCATTGTTGTTATTATTTTAGCACTACCTTAATCTGTTCTGTTGGATCTCCCTCATTTTCCCCTTAGCAGGATCTCAAGCAAAGAAAGAGTTTAAGTCATTTTCAGGCATAAGAACAGTTCCATTTCCAGGTATCAGGAAGTCTAATCCCACTGAATAAACCATTTATTTTCAGCACCCTCTGCCAGCTCCTCCCACTCCTCTGGAAGGGCAGGGGAAGGCATAGCAGTTCCACTTCCCCCCCGCTGTGTCTCCCTGAACTCTACCTGTTCCTGCAAGCTCTTCCACAATTTAGACACCAAGGAAGATTAGAAGAAAGAAACACAAAGTGTTTTCACTTAGCTTAAGTATTTGAGGATCTATCTTGGCTTTTAAATGCCTGATTCAGCCAGTCATACAAATGCTGGCTCTTTCTTCTGGGAGGACATTGTGGGTTTTTCAGTAGCCCCAACCCACACCATTGAGCAAGATCACAAGTTCACCAAGTGTCAAGCCCATTGCTACTTAGGGTCCCTTGTAATTGGTTAGATGGGGCACTGGACCACCCTCCTTTCTTTGGGGGAGGGAACAATGTCCAAGTCTTCTGTTTCTTGGAATTGATGTCCAAGAAGACTACTCAAAAGGTCATCAGGTTTTTCTGCCAGGCAGGGGTTATGCTCACAAGAACTGCATAGCACCCCCAGGGAAAATCCATGGGGACAAGCTCATATTGGACAAGGGTACTTGTCATCCACTGGGATCTTACTAAAATGGGGTTGAGAGTAACAGTATCTACCCCAAGGGGTGTTGCATAGAGTGAGTAAATATGTGCAAAATTCCAACAGTGGCTTCTTTCCCATAACTCTCAATGGTTGCTATTATTTTTATTATTGTCCACAGCTGTAAGTCCTCAGTCGGAACTCAGAAGCAGCAGGAAATAATCCATTTAATGTCATGTATCACCCAGATCTCTCCTAGCTCAGTCACTTCATCGTCTATTTGAGACTCAGAGACCCAGAGCCACTTGGACACAATCCAGCCCTCCTCGTTGCTACAGCTTCTCAGAGTCCACGACACTCATTACCTGAATTATACACTTTGGAACATGACTGCATTTTGCTCAGCATTTGATTATAGAGTGGCTAATCCTTTTCTCTATAGTGGCATGCTGAACACAAGTTTTCCTGTTTCATAAAAATTAAGACTTAGCACTGAGAACAAGGAAGCCCTAATTACCCACATTCTAAAGAGGGCTGTAAGCAATTGGGCCTGGAATCTCCCAGGGTTTACCAAGAAGTATATGAATCTGTCCTGTAAGAGCCTCAGGCATTCCACCCTCTTTCCCAAGTTATAAAAGGGAAAGATAAAGAAAGAGAGAAGGGGCATGAGTAATTCTTTCTAGATAGCATCACCAGATAAAACATCGGACACAGTCAAATTTGAATTTCAGAGATAGCAGAAATAATGGCTTTATGTTCCAAATAGTTCAAGGGATATACTTTATTAAAAACATATGAGGAGTTTAGATGAAAATCCTATTTACCTGGTTGTCATATATTTTTGTTTGCTAAATCTGGAGGCTATGTAAGTGTGGGCAGGGCAGAGTTTGAGTAAGTGTAGACTCCATTCCTTCTGAGATGACCAGGTGAAGCTGAGCATCCTCTTGCCTAAAGATATTGCATGCACTCCTTGGAAGTACTGCTGGCTCAGGAAAATGTCCAAGAGTAGATCAAACTACATCAAGGCAGAGAGAAACCTGGAATGTCTCTCCATGACTAACATGTGGTCAATGGGGAAAAAAAGATAGCTCCTGTCTCCATCAGTCCCAGAGACGCTGCACTGAGATAAAGACGAAGGAGAAGGAAGACGTCTCATGTCAGGTCAGAGCAGTTATGGTCTCTCTCCACACTTACACACAGAAGCAAACTTAGTGGTGCTGACCACAGAACCACACAGCCCTTCTCATTTCAGGTCCCTCAACATACAAGTAGAAAACGCACTTCATGTTGAAGTTTTAATTGGGAGCCCACTTTTAATAATCAACGGGAGACAGAACTTCAACTTCCACTGAGACCCAGTAGATGTACTCTAGCCTCTTCTTCCCTAAGTACAACTAAATTTCATGGACACAGTGTATAAACAAAAGAAGATTGTGAAGGGTGAAGGAAGGTGATAGAAAAGCTAGAACCTCAGGACCTGGGAATGGCACCATGATAAATTCTCTGTTTTACCGTTATGTTGGTTGGATAGTTGCTTGGTTTATTTAGTTTGTTTGTTTCCTTGGGGGCTCATATATCCCAGACCAAATACTGGAGAACCCAGCAACACAGAAATGCCAACCAACACAGGCCAAAGGAGCCATAGGGCAAGACTGATCTTTCTAACCCAATGATCCAAAAAGGGGCAACCTAGCAAAAGAGAAAAGTTTTAGACAATAATTTCTGCTCTCCACAGTGGGCCAAACCCCACTGTGCTGGTGGCCCCACCAGCAAAGATCGAGTACATCGGAGATTCTACCTTGCCAGACTGCAGAGGCTCCCCAGCTCCCTTGCTGAGCTGACTGAGTGAGGAGCCAGCTTTCATCCCTGTTCAGCACAAAGAGGCCTCACTCCCCTCACCTTCCCTTCTCTCTCCTGAGGTGTCACTGGGGACACATGCGTGGGCTAGACTTCCACCCCCACGAGGTAATGACAAGCTTCTCTCCCTCTTCACTGCATGGTGTCAGAGAAGATCTCAGAAGGACCCAGAACTTTTCACACTGCTCATGGGTACCAAGGCAGGCACTCCACTCACACGGTCAGAAGAGGGCCAGTGGGGAGCAGTACTGGGGTTCCCCAGTGGGAGCTCAAGCCCTGCCTCCCACCCAGCAGCAGCAAAGCATTTTCCTCACCCACGGATGCCAGGGAGGCTGAGGGGAAGCTGCAATTCAAACTCACCTGGCAGTGACAAGGCGGTTCCACACTTTACCATCAGGTTAGTCTCAGAATGTGATTTCTACAACAGAAGAAATAAATGACACCCTTAAAAAGTGCAACATAATACGCAGAATGAATTTCAACTTAAAATGATTAAACCAAGAATAAAGAAGAGCTCAAACCGGGTTTAAAAATACCATCAATAGGGCCGGGGGTTTAGCTCAGTGGTTTCGCCGCCTGCCTTGCAAGTGCAAGGACCCAAGTTCAATCCCTGGTACCAAAAAAAAAAAAAAAAAAACCATCAATAGATACCAATACTGAGATGATAAGGATGTTAAGATTATCTGACAAGAATTTTAAAGCAACTACCACAAAAATCTTAATGGACAATTATGAACACACTTGAAACAAAAGTTAAAATGAAAAGCTTCAGCAAATAAGTAGAATACATTGCCAGACAATTAAATGACATAAAAAAGGATCACACAGAAATTTTGGAATTGAAAAATAATGACTAAAGAATATTCTCTAAACAGAAGGGTAATGGTAAGAGAAAGAATTGTAGAAGGTTGGGAAGAAACACAGAAAGTAAAAATAGGAGCAAATACAATAGGCTTTCTCTCTCTTCCTGAGGTTTCTGAATTGTATTTGCTGGTTTAAGCTAAAATTATAACATTGTGTGATGTGCTTCTCAATATATATAAGGGAAATATCTAAGACAATTATATTATAAATAAAGAATAGCAAAGGGATGCAAAGGCAGGTAAGATTTTACACTACTTGTCTGTGATAAATTATGTATATGTGATATAATACCTAGAGCAACCACCAAAATAGCTATTAGAAAATATAAGCTCAAAAATTCAATAGGTAAATAAAAACAGAATTCCAACAATGTTCAAATAAGCTATAGGTCAGTAGGAAAACAGAGAAGTAAAAACAGGAAGAACAAACGGGAGGAAAACAGAGTTAAGGTTGAACATGTTAACTACATATAAACAATAAGACAAGAATGCCACTGCTGATATGACAAATGTAATTACACTGACTCAAATACAGATAGGGGGAGAGTGGGTAGAAAACATATGGCCCAGCTATATAAGTATTGTGTCCAACAGGAATCACTCTCAATATAAGTATATACTTTAGTTGAAAGTAAAATAATAGAAAAAGGTATACCATGGGAACACTAATTCTAAAAAAAAAAAAAAAAGCAGAAGTGGCTATATTAATTTTAGGAAATAGACTTCAAAAGAAAGAACATCACCAGATATTGACAAGGTCATTAATAAAATAAGAGGGTCAGCTGACCGGGAAGACATAGCAATGATAAATGTGGATGCACCAAACAAATTTTAACAATAGTGAAAGCAAAACCTGATAGAAATGAAAGGAGAAATAAGATAAATCTAAATTTATAGTCAGAGACTTCAATACTTATCTCAAAACAATTGATAGAACAGCTTAAAAAGCCCCCAATGATATAGAACAAAAATCAAGATATTGTCAACCAATAGGATATCACATTTATAAAACACTCTAGCCAATAACAACAGGATAGAAATTCTTCTCTTGTGCCCATAGAATACATACTAACATAGAGATATCATGGGATATATTAGTGTGATTTTCACTATTGTAATGAAATACTTGAGGATGATTGTTTTATAAAGAAAATAGATTTATTTTGCTCAAAGTTTCAGAGGTATAAATGTGAAATAGCATCTAATGAGGACCCCCTTTGGCTGTGTCACATCGTGGTGTGTGACATCATGGCAGGAACATATACAAGAAGGCTTTAGTTATTTTCCTGTCCGTGAGACACAATACCCAACACCTGCAACTTAAAGCGGGAAAGATTCACTTTGGTTCGTGGTTTTTAGAGGATTCAGTTCATAGTCTGCTGGCTCCAAAGCAGGAAGGGCATGGTAGAAGAGTCTAGCGGAGGAAATTCACCCACCTCGTGGCAGCCAGGAAGCAGAGAGCAAAGGGAGGGGCCAGGGAGGGAGATGCACCCTTCCATGTCTCTTCCCCAGGGATCTGCATCTCCTGACTAGGCCCCTACCTACTAACAGCACATTTAGCTATGGTCTCTTCAGTGGATTAATCCACTGATGAACATAGTGCCCTTATGATCTAATCACCATCCAAAAGCCCAATTAGTGAATGCATGAGCCTGTTGGAGGACATCCTAGATTGAAATTATAACAAAAGAAAGAGAGATTGAATGTGAGACAGGAAGCCAGAAAATGATTGAGAGGTCAGGCTCACTCTTCTGTACTGATTCACCTTCAGGAGAGCAAACTCAGAGACCCACAAGAACTACATCAGTTCCTTCCAAGGTAAGTCCCTTCACTGATGGAACCACATCCTTACTTCCTACGTGGCCCCAAATTTTAAAGGTTCCTTCTCCTTTTAATACCACACTAGGGCCCAAGCTTCTGACACATAAATCCTTGTGGGACAAATCACTCCTGCACCATAGCATGAGCCATTAAACAAACCTCAACTAATTCAAAAGAATAGAAATCATATAAGGTACATTTTTTAATCAAAATAGAATCACAGTAAAAAGCAAATCAGAAAGATGACAGAAAATTCTTCAAATACTTAATATTTAAATAATACACCTCCAAATGACCCGTGGATCCAAAAATGAAATCTTAAGGGAATGAAAAATATATTGAACTGAATGAGAATATAAACACAATGTATAAATATATTTGGATCTTAGAGCAGTGTTGAGAGGGGAAATCATAGCACTAAATGCTTACAATTTTAAATCCATAATCTAAGTTCTTGCCCCAAACAATTAGAAAGAAAAAGAAAATAGAAACTTAAAGTGAGCAGAAAGAGAGTAATAATAAAGGCAAGAACAGAAATAAAATTGACAGCTGAAAAACAGTGAGAAAATGAATAAAACAATAAGATGGTTCTTTATAAAGGTCAATAAGATTGACAAATATTTATCAAGATTGACAAAGAAATACAAGAGGCAGAGAAGCCACAATTTATCAATATAACAATAAAGCAAGGATACCACTGCTGGTCCTAAAGACAACAAAAGAATGATAGGAGATACCATGAGAAATTCTACACAATAAAATTTAATAATGCAGATGGAATAGTCCAATTTCTGAAAAAGTTCAAACTATAAAAACTTACCCATTGTGAACTAAAAAATCTGAACAGCCCAATGCTTCTTAAGTGAATTTAATTCATAATTTAAAACTACTGAAAATAAATCTCTACACTCCCATGATTTTAGATAATTCTACCAAATGTTAGAAGACGAGTTAACATGAATTTTATCCAATCTCTTACAGAAAGAAAAGAAAGTAGAAACATGTCATAATTCACTGTGAAGCCAGTATTACATTCATATCAAAACCAGACAGAGAAATCATGAGTAGAAAACTACAGGCCAATACCTTTATGAATATAAGTATGAAAATTCTTAACCAAATGCTAGTAATTAAGCTCAGCAGTATATAAATGGAATTACATACCATGACCAAATGGAATTTAACCAAAAGATACAAAGACTTTGGATTTTTGAAAAAAAATCAGTATAATCCATCATATTAACAAGTTGCAGAAGAAAAATCAAATGGTCATATCAATTGATGTGGAAAAAGTTTCTCATATAATTCAACACCCATTTATGATATAAAACAAAAACTTTCAAAAACTAGAATAGAGAGGAAGTTCCTCAACTTGGTAAAGAATATCTACAAAAAATTACAGCTAATATGGAATAAGACAGTGATTTCTCCCTAAGATGGGAAACAAGGCCAGGACACAAATTTGTTCTTCACTGTAATGCTGAAAATTTTAGCCAGTATGAAAAAATGACGAAAATCATACAGATATGAAAAAAATAAATTGTTCCTATATTATAAAATCATGCCAATGAATCTACAATCTCCCAAAACTAATAAACAAGCTCATCAAGCTCACAGGAGACAAGATCAATATACAAAAGTCGATGTTATTTCTACATATAAACAAGGAGCCCATAGACACCAAAGTTTACAGTATCATTTGTAATTGTTCCAAAATAAAACTTAAGTATTTTGGTGTCAGCCTTGCAAAAACATACAAAATATCTATGCTGAGTATTAAAAAACACTGATGAAAGAAATAAACAATATCTAAATTAATAGAGATAAATCATCTTCACTGATTGCAAGATTCCACATGGTAAATATGTCAGTTCCTTCCAAGTTGGCATACATGTTTAATGCAATCGCTGTCAAAATCCCAGGAAGATTTTTGTAGATGCAGAAAAGACTGTCTTTGAATTTATAGAGAAATGAAAAATAATTAGAATAATGTGGTAACTCGAATGACTCTCCTACTCCACCCTCAAAGGGTTTTTTTTTCCATGTCCTAATCCCAGGAAAGAATTTCTGAATATATTACTTCACAGGGCAAGAGTGTTAAGGTAGATGGAATTAAATTTGCTAACCAGCTGACCTTAATGCAATGAGGATTGCATATTGTTATATTGGATTATCCAGGTGGGACCTATGTAATCATAAATATCCTGAAAAATGCAAGAAGAAACAGAGTGTGAGAAATTCAGCCCAATGTTGTTGGCCTCAAAGATGGAGAAAGAGGTCCATGAGTCAAAGAGTGTGGGTATCTTCTGGAAGCAGGAAAAGGCCATAAAGTAGATGCTCTCCTAGAGCCTCCAATAAGGACTTGGCCTGCTAACTCCTTGAGTTTAGTCCAGCGAGATCCATTTTTAACTTCTGCCCTGTAAAATATTAATTATGTATTGTTTAATCTATTATATTTATGAAATTTGGCATAGAAGTCATGAAAAATAATACAAATAGCTTTGAAAAAGAAAAGTAAGATGAGAGAAGCCAGTCTATCCAATATCAAGACTTACATAACACCGATAATCAAGACCTTTATGGTATTGGTAAGGGTCATACACACAAATCAGTGAAACAGAGAACTGAGAAATAGCTCCACACAATTATGACAAATTGATTTTTTAACAAAGATGCAAAAGCAATTTAATGGAGGAGGCAGTTAGACAACTGAAGTAATAAATACAGCTCCATCACCCTGATGCTTTTGGCATCGTGATAATAAAAGGAAAAGCTGGAAAATTAGACTTCAGCAAAATCAAAACATGTCCCCTTTAAAGTACCCTATTAAGAAGATGAAAGTATAATCTATAGACTACAAGAAAATATTTGCAAACCACATATCTGACAAGAGACTAGAATATAAAATGTATGAAAAATTCTAAAAGCTCAGTATTAAAAAAATTAATTAGAAAATGGACAAAAGTCATAGCGTACAAGTCACTGAAGAGCTATAGATGAATAGATGTCAAATAAGCACATAAAAATATTTAGCATCCCCATTTGCAAATGGGAAGAAAACTAAGATATGGAGGAAGAGGACGGAAGAGTGAGGGAGGAGACATAAAAATGATGGAGATGTGTCAGGTACGTAAGAACTCCCCACGAAGAATGCAATCATCATGTATTGCAAACATACACTAATGAAAATAAAAATGTTTAAATAAATAAATGAAAGACATGAATTAGCTTGGGCCTATACAGAGTCAGGGTTGTCACTGTCATTATCTTGTCCCTCAGTGCCTTAATCCTCTGGAAGATTTGGAGTGGCGGTCGCACATGGCAGCTGTCACCTCTCCCGACAACTGTCCCTACCAGAGGATCTGTCCAGGGCTCTTCTAGAACAGGGCCATACTTCAGCAACATGGCCAGGGGCTTGCTTGGTTTCTTCTCCTTTTCCTCATAGACCTGCCTGTGAACAGATACTCACCATGAACATTTCTCATTATTAGCAAGAGCTTTCAGTGTTAGGGTTGATGCTCTCAAGTTTTATTGATTTTTTGGATTATAATCATTAAATATAATAAAGTTAGATAATGCCTTAACTATTAGTACAACTTAGTACTATATAACATTTTTATCTAAGTTCTCAGTGTCATAGATCTTTTCTTCAATATATTTTACTAGTACCTATTTATTTTGTAAAATACTGGGTTTCAATGTGGTATTTTCATACGTATATGAAGTGTTTTGGCCATTTTCCTCCACCCTACTATAGTCCTTTACATTCTTCCCTCTCCCCTTCTTCCCTTCCTCTTGTCTAATAGCAGTCTCTGTTCTATTTTAAGGAGCTTGCTGACATTTTCAATTGCTTTTGCCAAACCCATCATTGAATTTTCTGGAGAGTTTTTATTTTTCTTCTCTTGCATTTTTCTTTGCTCTTGCTTCTTTCTCAACTTTCCTTCATTCAGTGAGAGGGCTTTTTCAGCTCCATTAGAAAATCATGGGGCCTCATTATATATGTGGTCAGCCTTTGACCAAAACATGGTCATATGGGGTGTGGCTGAGAATGCAGGGAACTTGGGTCCTTCATATATGGGGGGACAGAAATTCAGGAAAATAAAGTGAAGGTGGCAATTTTTTAAAAAGCTAAACATGGCTGAGCAATGGCTTATAAGTAGACCACTAGCCTACTATGCAAAGCTCTGGGTGCAAATCCTAGTAGTGCAATAATAAATACATAAACAATAAATAAAATAACTAAGTAAAAATTAAACATGGACTTTAATCTAGCAAATGCATTCCTGGATGCTAATTTCAGAGAAATAAAAATTTATGACTAGACAAAAACTTATACACAAATATTCACAGCAATTTGATTTTTCATGACTAATGAAACACAGCATGTAATCCAGAATTAGCCACACTTCCAAATGGCCAGTTGATTTTTGACAAAGCTGCAAAAGCAAAACAGTGGAGGAGGAACATTATTTTCAGCAAATGGTCTTGGGGCAACTAGAAATCTTTAAAAATCTAATTGTTAATTATCTAAATAAATAATCTAATTATAATTTACCTATCTAATTTGCCCTTGTAAAAAACAGATGAGTGGGCTGGGGATTTAGCTCAGTGGTTTTGTCACCTGCTGCACAAGCACAAGGTGCCGAGTTTGAACCCCAGTAACAACAACAAAAAAATAGATGAGTAAAGCTCCACCTGGAAATAACCAAAGTGACCCTCAGTAAGTACAGGGTTATACTATGGCACATCCACACTGTGGAATACTACATACCAGTGAAAAAGAAAGACATTAATAAATACGACTTGGATGGAACTCAAGATCATTTTGCTGACAAAAAAACATATCAAAAAGTCACATACAGTACAATTCCACTTATAGAACATTTTTGAAAGGACATAATTATAAAGTGGTCAGGAGATGTTAGGGATGGGGTGAAGGTGAAGGCGGAGCCATGTGATTATGAACAGTTTGCATGAAGAGACCTGAGTGGTGGTGGAAGAGATCTCCCTCTGGATTTTGGCAGTGGTTACACAATTCTATTTCCCACAACACTTGACATCTGAGCTTAATTACTTTCAAATTCAAGTTCTTTGTTTTTAAACTAAAGGATAAATCTGTTTTCCTCATAAAATTTATCACCATTCATTATAATAGTCACCCAGTCCTGTCTGGCTCCATGTACATGGACATTCTACAGTGTGACACAGCACCTGGAGTCCCTGACTGGTGACTTAATCTCCTTCAGGTATGTCTCCCTCAGCTACGGGAACACTGATTAGCTGATCAGGAAACAAAATGCTGTGTTAATTGTTGAGGGGTAAAGCAAGCAGATGTTCCTCAAGTGAGTTGGAGCTCTAGAATTTATTTCCTCAACATAACACAGTTTCTTATAGAAGTTTCAGCATGATAGAGAGCAATGATTCAGAGTCAGGGGTACTGTAGATCCTAGGGCAATAACCTCAGCAATTGGTCGAGAGCAGAGTGGCCCAAGACACGTGACCCTAGGAGACAACAGGACTGTACAGCTTCATTAATCAAATGCTAATGGAGCATATCCTTTGTGTGATAGCAGTGTGTGAGGCACTGGAGAAAACCAAGTTGTATGCAGCAGTCTCAGCTTTTCTAGGATTCTCACAGAAACAGATGGGCCAGCACGACCATCAGTGCCAAGTTAGAAGAATTCTTGATGAAAGATGGAACTTTGGGAAAGAGGTGTTTGGCACCACTCTAAAGTTCAGTCTTCTTCCTGTTATACTCTTCAAGGCAATGCTCATGCATCTTCATTTTCACACTTTACCAAACTGAGAAATAGACATAGATGCCATATGAGAACAGGATTGAAAGAAGTATGTTCTGAGTTTTGGTTTTGCTAAAAATGTACCAAGAAATGCAGCTTAAAATGAGAGTGAAAAGCAGTGTGAACCCTGGAATGGAGAGAAGAGCAGACTAGATACCTGGAGAAGCTCCAGTCACTGCAGATTTGACCAGAACCACGATGCCGCAGATGGGGACTTGCTACGTCAGCCATGAAGCTGACAGGTGCTTCCTCCCTGAACCCTATGTTTGTTTTTCTTTCCAACTGATTAGAGAAAGGGAGGCTACTGGTACTGCAAAGCTCCCTGAAGACACCTGACCTATCTTAAGGGATGAGTAAAAGTGAGCCAGATGTTGTCTTGGCTATAACCCCATGGCGTGCCAATATAGAACATCCAAGCTTACACAGAGAGTTTCCTGCTGTTTATAATTACCAGGGTAAGTGTAAAGGAACTCCAGGCTACAAACATGGTGTAAAGCAAAGTGCACCAGGAAGATAGGCTACGGGTGGGATGGAGAGATGTGGGCGTGAAGAATTCAGCGCTAGCTGATGTCTCCCAGGGCAGGAAGGGAAGATGCTGGGGTTAGAGGAGTCAAAAGGCTCTGGATGAGTGATCAATAAATGGAAGGAAGAAGAAATCCTGGGCACCCAGTGTGGTACCATGGACCAGAGATTCCATGTACTTTGTCAGTTTCCAAAACACTAACGTTGCTAGGCACGTGCTTACAATGGATTCCTCATTCACAGAACAAGAACCACATTTTGGTTTAGTGAATTTTAAATTAAATAGATTCTTGCAGAGATAATAACTACGAACATTCTCTATGGAAATAACTTTCTGCCTTATTTTCTGCATCTTGCCTGGCCAAAAGCAAATCTTACAAAAGATCCCCTTACCAGTGGCGTCTGCAGTGCAATCTGCTGCTTACTCCCTCTCAGGATCATCCACCCACTCTGAATCCATCTGCTCTCTCAGAGTCACGGTAGCTTGCATCTCCAAGCACTATTCCTTTTCCACTCAAATGTGAACTCATACCTTTTTCAAGGAGGAAGTTTGCCATGCACTTTTCTTCCTTCTGGCAGAAGCTAAGTTCAAGACCCAGCTCAGAGAAGCAGTATCATTTGGGAAATTCTCCAAAGTTCATTGAACTTTGGTTTCCTTATATATGAATTGGACATAAGAATGTCCAAGAATAAGTGCAAGTTTCAAAGATAAAGCATTGAAGACAAAATTAGTCAAAGGTTCTGGCACCAGGCAGTGTTTCTATGAGGAAAGGAAGCAACAGCCCCTTTTTGGAGTGCTCAATTACTACATAATGAGCCATCTCAAAATTCAGTAAAACAATTACCATTTGACTGCACTCACAATTTTGTGGATCAGGAATTTGGGCAGACATAAAGGAGATGGTTCATCCCTGGTCCACAGTGATTGAGCCTCAGCTGCCGTGGATGAAATGCCTGCAGGCGGCTATAAGGGCTCAGTTGGGTCTGATGTCTGAGACCTCAATTCTCGTTTCCATCTGGGTTCCTTGTTTTTTTTCCACATTGTTTCCAGAGGGGCTGTCCAGCTTCTTCTTCCTTACAGGTTGGGGACCATGGCCAAGGTGTCGGGAGGATCTGGGCACTGCCCAGGCATCTGCCTTCCCACGCGGCCTCTCCACAGGGTAGTCTCAGCAGCTAGGCATTTACAGAGTGGTTCTCTTGCACCAGAGCGAATATTCCAAAAAGGCTTGAATGCAAGTTTCTGGTTCTCTTTTGACCTGGCTTCAGAATCCCAGGAGCTTCTGTAGGTCAAGCATGTCACTGGGGCCAGCTTCAACTTAAGTCGAGGACATAGAAGACTCCCCTCAATTAGTGGCTCACAAACAGGGTTCATTTATCGGAAATCTTTTAGAACTCTCTCTGTAGCCCCAAAATGCTTTCCAATGTTTTGGGTTCTTCCTGTTGGAATTTCTCTGGTTATATCTCTTCTTTGTCCTCTGTTCTCCATTCTGGAGTTTACTGCAAATCTTATGAGGCACACATAAATCTTCCTGCAATTGACACATTAAAGGCACAGTCCTTATGCATCAATTGACCCTCAAAAGGAAGTTGAAATGTTGACTCAGCAAAAACATTTGGCATCTCAGTGAAGCAAGGCCCTAGATAAAAGGGTACAGGCTGGGAGAGGTTGCAACAAGGAGGTTAAATCACCCATCCCACGCCATGAAGCAAGTTAACAGGAGAGCTTAGATAATGTTATTAATCTCCTCATCTGCCTCATTTTCTGCCATATGTTCTTTATCTCTCATTCTTGGACATTAGTATCCCATGGGAAAGCTGTCCTTGTTTATAAAGAGATCCTAAGTTCTCTCTATAAGTCTTTGGCTGGATTTAATTCTGTTCCTTATATCCTTCTTTTGTTTTGTTTGTCATTTGTATTTGTCAATCATGTATTAAACCATAATTACTGGGTTCCAACTACATAATAAGATCAGTTTCAGGCACTGAGGTACACTAGTAAATGAGAAATGTGTACCCTTATTTCATGGAATATCAAATCAAATGAAATAATAACAATCATAAAAATGGAATGTTTGGAAAAGTGCTGGAAGGCCACAAAAAAATAAATCATCAATTTAATACAGCTGTAACAAAGTGAAAGTTTGAGGCAAGATTTGTAAAATATAAGAAATCTGCATTCTTACTGTTTGCCAAGTGTTTTTAAGGTTTTGCCCCATGTTTAAAATAAAAAGAAGGGAGAGAGGGAGGGAGAGAAAACTAAATGGCAACTAGACATGCACACTAGTGCAGTCTGGGTGTCTACTTTCCATAGAGTTGTGTCATATTAAGAAAGACTCTCAGAATTTCTTTTAAAAGTATTATACTGAAGTTTCTTATTTAAGTTTAATAAGATTTTATTAAACCTTCAATCTGTTTTAAATGTATTCTGTTGCAAAGTACAAGGTAAGGATCCAACTTTAGTTCAGATCGTTACCCAGTTGTACCAACAGCTTTATGAATAATCCAGTTTTTCATTTACTCCCTTTTTCCAACAAATATTTGAGCACTACTCTGTGCAATATATGGATCTAGATGTAGAAGTACAGCAGTAAAATGAAACAAAATTCTCTTTCCATTTGGTGTTTAACTGATATTAGAAGCTAAATGTCTGCACCCATTTGAGTCTATTTCTAGAATTGTAATTTTGTTACTGTGAACTATATGCTATTTTATTGGATGATATTGTACCATTATAGTTATTGGGGCTTTTAATTAATATATTTCATATCTTATAAGAGTAATTGATCCTTAGTATTCTTCATAATTTTTCTGGGCATTCTTCTTTGTGTATTTATCTACATGATCTTGGGAATCAGCCAAGGAAAGATAACTAAATGGAATTATAACTGAATGGAAAATAATCCAATGGAAAGTAACTTCATAGAAATAACATTAAATATGTAATTTTTCCAAGGAAGAATATATGTACTTCTAATGCTGAGTCTTCCTATTCAAGAAAATACCCAGTCTCTCCTATTCTTGAGTAGTCTTCTGCACGCTGATGGAACTCTTTCTATCTTTCTTCATGTAAATCTTTCAAATTACTTGTTTGTTTCTTGCCATTTTATGTGTTATACTATTGTGGTTAGTAGCATCATTTCTGCTATTCAGTCAGCTAATTGGCCATTTTCTATATATTAATTTTTCCATGTTAGTTTGTTCTTAATTAAAAATTCTTATTTTTATATTGTTTTGCATTGATATTTTTGTGCTTTCCAGGTATAATCATAATATCTATTAATAGTCATAATTTTTCAAAGACTACATGCAAAGTAGCCTAAATTCTCTGTCTATCCTTACTGGTAGCTTTACAACTAAGTTTTCACATTGCAGTCAGAGTGAGTTTAATAAACTACAAAACAATTATGCCATATATACTACTCGCTCCACTTTACATGCTTCCCATTTTCCTTAAGATAAAAAACAAAAATCCTAACAATGTGGCCCTTCCTGAATCATTCCTTATCTAAATTTCCAGCCTCATTTCCCCAAAAGCTCATTTGGTCTCTTTTTTCCAGCACCTTGACAGTCCCAGGCATCCTTCCAAATAAAGGAGTTTACCAATGGTTTTACCTCTGTCTTAGATATCTTGATACCCTCTCTTTCCCTAGGTACCACACATTCATTCTTTTGATCTCAACTCAATTGACATTTCTTCAGGGACCGGTTCCTTTGAGTCTGAATTCTGGTTCAAGTTTCTATTATTCACTCTCAGAACACCATGGGTCCCCCAGTCAGAGCTGCAATTTGATGGTTGGTCATCTTGTTCATACTCAATGCTCCTGGACAGAAGGGATAGTGTCTAAATGTTTTGTTGTTATCATTTCCGAGACCCCTATCATGATGCCTGTTGACACACTGGTGCCCAGTGCGTGTTTGCCTATCATTACCTTCCCCAGCAACATTATGAATATTTTAAAAGATGGATTCACATTTTCCTTATTTTTATGTCTTTCACCACAAAATGAAGTATAGTCTGATATGAAGTGATTACTTGATATAAAACTCTGAGTTTAAATGAATTCATGAGATTAGCTCTTGTACACAGATGCTGCATAAGAAAGTAAAATTTTGTAGGAGTAGAGAATGGAATAAAGATGGGCAAGAAAATACCCAGGGTAAGGGAGATCTGCATAAAATTGTTGGGGAATACCAAGCAGGTATATGAAGACAGCTTGTGTAACAGGCTTCCTGTGTCAGAGATTTGTTAATCTTGTCTCCACCATCCAGCTTCCATCCATCCCTTCATTTGTCTTCCATATTTGGAAAACACTTATTTACATGACAAATACATATTACAGACCTGTGCTATTCACTTTGAATAAATGAGATATGGAAATTCTCAAGTAGGCATTGAAGAGCAACTCTGAACCATTTAAGAAGCTTTGACTCAAATTATTCCTGCCCCCTCCTTCTTCAGTTCCCAGACTCCAATTTTAACACACTTCTCCTTAGGGAAAGTACCCATGCCTGTAACAATCACCAGGTACTGAAGGAGATTCTTCTACTCCCTTGGGTTTGTTGGGACAGGAAACAAAGACTGAGGACATCTGAATTCCATGAGAGGTAGGAGAGAGCGAAAGATCCCTCAGTTACAGTTTACCTGACATTTTCTGGGTATCTACCATGTCCCTAGCACTGTTTTCTGGCACCCAGAGCTCAGACCCGAGAGAGATTCATTCCTCATTGAGATCAAAGTTACATGGACAGATAAAACTACAAATGGAAAATACAGAAAGTCAAAGGGATAAAACATGAAAAAATAAGTGTGTGGGGACCTTGTGTATGAGTAGACCTGCCTTTGGACAGGGTGGCATGCTGCTGAAAAATTACTCAGGATAAATACATCTTAAAATACTGGAAATCTTTCACCAGGCCTCTTCTTTCTCTATGTTGATTTTGCAATTTCTGGTGCTTGCAGATAATACAGGTACTGGTTATCATACAAGCTGTGATCTGAAGGTCCTCTCAAATTTAAGTGTTGAAACTCAGTCCCCATGTGGTATTACTGAGGTGGAGCCTTTTGAGAAGTGATTTAGTCATAAAATGTCTGCCCTTGTGAAAAGATCAGCACTTTCTAAAAAGCTGGAGGAACTATCTTACATCCTTTTCTGCTTCTCTCCCTTTTTGCTATGTAAAGGCACAAACTTCTTCGCCACTCACTCTTTCTGTCCCTGTGGCCATGTATGAGGAAAAGGTCTCACTAGGCACTGCGCCACCCAGCACCTTGGTCCAGGACTTCATAACCACCAGTACTATAAGAAATTGGTTTCTGTTCTTCAAAAACTACGTAGTGTTTTGTTATAGCAGCACAAATGAAAGCAGGACAATACCTCTCCATGAATAACCTAAGAAAATATAAAAGCTGATTATCTTCTAATGTATATGATTGATCAAAATATACAGTGAATGATTAAATTTTAAAAATGAAATACAGTAAAAAATACATTGCCCGTGAATCCCCTTCAAAATATTCCCCCTTGTTTCAAACACACTTATTCCATTGTTCTCACCACCATAGCCTTCTTTTGCGTCTGTATGAAGTATGATTAAAAATACGGTGAATGCTGCTGTTGAATCCCATCCAATACAAAGGCTGACTTGTAAAAACCATTACTCTGTTTCCTTATCCACCTTAGTGACTGGAGTGGCACAATGTGACTTTTGTCTCTTCTCCAAAGTCAAAATGACCATGAAAGATAAATGTTTTGAAGCGATTCAGGACGTCAAGGCAGTCACAACAGCATAAGACTCATGAAAAAAGACTTCCAAAACTGCTTCAGAAAGTGGCATGAACAATGGGATAAGTACGTTTGAAGCAAAGGGGACTATTTTGAAGAGAATTAATTTCAATGTGGCTTTTATTGTAGTAAATTTGTAAAAATGTAAACACCATTTTTTTATCACATTGTATATATATGCATAGTATACGTGATAGAAGATGATGCTGAAAAAGTGTATCATAATAACAAAAGATAGCATTACTGAGTCCTTACTTTGCTCCATATGCTGTGCAAAGCTTTTTATACCCATTATCATATCTAGTTCTCATAAAGAGGTAATCATGACCTTTACT
Organism: Heterocephalus glaber; assembly: GCF_000247695.1. The sequence goes on along the minus strand of NW_004624735.1, from coordinate 21,750,767 downwards.
TAATGGAGAGGAAATTAAAGATCAAGGATACCAAACAAATTCTCAGTACTACACAAATAGTAAACACAAGAGTTAGGATCCCAACCCAGTGTTTAGTTGAGGTTGATGGATTAAAAAAAAATACCTGAATTCTAATTAACTGACATGTGGTCATATGGCATCAGACAGATGACAATAATGCCAGATTATTACCCACAAAAATTAGGAAGGATGACATGGCTAAGTTGTGAATCAACAAGCTTCATGATGCTCCTCTAAATTGAAGCTGGCCTCCTTCCAAAATGTGGGTCCCTGCTTCCCAGTGCACCTTACCAAAGAGTCCAGGTATAGCCCCAAAAAGACAATGCCAAAGGCCAGGGACCCCCAAGCCCAATATGCAGTGTATAAGGGGCACATGGGGCCAGGAAAAGGGTGGAGCAAAAAATAGTGACCCATCCTACATTTTCTATAGCTTTGCTCTCTTCATTCACTGAGGTTTAATTTTTTAATCTAACCCCAACCAGGTTTAAGTCTAGGTCCTTCAGGAGAGGAACTCACCTCCAATACCTGCCACTGTTCAAGTGGCCCTTAGTACTACAGAGGAGTTCTTTAGATCCTCCTCCAAAAAGTTCTGAAACAATTTTAACAATCAATTCACTATATGAATTCCAAAAACTTCTATGTGCCAGCTGAAAATGTACTTCTAACTCTTGTTTTCACCTCAGGCTATGTTCAAATTATCTAATATAACTCATGGGAGTTTCTATGATAAGATTTAAGAAAAGAATGACGGAAACAGACTCTGATAACTTAAAATCAATCATATAGAAATGTCCTAAAGTTGAATTTAAAAAAAACAGCCCTGTTTTAATGTTTCCAGAAAGAAATTAAACTGCAAAGATAAAATTCTTTTGCAAGATAATACCTCGGGAATTTGTTGTCTAAAGGAATTCAAAGCCACGATCTAATTCCCTTGCTTTTGTTAGCTGAAAGCCTGTGCACTGTGGGAAAGTATTCTGCTAGGGATTCAAAGTCCTCTTTCAAAATATAGGGTTGTTATTTAAAACTGGCTGGCATTATATAGTCCAGATTTTCTTGTACCTACATGTGACCAAGTAATTGAGTGCTGGCCAATGAAATGGCGACAAAAGTGGTATGTATGTTCTTCCATATCTAGTCCAGGTTCATAAAAGCCTGGATAGGATCCTCCAACTTCTCTCATGTTTCCCTTCTGCCCTCTTCCTGCTTAATACTGACACCAAGGATGACCCTACAGGCCATGCATGCATGCCGCCAAGGTCTTCATCCTCCTGCATTCCCATGTGACTGCATGGAGCAGATATGCCTCATCACCACCAGAGATGGATCCACATATGAAACGCCCTGGGCTTACTTGTTACATCGACGAACATTAACATAAACAAGAATAAGTGCAAAGAAGTTGAAGAATAAGTTCAGCATTCTGTTGTTTTATTATGCCCAGCCTAAACACTCACTCAGAGGAATAGTGGAAGGAGAGATGGGATTTGGGTGCTTTCTGGAGTCCATGTGGGCTCATAATTTAGGCATCTGTTTATTTAGGACCACAGCAAATAAATTTCTTCTGAGCTTTATTGATTCAAGAGTATAAAATGGTAAGAGAATGCATAAGACTATCACAGTCCTGGTCCTTCACCCATAAAATTTAGTAAACAAGTACATCCCTAATTCCCAAGGCAGTTTTGCAAGGAAAATGCTGTTACCACAACCTTAGAATCAAAGCTACCAAAGTCAAAGCAGAGAGAAGAGGAGAGAAGAGGGAAGGGGGAGCAGAGGAGTGTAGGGGAGGCAAGAAAAGGGTGGACTTTCTCAATTTTATCCCGGTGGCCAAATTACTGGGAAGTCCAGGGTTCACAACTGGGCTTGTGAGATCGGACACAACTGGGAGCAACAACCCAGACAGCAGGACGGAAACAATGTGATGGCGCATTTATCCTGTTGGGGAAAGGGTCCACCTTTGCTCACTTTCTCATCTGCCAAACAGTAGCATTTGAGACACTGTTGCCTAATTACCACAGTTTCAACTTGTGTAATGTGATATCCACAGTCATCAGAATTTACTTGAGTCTCTTTTCTTCTTAACTGTCTGGCACTCCTAGTCTGGAATCAAATAAGCACTCTAACTTATTACTGCAAATTGTAGTCTGGGAGGGGCATGCCTCTACTCCAAAGCCTCCCCAAAGGCTGTCAGCTCTGCTTCTTGATTGGATATGTTGGATCTGAGATGCCAACTACCTAGGGTGTTTTCTCCTGTAGTTCCCATTGTTAGTGGGTTCTTTAAAAGTGTTGCTGTCTTTGTTGAGGCAAATTAACTCAAGGAGATAGGAACATATATCTCTGTCATGTGCCCCTGTAATGCTATCTCTCTTCAGACTTTCTAGTTCTTTTTTTCCCACATACTAGTGAGAACATTTCATTGAATTTTTTTTGAAAATTCATTACTTACAGGAATAGATGCTTGTTTTCTTCTGTTTTGTTTTGTTTTTTTCTGAGATAGAGTCTTTCTATGTAGTCCAGGCTGGCCTTGAACTGCTATGTAGCTCAGGCTGGCCTGGAACACATGTTCCTCCTGCCTCAGACTTTGGACTATTGAGATTACATTTGCGCACTATCACATCCAGCAAAGAGAGGTATATAATGGATTAAAAACTAGCTAAACAAGAAACTTTGAAGGTTGGGTTAAAATAGGCTTTTCTTTTTACTTTTTTATTAGTATTTATTTGTGGTACATAATGAATACATTCTTTAAGGGTAGTTGGCATATGTGCATGATACCTCTCAATTCTTTTTATGTCCCTTTCCCTTCCTGCCCCATTTCTTGGTCCCCGTACCATTTGCAAAAGATCTATCTTCCTGTTTCCTATTGTCTATCTTTTACTTTGCTCTTTAATTTATTTATGCTTTGGATTTCTCATGTAAGAGAAACCATGTAATATTTAAGCTTGTGTGTTTGATTTATTGCACTTCACGTGATGAATTTGAGCTGCATCCATTTCCCTACAAATGACTCAGATTTATCCTGCTGGTTAGCAAAGCAGAGGATAAAGAAACAAACGTGTTGATTACATGCATAGGTAGTACTCCTGCTCTTCTCCAGTTCTTTCACTGGAAGGATGGGATCAAAGCAAAATGGAGAAGGATGAAAATCAGTGCTGTCTTTTAGTGAGATATTCCAGAGGTCTTTATTTCATAGCATCTAGAAGCTAAAGACAAGAAAAGGGAAGATGCTATGGTTTCTCTTCTATGAGAAGCCCAAAGTATATATAACTTAAGGAGCAAAATAAAAGAAAGATGACAAGAGAGAGGGAGATAGACTTTGTGAAGCTGGAAGAGATCTGGGAAAGGAGGATTGGAGGGAGAAGGGAGAGGATGAAGTAAAGGATCAGGATCCAATACGAGTGTGTACCAATATTCCACAGGGAATATACTCAAGATATGTTACAGACATATACTAATTTTCACAAATGTAGTAGGTTGTGTTTGAACAGAAACCGTTTCACCTTGGGTCTCAGGATAGCTGCATCGGACGTGCAGAATAAGCAACAAATATTTGTTGCCCTGAAGCAGTGATGTTCTCAGGTGTTTGTCACTCAGAATGAGCTAGGCAAATGTTGCTGAAACATGAAATTAGAGAAGTACAGCAGTCAAACAGAAGTGGATGTCATTGCAAAGACAAAGGCATTTGCATAATTCAATAAAAAACCAATGGATTGTCTAAGGAAAAGGAAGCTGCTATAATATACAGACTCCTGGAGTGTTTCACTCGAAAACATCACTGTCTTCATTTTGCTTTGACCCTGTCCTTTCAGGGGGCACAGGCAACAGTGAGGACAGACATTGCCCTCACTCCCTGAGAAGCCTGCTGAGGTCTCCAGGGCCGGCAGCACATGCGCACTTCAGCGCACAGGCACAACTTCCCTTGGCGCTGAGTTTGAGCTCACATCTCAGCAGCATCCTGCCGCCACTGCAGCCGCTGGCGCTCTTGCTTCCTCTGTAACTCTTGCCAGTTCTCGGGAAGAGCTGAGCCCTGGCAACAATTGTGTTCATGACTGGTAGATGTGTCGGAGGAATTTGCTTCTTAGCAGCTTACAAATGACTTTGATGAATTTTCTCATTTGATCTTTTTTCCCTTTTGAGGAAATGTTTGGGTTCCTATCGCCTAGTCTTGTTTATATACCAATTAAGGCAGGAAGCAATTATCATCAATTATCATGTAAGACTAGCAACTGTCTTGTAATTACCATGTTAATTGACATTAAGTTTAGCTAGAAATTATTGTTGCCTCCTTACAAGTAAAAGCTAAAGAATGACATGTCAGGAGTGAAAAATATAATCTTTCCTTCTAAGAAGGTCTGTCTAGAGAGCACTTTTCTTAATGTTTGTATAGTCCTCATTGCTTCCGTCATTCATTCAAAAGCAAATGATAATGGCATGGTAGGCAGCCTTCAACATAACCTCCTCTAATGCATGCTGCCTGGATTTCCTACCGGATGTACGATGTAGATCCTCTCATGCTGAATGGGCCTGATCCTTATAACCAAGAGGATATAAACAAAATAATGTTGTGTTGACTTCCAATATTAGGGCAGGAAAGATATTACAGTTTCTGGCTTGCTCATTCCATGAAAAGCCAGCCAACATGTCAAGGGGAGATTCAAGAAACTCCATAGAAACAGGGGGTGGTGGTGCATGCCTGTAATCCCAGCACTGAGAAGCTGAGGCAGAAGGACTGCGAATTTGAGCCCAGCTTGTGCAAGTTAGTGACTTAGTGGAATTCTGTCTCAAAATGCTGAGTGTGAAGGCCCTAGGTTCAATCCTCAGTACCAAGAAAAAGAGAGAGAGAGAGAGATAAGGAAGACAGACAGGGAGAGGGAGGGAGGGAGGAAGAACAGAAGGAAGGAAAGAAGGAAGGAAGGACGAAGAAAGGAAAGAAGGAAGGAAGAAGAAAGGAAGAAAGGAAGGAAGGAAGCTTAGGAGAGGACAGCATGCAAAGAACTGAGGTCTCCTGCCAATACTGCACCGACCTGCAACCTTGCAAGTAAGCACTGCAGAAACAGCCCCTGCAGCCCAGAGAGGGCTTCAGAGGATGGTGGCCCCAAACCACATATGAATCATATCCTCATAAGAGACCCTGGGCCAAAACTACCTCCTTAAGGCATTTCCAACCCGTTGACTCACAGAAATGATAGGATATACAATAGTTAATATTCATTGCTGCTTTAAGCCACTATTTGTTAGACAGTAGTAGATAATTAATGCAGGTGGCAATTATTAGTGATAGCAAGAATGGTAATGCTAACTCTGATCCTCTAGGCAGAGAAAAGGTACAATCAGAAGTAGATTTGCTGTTTAAAAAGTGACAACCTTAATTATAGATAAAACCACAAAGCAAATGACTTTTAGCTAAAATGACACTGATCATGTAGATTCAGATGTGTAGTTGCATTCTCTCTGTGGGAAAGGTAAGTAGGCACCCAGACATTATGATGCCAGGATCTGAAAAACGAACTTATTTTCTAACTGAGAAAGCAGAAGCAAAGTTCTTGGAAAAAAGAATTATGACAGGACTTTTTTATCACTCATATAGATTTTCTGGGCCATATTTTCTACCTTTTTGTGTAAAGACAGGTAAGATGTCCCTTACTGTCAAATTGCTTTATTACAGACCCATCTTTACCCATCTGAAATGTAAAACTCTATGTTTGTACAGATGTTAAAGTTTGTGAAATATGTTTCAGCTAATTATATAAAGCAGTAAGACATAACTCTCTGAGATATAATTTGTAGAAATTATTCCTTCTCAATTACTTCAGATATAATTGAACTTAACATGAATATATTTTGTTCTGTTTTTTCTCCTTATACTGACAGTGGCTGTTTACACACACTATTAAAAATAAATGAAAATAAAACTCAATACATATTTCTCTTTTGAATAGGCTATTGTAATTTTGTATTATTTGTCCAATAGTGCACAAAAAGGATTTAATTTGTACAGCAATACCTCTAATTGGTATGTGCAGTCTTATTCTACACATGGGTTTTATAGTGCATTTTCTTATACATTGTCTTAGTTATAGGATACCAGCAATAAAAATGATATCAACCAAATAGGTATTTAGATACGTATTTTATCAAAAAGGAAACTGAAGCCAAGAGTAACATAGCAACCTAGGGAAGGTAGAGTTAGGCTTCCACATCAAGCTTTGTAAGAGCCAAAACCTGGAGTTGAAACTGTAATTGTCTAATTTTAGACTATGGTTACAGGTTGAGGTAGATAGAAGTGCTATTAAGTGATATTTTGTTCTGAGTTCCAGGAATTTGCTAATCCTGCCAGGACTTGTCTCCATTCTCTCAAGAGTTTCCAAGGAAGGTATATGCACAGAATCCACCTAGAAAAGCAAAATGCATTTTCATTAGTGTAATTTTGTTCTCAGCCTCCAATGCAAAACACTAATAGACCAATCTGGATCATGTGATCTAACTTCCCTAAAACCAAAACAAATTATTTCTTACCACTGCGTTGCAAAGCAAAGTCAGAAATGCTATACTGGAGAGAAGACACAAAGCTCTGAAGAGAGTGCAAACGAATCTTGCACTAAAGGCCTTGGTCACTGGCTCCTGATCTTCCCAGCAAGAGTTGCAAGATTCTAGAACTGGACACCATACAGGAAGATGAGCAAGCTTCCTAAGAGGGAGTAAGATAGACAGATCCATTGTCTGAGATGGGGCTGTCCTTGCTCTCAGCATTTGATCTACAGTGATGGAGCTGATGGAGGAAAGAGCACCTCTTTACATTTGATCTTTATTTCCTTTCAAAACCTTAATATGAAAATGTCATCCAACCAATCCCACAGACACAGTCTAGCTGAGTCAGATTCCTACCCCTTGTTTCAGGGAGGATACAGGAAAGAGCTACATACTCTCTGAAGCCAACCTCTCTGTGTTTTCCATCATGCTGCCCTCTTCTGAGGAACAGGATTTCTACCATGAGTTTTCTTTTCCTGGCTGTGTCCTGACTACCTGCTGAGTGATTTCACTGATTCTGGCTCCCCACTGATGCCAGGATGCCTGTGTGCCACCTGGTCCTGGTCATGCTCCAGCCACCATGCTCTGCTCACTTCCATCACATCTCCCTGCAGTGGCATCTTACCAAAATACCAGTGCCTGTACAGGTCATCCACCACCAACAGTCTCCCGTTGCCTGGTGCTCTCAGCATCCATCGAGAGCTTGGCTTCTGGCTTCTTCTGTCTGTACATCTTGACATGGGTCCAGCCCCTTCACTTGTAGATGATGATAGCAACTGATTCTCTGCATGCTTTACTACCTCTCAATAGTCCATTTCCAAACAAGAGTAGAATAAGTCACAGCGCCAGTCCTCTGCTCTAGCCCTGAATATGCACAATGATGTCTAAACTCCTTACCATGCCCTAGAACTGAGCCTCCACCTGCAGCCTCATGTCCTGCATGCCAGTGCCTGCATGACCAGTACCAGTGTCTACCTTGTTTCTATGTGTTAGGCCAGAAGCTTTCAGATGTTTTTGGCTGACACATTTTCAAATGTGTTTCCAGTGAGTGGCGATGCAACTTCCATTTGTCAGGAGAAGTGGGATAAGTTCTCAGTGGTCCCCCAAACCCTCTCATGCCTTCTATTACTGCAGTTTTGAAGCATGCACCCTCAATATACATGTTTTTATGAACTAAATCCTTATATTTAAATAATATACAATTGTATAGACATGCATCTCCTAATCAGTAAATGTGTAATAAGTTATGTATTGTAAGAAACATGAACAAAGTGCTTTATTCTTTTAGATAAACAGTGTAGGTCACTTCTGGTAAAAGTATTCAGAGTGAACACATGCTTTGAGCACTTCCTCACAAAGGCCCTACTAAAATTCAATTATTGCCAGACATGGTGTGGCACACCCATAGTTTTAGGAGCTCAGGAGACTGAGGCAGGAGGATCACAAGTTCAAGGAAACTTAGCAAGACCCTGTCTCAAAATAAAAAAGAAAATGAGGCTGGGGAGGTAGGTCAGAGTGAAAAGCCCCTGGGTTCAAAACATTACAAATTATCAGTGAAGAAATGCAAATATATAAACCCATCTAGACAAAGGGAATGGGAAAGGAAGTAGGACATAATTTTCAAAGAGGCAGACACAATTTTAAAGATAGAAAATTTGTGGTTCACAACTAAATCAGCAGACTACAGAAAAAAGTACATCTAAATCTCTGCAGGTTGGGACTCAATAAGATTCAGATGTTTTTGAGCTGCAGAAGCCTAGCAAGGCTCAGCGGTCAGAAAGGCCAGATAGGTCTGAAGACAGGCTATGAGCTGGGGCTGAAAGCAGTAGGAGTGGCCAAAAGTCAAATGCAATGGTGTCAGTCACCTACACCTGTGAGTCTACTCTTTAACCATACCCCCTGCCTCCTTGGTTCTCTACCATATATATACATATAAAACCAGTAAAGCACAATAACTCATAATTGAGAAAGAACTCATACAGATCAATAAGAAATGTGATGGAAAGATACAAAGGATGCAGTAAGAATGGATATTTCACACAAGAAGAAATCTAAGTAGCCAATCAACATCCTTCATAGTTAATCAAGAAAATGAAGATCAAGACCAAAAGGAGACAATATATGATATTCACTCCATGGGAAAAATTAAGAAAACTTAAAATAAGTGTTCCTGAGAAATATAAAATGGCAAAATTCTTATAAATAGCAGGTGGGAATGCAATTTAGCAAACACTTTTCCATTGCCATATGTATTACACTATGCAAATGACTATCACAATGGACCCCTAAATCTCATTGATTTGACACAATACAAATCCCACAAAAAGTCTCTAGTCCTCCATGTCAGCGTTTTCATTACATGGCTCTTCTCGAAGTGGTGACCCAGGTTCTGTCCACCAGTGGCTCTGCTGTCTCAGAGAGCTGAATTTCTGGTTGAAAGACTGTCCAGAGTGCTGCGTGGCCAGATGTTCAGTGGGTTCAATCACCTCCACTCACTGCAACCCTAAAAGTGTACTCATCTGCCTGCAAACGAGGCTGGAAAAGGTAGACTCCTTTTATCTCCAAAGAAAATCAGATTTGTGGACATCTAGTGGAATGTCTTATAAATTTAAGTATAATTACACCATGCAGACCAGAAATTCCTTTTCTAGGTATCCTGGAGTGACTGCTCAAAGACCCCAGGGGAATTTGTGTGCATAACTCACCAGAAGATTCATATTCATATACAAAGGGTGATTGAAACACACAGCAAATGTTTACACTTACAGTGTTGCAGTAAAAGACACATTGCCATTAAGCCCTCTCAAAATACTCCCCCTCCATGCAAGCACACTTGCCTCATCATTCTTGCCACTTTTTGAGGAAGTTCTGGAAGTCTTCTTTTATGGGGTGTGGTAAAAGAAAAATGTGGTGAATGCTGCTGCTGAGCTCCATCCCATGGAAAGGACAAGTTTATTAAAACATTAGGGTATGTTCTTACCCACCTCATTCAGTGGATCTGGCATCACAGGACTTCTGGCTCTTCCTCAAATTCAAAATTACAATGGAAAGGAAACATTTTTAATTGATTTGAGAAGGAAGAGTATTTTGAGGGGGATTAAGAGCAATGTGTATTTTACCGCAATAAATTTTTTTTAACTTAAATACTCACCATAGTTTTCAATCACACATTGCAAGTATGTTCCTGGAAATATTGTTCCTAATAGCCAACCCTGGAAAAAATTCAAATAGCTACCACCAACAACCACAAATAACCCAAATATTTACCCATAAAGACCTGGAAACAATCCAAATATCCTCCAATACAATCATGGAGACAATCCAAATATCCATCAACTCGTGAAGAAATAAATAATGACTTATTTGTCAGATGGGATGTCCACAACAATAAATGAATGAACTGTAATCACAGACAATAAAAAGGTACATTTCATAAACAAATGTCGAATGGAAGAAAAGCAAATTACTACAGTTCATTGAAATACATTTGCTTTCACAAATCTTAACTAAATAATTATAGAAAGTTGTTTAAGGGACACCTTCATCTCTTCAAAAATTATTGTGAAGTAGGTAGGAGAATGACAGGAAAAAGAGAGGAATGTACAGCTAAATGTAATAGGACCAATAATATTCTCGTTAATAAGTTAAGTAGGTTCATAGTACCCACTTTATTACTCTAATTCTTAACTCATACATATTTAACACATAAGGGAAAGTTTCTATTTGTTTTAGAAGTCATGATTATTTGATACCTTTTTATGTTCTTTATAAAAAGAGGGGGAAACATGAGAAAGGAGCTGATAGAGGCAGGAGAAGTTACCCAAAGAATCTGTTTCTGCCTTCAGGGTGAAATGTTCCTTAGACCTGATTCCACTTAGGTAGCAGCCTTGTTGACCCCGTAGGGCTTACATTGGAAAAGACCCTTCTGTCATCTACCCCCAATAACCAAGGGAAGAAGGCAGGACCTAGGGCATGGAAGTTTGGCAGAATCTTTGAAGAATCTAACTTTTAGGATGAAGGCTGGAAGAAATGAAAGCAATGTCTTCACTCTGCTGTGCACTATTTATTATAAATAAAGGGCATTTGGGGGACCTTCCTGTTGTTCCCTATCATCCTTCTTACACAATGAGATTTCCATTACAGTACATGGACTTTTCCTTCTCAGTACTGAGGATCAAACCCAGAATCTCCCATGTGCTAAGTATGTACACTACCTGTAAAGCTACATTCCCAGTCCAACATCTTTTAAAAATAATCAGAAGATGGAGAAAAAGGGAGCTCTAATATGGCAGAACTTAAGACAAATGTACCTAAAGCAAAATTTTGAGTAATAAATACAGTAATATATGGTTATTATAATTATTATATAAATATTATAATTAATATTGCTATTCAGTATACATGTATGACACATACAGGTGCATGTGGTGTATATATGTGTGCATTCATTTACAATTCATTATATACAGATAAATTCAGGCACTGTTCTAAGAAAGGGAAAGGCATGAAATCGACTCTTTCCTATCAAAGCACTTTGATTCCTAATTCTCTTACTGGTAAACCTCACTATCTTCATCTTCTTCATGAGTATTGTTTTCAGATTTTGATGGCATGCATCTTGCACTCCTTGCTCAGTTTCATTTTGCAATGTAAGGGTTTCTGCTGTAATAACAGACATTTGCTACTTCCATAATTTGGTGTTGATAACTGTTGGCCTATCTTGGCATCTTTTTGCCATTGCCCTTGCACAGAAATAAAGGGAAAGGTGAAATATTAGGAGTCTCTGGGGTGCAATTTTTAAATGAATTCTTTGGCTCTGAAGTGTTGAAAAGTCACAACACATACCGAGAGGAAAGCAGGTCCGCAGAATGTCATCTGGGGTCCTTCCAAGGAGACCACCAGCTCCTTAAGCATGAGGACTATCACTTTATCTTCATATCTCATGTCTGGAGAATAGAGTTCCTGAACTTTCAATGCAAAAAAATTATTTTTATATTAAGATTAAGTAATCTTACACAGGACCTGACTTCTAGTTGAATACACTAAAACACATGAAATGAGACATTCTATTTTTGGGGGGGATCCATGGGATTATTAGCAAGTTGTTTTTACCTAGCAATGGCCTGAGTAACACTTACCAATCTGCTGTGGTGGTAAACACATGCACCACAAGGTTCTTCTTCCCTGGGTTCTAATTTCAGCCCCATGTTCACCAGGTGTGTGCTTTAGGTAAGGTACTTCACTCTCAGACCTGAGATTCCTCCTTCATAAAACAGGGAAATAGAACCTGCTGCAAGAAAAGATTAAATAAGATAATTAGGAAGTTCCTTTCCTAAGGACAGTGCTCGGTATGTGTCAATCCCTTTCAATTTGTACCTTTTAGCTCTGGTTTAAGCTTATCATGCCACAAAGGTTGTTCTCTCCCTTTTCCAAATGACAGCCACTCAGATTATCAAGCACAATTATGGTGTCTTCCTTTCCAGGCTATTCCAAATGGACCAAGATGGCCAGTAATGTGGCAGATTTTATGTTCCTCCTGTGATAACTCTGCAGAGGGTCAATATGATCTTCACTGAAAATAAGTGAAGTGGGTCTAATAGGCAGCATCTCCATTCCTGTAAGAAGAACCAAGACCAGAGAGGTGAAGTAGTTTGCCTGATGGCATCCAGTTGATTCAAGCTGAAACTGAACTAGAAGCTAACCTCTACCCCCAGCACCGTTTCTTCCCTGTACCTGGACATTCCTCATCCTCCTACATAACCATGGCAGACACTATGTGATTTTAAATTAGTCACTTGTCAAGCCTCAAAATGAGATGTTGTTTTCACACAGTCTTGCTATAATTAAGTCATCAGCACAACTCATGAAAACAAAATTGTGTCTTTTTAATTAGTGTCTTGAATGTGAATTAATGGTTCATTATTCTTTCTCATCTCAAGCTGAGATCATTACTAAAGTCTAAAGAAATAATAAATAGCCAGATAGGGAAATTCAGAATGGCATGCAGAGAGTCACTTCGCCTCCTTGGAATCCCAGTGCACAGGAGGGACCTAGGAGGCCTGGTCCCCAGACTCAGCAGCATAAGGACAATGGGAAGCCAAAGAAAGCATCTAACATTTAGAGTTGGGTCACTTCACAGCAAAGATGCACTATGCAAAGAATAAGAAGACTTTCTGAAAATACTCTCTTGGGTCCCTGTGAGGTTTCTTGGATTTACATCAGCAATCAATTCTATATATCCTACCTAAGTCCAATATCTTCACTCTGGATCCAAGAAGTCAGAGGTATCTTTTATTCATCACTGCAAATACTTGTTGAGGATCTACTATGGGGATCCTAGATCACTAACATGTAGTCCCTGACTTCCATTATGAGATACAGAAGTGCATGAAAACTGGCCACACTACACAAGGCCAAGTTCATCCAGCAAGGCTGATTGGCTATTTTCCTACTGTTCAGAGATATCTTGCAGAACAGCTGATATTTCAAAACCAAGGTGTAGAAAAATGAGTAAATAGCTACGCCCCTTCCTCTACTCAATGCTAAATAGCATAACTTTTTCTACACTCTGCAACATTTTTCATGATCCTTACTTGAAAGAATCTGCTATATAACACAATAAAAGTACTGATTTTAATTTTAGCTGTATTTACTGAGTTCCCCTATTATGAGAAATGGTGGAAGTTATTAAAGATACAGCCACTGGGGTCGGTCTATAGTGTGGGTGGCCACTGTTCTCTGTACAAAGAAGCCAAATTGTAATGATGATCACGTGCTGTGATTAATTGAGAGTCAATCTAATCCCAGTGGCTAAGACTAATCTGGGGAGGTGACTTTCCCTTCAAAAGCCTCATCTGTGAAATGAAGAGGTTAAACACAGGCACTAAGCTTTCTGTGCTGCAGGTCTATGATTCTACAGTCTTTACGAAATATGTTTCTGCCTTGAAGCCCAGTCCGAGTGATTCCATCCATAAGGACAGCACTGAAACTCAGGTAAATGGTAGGGTGTCTGACGGTTGAGAGAAAGTAAAATCCATTGTCTCAGAACATTTAGGGAGAACTGAAAAACTGCATCAGAAAGTACCCAGCCACCTTGCTTGTAATCATAAAAAGGAGATGGAGACAGAGAACTGTGGAGGCCCAGGAGCTGGGCTGTAAACAAGGGCATGTTAGCAAAATGAAATGTTTGCCAGGAGCAGGGATCCATAAATTTTCCATGACACCTGATTGATTCCTTAGAATGAGTTCCATTTCTCATTTGTAAATCTAGCTGATGAGTTCTTTGGTTGCCCTCTACCCTGCACCAGACAGTATGTTCTGTCTACAGATGAATTTCTCCTACTCCCATCAAACAATCAACCTCCATCTACTTTCCCTTATCACTACCAAGCTCACTGGAGCTTTCAAACATTTGGCTTATAAAACAGTGACATTACTGAAGACAAGACACTTGACAAAACTGAGGCAAAAAAAGTAACAAAGATTGATGGCATTGACATAATGAAACACAGCAGTGGCGCTCAGGATAAAATGCTGGATTTCCTTATGACTTGAGTTTAGTTCCTTTCTCATACAACTTGTCTCAACTTTTTCCAGTTATGGCACACAAAAAATGTTAATATTTGTCCAACATATTGGAAGTAGTAGTTGAGACTACTTGAAATTGGATGAGATAGCCCCAGAAATTCTGCTTCCCAGGTATCCCACCCGAAGGACTAAGAGAATAGCTCAGAACATCTTTTGTATCAGTCAGGGAATTTATGTCAGCTGTTGTAACAAATAATGAAAATCTCAGCAGGTTAACTCAAGCTTGGTTTATTTCTCAGTAGACCATCATCTAACTAGGGAATCGATGTGACATGTGGTGTCCTAAAGCTTAGGTATTGCTGTGTGGCTCTGCCATTCTCCAGATTCTTATATATACAGTGATGACTTATATACAGCCTGGTAATAAGCAAAAAGAGAGAGATGGAGAAAGAAGAGAGCCACGGGACATTTACAGTGACACATCCACCACTCCCTGCTATGTTCCATATCCTAGCTATGTGGCCCATATGGCAAGGGACCCCAGCGTCCTGGCTGTCTGTAGGGAACAGGGGAAGGGGACGTTACCAGAACCTCTGCAGTGAGTCCTGGTCTCCTGCTAGCCCCGGCAGCACATGGTGAATTACAGGAAAGGTAGAAAAATGAGACTGAGAAGAAGCTGAGCTTTGGGTCTGATCAGTGCTGCTCTGGGCAGCAAAGATGACAGCCCCCACCGTACTGCACCTTTTATTCAGTACATCAGGAGAAACAAAGAGTAACAAATGACTTGCAGAGAGTTCAGTACAACCTGCATAAATAAGATGTAACAATCCAAGAACAAGGAGGAACTGAGTAGATGTTTGCTCCTCCCAGGATGTCTTCAACTCCCAGGATGTTTCTTGTCCTGGAGAATCACAGACAGCATCACAGGATCATTGAGGTCTCAGTTGTGACCGGAGGCCAAAATGCAATTATGTCTCAGAATTCCATAGCTGGGCTGTAGGCAGGAGAACTAGGCTAACCAAATGATTTTTCCCTAAAATTATGTAGCGTTGCTCCCGACAGCTGTCTAGAGGTAAACAATGGGGTGGGGCAGCACCTGGCCAATGTCTGCTGCAGGTAAAGCTCAACTTGTCCTCAAAGTATGGGCTATGATTAGCAGTTCTGGCTCCAACTGTCCTTTTCAGCAATACAGATGTTCAGGTCTCAGCTTAGGACTCTACGTGTCATAAGATTCCCCAGGTGATTTTATTTTGAGAAACATCTAGCCTGACCACTCATACCTTCAATCATCATCAAAACTACTGAGCACATCAAAACAGAAAATAAGTGTAGTCAATAAAAGTTTTGTATGACTAAGGTCTACAATCAAAATGTATGGATTGAGTACGCAAAGAAATTCACCTGTCATGCAGGAAATTAACATTTAATAACCACCTACTTTGTATAAGTACAAAGCAGGACACAGCACATACATTATCTTATATAACGCATACTACAGTCCTGCAGGAAGGCTCATGATCTCTGTTAAAGAAAAATGGTAAAAATAAATTTGATGTGTAAAGAAACATGCTGAAGAGCACCAAGAGAGTGAGAGAAAGTCCCAGAGCCAAGGTGTTTGGAGTCTGTACTCTCACCACTCCACCATGCAATAGCTTAGGTACCTTTAAACCTTGTACTTTAGAAAATGGAACAGGCCAGACATGCCTGTATTCACACCACTCTGCGAGGCTGAGGCAGGAGAAGTGTAAGTCTGAACCCAGCCTGGGCAACTTAGTAACTTAGAGAGACCCTGTCTCAAAAACTAACGATTTCATAAGGGCTGGGCATGTAGCTCAGTGAAAAGCCTATGGGTTCAATCCTCAGTATTGCATTTTTTAAAGATGGAAGAACAGAAAAAAAATTGAAAGCTTCTGAGAATTACATAATTTTGAAGAGAAAATGGAATGTTCGATAGAGGCTTAAAACAAATTTTAAATTTTCAAATTATTTAGTGAAAATGCAGAAGATTGAATCTAGACCCATATCTCTCACCACCATGTACTAAATTAAATTCAAGATGGACCAAAGATCTAAATATTAAAACAGAAATGTTTAACTGTGGAAGATAAAATAGGTAAAACTCTTGAATATATAGGCATAAGCAAGGATTCTGAATAGAAGCCCATTTGCACAAGAAATAACATCAAGAATCAACAAATGGGACAATAACAAATTTAAAATTTCTGCACATTAAGGAAACCACCAAAGAGTGAAGAGACAACCTACAGAATGGGAAAAGAATTTTGCCAACTACTCCTCAAACAGAGGGCTAATATCTACAATATATAAAGAAGTAAAAAAAAATTACATTCCCTCAAAATAAAGATCACATCAAAAAATAGACAACTAAAATGAATAGACATTTCTCAAAAGAAGAAATACAAATGGCCAATAAATATGAGAAAAAACATTTAACACCTCTGGCCATTAGAGAAATGCAAATTAGAACAACCCTGAGCTTCCATCTTACTCCAGAAAGAAGACCTATCACTGAGAAATCAAATAATGATGAACTCTGGAGAGGCTGTGAGGATAAAGGAGCCCTTCTACATCATTGGAGGGAATGTAAACTAATACAATCACTATGGAAATCAGTATGAGGCTTCCCCAAAAAACTAAAAATAGAAATTCCATTTGACCCAGCTAATCCCCTTCTTGCCATCTTCCCAAAAAGAGTTAAAGATCATGTTATAGTGATACATGTAGACCCATGTTTATACCAGCACAACTCATTAAGGCTAACTCTTGAAAGAGACCTATATATCCATAATAGATGAATGGATAAAGAAAAGGTACTATTTATACACGAGAGAGTACTAATCTGTTATAAAGAAGGATAAATTTTGAATCATTTGTAGGTAAACAGATGCACCTAGAGACCATCATGTTAAGTGAAATGAATCATACACATAGGCTTAAATATCACATCGTTTTTCTTATATGAGAAATGCAAAATATAAATAAGTTAAAAAGCAAAATAAAAGGTGGATAATAGGAAACAAGGGGATGGATCTTTTGTAAATGGGTAGGGGCCCAGGAGATGGAGGGAGGAGGAAAGGAGGGGAAAGAGAGGGGACATAAAAAGAATTAAGATAGGTATGTATATGCACTGACTCCCCAGAGTGAATTTATCATTATGTACCACAAACATCCACTTATAAAAATAAAAATTTTAAAAAAGATGGAACAAAATTAAAACATAAAAATGCAAATTTCACCAATTTAAAAATTATCAAAAGTGATGTGATTTCAACATTGGAGAGTGCACCCAGAAGGGAGTTTCCCCACCACCATCCCAATATCCTTGGGCAGAGAAGGTGAGCCGCACAGATGCCAGAAGTACCCCTTGCCCCCGCTTGGAAATGAGAAGACATGTAAACAAGCCTCAAAAACAGACTTCCGGATCACCTACAGCAATCCCAAAGGGAAACGAGATGGAATACTCTGATACTCAACTACCTGGACTCCCTGAATGAGAAACAAAAGTGGATCCGGGAAAAATGAAATCAAAAATTATTACTCAGATAACAGCAAAGATTGTGCTCATAGTGCAAGACATGATTAATAAATCTAGAGAGGACACAGATAAAAAAATAGAGGA
>NW_004624735.1:21675929-21730421 GCF_000247695.1 Heterocephalus glaber | reverse complement strand
AAATAAGAACCAAGATACTCATGTAATGGTACAAGATCCCAATGATGAATGTAACTGTATTTTATACCTAAAATGTACCAATAAACTTAACGGGAAAAGAAAAAAACGTTGGAGGGCAGGAAAAAATGTAAGTTTTATTCTTGCCATTGTGAGAACTGCACGTGCCTATGCTTACTTAAACTGGAAAACAAATATCAGCCATTCTTCATCAGGATTAATCTTGAATTAAATAGTCTCGATTACTCTAAAGTTGAACAAAATGCAATTTCAAAATAGAAAGATTCTATTAAAATTAGATTAAAAAGAGTGCTCACAGGCTGCTCCAGTCAGTTTTAACCTCAGCGAGAAATGTAACATTTCCTGTGCACATATGATTATACCCTCGCCATTGGCTGATTTCCATAAGAACTGTATAACTTTGGAAGATCGTTATAAAACTAAATCGTATCCCAGTATAAACAGAAGAAGAAGAATCCATTTAATGGGCAAGGACATGGGAGACTAAGATGCACTCTGAGTTGCTTGCCCCTCTCCTGTGCACTACTTGTTAAATCCTACACAATCTATTATACCTCACTGGGGCTTTGTTGGCGTTTGTAATGACCTCAACAAAGAGAATATTCCTCATGGTGTGGACTAGAGTGAGTGAGCTCATGAGTAGGTGAGCATAAGAATATTGGAAAAGACTATTAAAAACTGTATATTCCTAAGCCCCATGCACTAGAAATTCTGATTTAAAACATCAGGACTCATACTGGAATCTGAATGCATAAAAACTAGCCGAGGTGATGTCCACACAGGTAGCCCTGAATATTACCTTGAGAAATAATAGTTAATATCTTCTGCAGCATAGCATTCCTTCACTGTAGTTCCCTCACTCTTTTGATGTCCTTAAAGCAGGTCTCCATTTCTTGTTTGTCTCACTTATTGCTTCTTAGCTCCTTGCCTGGAACTTTGGGATACAATTATTTTTGATCTGTCATCCTCAACAAATACTTGTTTCATAAATGAAATAAAGAATGAGTAGATAAAATAAAGAAGGATAAAATGAATGAATGAATATCAGATACAATAGACTTCATTGCAATATATCATATTCCCTGTCTCCTGAGGGCTGAATCAATATTCTTTCCTGTTCCCATGCCAAACAGTTTTAAGGGAAAATGCATATTCCATTGTTCATGCTAACTAACACTAAATGAATCAAAATAGCATCTACTTGTTCTAAGATGTGTCTTCTCCTAAAAAATAAGATGATGTCCTAATTAGTCACCTGACTTATCAAGACTGATAGCATCCATATTGAATCAAGCGCTGACCTCCCTGTGCACTGTGGTCAAGGGCTTTAATGCTATAGACTCTGCCCATCCTAGACCAGTTCTCCATCCTGCAGCCAGTTTCAGACAGTGAAAACTGGAAACACAGTAAATCCTACTCACACTAAAATAGGACTAAGACTTTTTTCTGTATTTCCTATTTTGGAAGTATCATGAGACTCATTGAGGTGGTGTTCTTTTAATAAAATATGTTTAATAAATGTAATTTTACCTGACTTTCTGGGAAGTCAACAGTCAGTATTACAAAGCCTCTGTCTAGCACAGAACCACAGAAACCCCAGTGCATGAGGATTCCACAATCTCTGCTCTAGTATAAGCCTGAACCTATATGTCAGGTGTGCATCATGGGTTTCCCAGAGTTATTTTTCAAGAAGAAACAGGGACATACAAAACCTCTTATATGCATTCATATATTTACTCATACATTCATTAACAAATTTTCATTGGAGAACTGTATTATCTAGGCACTAGGAACCAAACATATTAGACAGTCAAGTGAAAAAAATGACTCTGTGTAATGACCGATGCAGTATATGTAACAAGGGCTATGATGAGTTCCCTCTGGGAATAGTAGGAATGCAGAAAACAGACACATCTGCTCCACATGTAGAGTGAGGCAGGGTCAACATGTATACAATGGACATTATGCTCCATCTAAGATGTGTCAGATGAAGGACATTGCTAGAAAGATGAAATAAGGTAAGTATATCGAAGAGAACAAGGATAGCAAAGGCTCAGAGACAGTAAGAGGCTGGTGTCAGTAAAGTTGTATTTTGTCTTCTCTAGAACACAAAATTGGAGAAATAAATACAGGAAGGTTAGTATTGGCCATATAAGCAAATGCCTTGTCTTTCAATGCATTTAACTTGATGAAGCACTGTAGGATTTTAAGTGAGAGGATATCAGGACAAATTTTGCATTTTGACATGTAGCAGAGTAGCAGTAGAACTAGACTGAAGAATGGTACTGGGACAAAAAGGGTGGTTGGTAGGTACTGCATTTGTTTAGGCAAGAGAGTGAATGCTGGAACCAAGACATGGATTGAAAGTTATTTCATCAATAAATAAATTCAAGTCCTGATCCCCAGTAGGTGTGAACAGGACTTTATTTAGACATAGTATGCTTGAAGATGTAATCGAGTTATGATATAGTCGTGATCGTTTATGTTTGTGTCTGGTCCAATGTCTAGCATTCTTAGAAAAAGAAAATTTGGACACAGAGACACACAAAGGAAGAAGGTCAAGGGCCAATGGTGGCAGAGTTTGGAATGATGCATTTTGTAGGCTAAAGAGTATCATGGATTGCCAGCAGACTCCAGAACCTGTGAAGAGGAAAAGGAGGAGCCTTCAGAAAAAGAAGGGCCTTGGGTTCATCTTGACTTAGACTTCTGACCTCAGAAATGTGAAAGAACAAACTTCTATTGTTTCAAGCCACCTGGATTATGATATTTTGTTACAGCAGTCTTAACATGTAGAAATAGAGAGTGGAGGGAGAAAAAGGTTATCTGTAGTTAGTAAATACAAACTTTAGAATTCAGAGATTAAAAAATGGGTTTAGAAAAAGAGTAGTAGGTCAAGGTGAACCCAAAGCTTTGTACTTTCCTCAATGTTAGAAACAAGAAGGGTGAGTGTCCAAGAGCTGAAAGAGTCAGACAGGCAGATGATTTCAGTGGTCTGTAGATAGGCAGAAGAGGCCAGCTGGGGTCTCACAATAACACAGGAGAGAAGCCTGTCCCAGGCACAGTGTAGAGACTGAGGTGCCTTTGGAAAGACTAGGAAGAAAGCAATGCATGCTCATTAGTGCTATCTGCTGTGTGACTTAGGAAACAGGCACTTCTCCTTCCTCTTCTTCAGTCCGAAGGCTAATAGATTTCACTTAGCTTTACAAATCCCACTTGATTCAGCTGAGTCTTGTCCACTGGTGGCTCGTGGACCTGCCCACTCTGTTTGCCTGCCTAATACCCATTGTCTGTTCTCCCTACAGTTCCCCTCTGTTATTCAATAGTTAGTGCCTGAGTTTCAGTGCTCAGCACCTTAATTTTCACTTCTCCCTTCCTGTTCTTTTATCCTTTTGTCTTCAAATATGTCTCTGCATGCAGTCCAGAGTGCTCCTCCTAACTAGAAACCTGACTTCAATCACACAGGGGCTCCCCAGAACCCAAAAGAGGGTCTGATTCCTTTGACTGGTCCACTCTCTCACCTGTGCTCCAGGGCCTTCTCTGGTCTCGTCTCTGAGTGCATCTCTTTCATTCGTGAGACCCACTATTACTCCACTACTCAGAGTTCTTCAACACCCCTTGAAATCCCACCGTGGACCTTCTATGGTGGCAGTGCCCCCACAATCCTGTACTATGCATTACAACCCTCTATATACTACAGTCACAGAATAGTGAATGCATCCTATTTATGGTCTCAGCACCTAGCAAGGTGACACACAGTAAGCCCACAAAAGTCATGATGAATGAGAGCACAATGACTTAAATCCTGCTGGAAGGTGGCCTTCCCTCCGTGCGAATAGTGCTCATGTAAACAGTCTGGGATTTTCCTATCAGGGCCAGGTGATTTACGAGTTGTATGACTGATCAGGCTTCATGTACCAGGTGTCACCTCTGCATTCAGCTTCACTGATCAAGAAAATGAATTCGATTCTGGATCTCTGTCCTACCGATAGCAGCTTGCCAGGAGAAGTCATTAATGCAGTAAATTATCTTCCCAGCTGTTAATATCATGTACCGTCTTGTTTTGTGTCTTTTAGTTCAGCTGCGCATCAATTTGTGCTGTGATATCTACATGAATATCTTCATTTCATCAGTACTACTGTCCATCTGTTTGGCTGAGCGTTCAATTACTGAGCTGTGGCCAGGAATGGAGGCATTAGCCAGAGTGAATGGTACCTTCTCCCAGACAGAAGGGCAGCCCTGTTTCCAGTTCTCCCGCCCCTGCTTGCCACCGGATGCAGACTGGCAGGCACAGAGCAGAAGATTAGAAAAGCCAACCTTAATCAGAAAGTTAGAAGCAAAAGGGGCATCTGTCTTCTCTAAGACAGAGACCATGCCAAAAAAAAAAAGCTCACTGGAAAATACCAAAGAATTACCTTGGCTTCTTTGGCCAAGTCCCCAGTCTGCAATCCTCCATCTAACAAACACCATTCATTCATTAAAAACAAGCTAGCATGAGCCTACTATGAGCCAGAGGCTGTGAACTCAGAATGTAAATGCAGTAGTCTCTGAATTCACATTTTATCTATTCTATGAGGTCCACAAATATCTCTTGGGAACCTACCATCTACCAGGCACTATTCTAAGTCCTGCAGTAAAGCACTGATTAAGACAGAGGTCGTAGCCCCAGATTCTGAGGGGGTGATATTAGGTCATCAGATTTGCAGAAAGAACTGTCCAGGCAGGAAGAACAGCTCTTGCAAAGCCTCCAAGACAGAAATGGGATTGGCGTGTTCAGGGAGAGAGCAAAGTTAGGATGTGTGAATATGAGGAGGTGCCAGGAACAGGCAGCTGCCAAGGGAGTGGCCTTCAGATCTTGTTCTAATGTTGTGGAAAGACTAAAGGATTTTAAGAGAAGTGCTGACATTTTCTACATCAGAAAGATACTGAAGCAAGATGACCTGGTTGTCCCCATGGGGGGAGTGGGCTGCTGAGGAGCTAGGCTGGGGGCAGGTGGGCCAGTGAGAATGATGGCCTTTGTCAAGGTGAGGAATGAGATAGCCTAAGTGGGTTGCCATGGTGAACATAGTGAGGAATGACAGGATTGGAGATGCACCCAATGGTATAGTGAACGGGACTTCCTAATGGAGAGTACCGGTTTCTATAAGTCAGAACAATTGAACTCAATGGTTTGTGATATGAGCTACTTGGTGCATAGCAGTGTCATTTATTAAGGTAAGGAAGGCTTGGGAATGGTTAGCCGATCTGTAGTAGAAAATCAATAGGACTGGTACAGATGCATTGTGTTGGAGATGCTATCAGACATCCAAGGAGGACGCAAGTGTGCCAGTTTAAGGAAGATGGAGAGGAGGCGGCAGCAGGTGCGGGTGCTGAGACAGGAGCGCAGGGGGCTCAGAAACCTGGCACAGATTGGCTGAGCATCTGCCATATGCCAGGCATTAGACTGGAATCTCCTGGGCACGATCTCATTTCACCCACGCTACAAGGGAGAAGTAGTTCCCTAGATGGCTCAAGGCTCAGGAGTGACAGCCCCATAGTCTGCTCGCATCTGCACTTGATCTCCACCACATTCTCTCTGCATGACCTTCAGCAAGTTACTTCGCCTCTCAAGGTCTTTGGTTTCTTATCTGCAAATTAGAGATTAATAATACAATCTTTATGAGGTGTAAAAGAGGAAATGCATGTAAGTATCATATCACGGTTTGCACATATAAACCGATAGCAGTAATAGATGTTATCAGCACTGTGAAGAGTATGTTATTGGATATGAGTTCAGCAAATAAAACTAATCAGGTTTGGGGGAGAGTTGCCAGCCCAGGGACCCATAGTGATACCTCCAGGCAAGGATCCACAGATGTCCTTAATCCAAAGACACCCTTGAACCCTGTGATATACAAGTTCTCATCTCCATTACTACTAGCTGCCTGATACTGGAGGGCACTTACCGTTCTGAGACTCAGTCTCCCCATCTGCAACCTGGGAATGCAGACTTCTAGTGTGCACATTATCCAGCCCGGAAACCAAACTAGTGGCCTCAAGTGGCCACAGAGATACCAAGCCAAGAATAGAATTCACCCCCATTACTTCTACACATGGACAATAGAAGAACAAATTGCTTTTGCAATATCTTCCGGTGGAGCAGGGCTAAAGAAAGTCAATTGTGAAATATTCTCAGTATTCTCAGAGTTGTTCTGAAACACACAAAAAAGTGACATAAAAATTGAGGGATAAGTGCTGCTAGCAAAGAAGACAGATGCAGCAAACTGTGTTCATAGGAACACGGCAATTTTATCTCAATTTGGTGCAAGACAGCTCCAGTCTATTTAACAAATCCACCTGGCTGCTTCAAAATGTCATTGATTCCACATTATAATGGGGTCCCAAACGGGTGTAGCCAATCTGACCTCAGTCAGGAGAGTTTCAGAGAAACAGAAGGGACTGTATTGGCTGAATTGGGGGAGTAGATCTCAGGGCATGGCAGAGGGCCCCACAGAAACGCAGGGTGACTCAGCTGTTCAGGTCTCCCCAAACACTCCTTCAACAGAGAAACAGTAGTGTACATTCGCTGGTTACATAGCATGCAACTGCACTTCTCAAGCACACTTGCACATCAGTAAAAGGGATGCTATTTTTCTTTCTATTCTATCCATGAGGAAACTGAGGCAGAGATATTTAGACCCAGAACATCTTCCCTCCACGTGTATGCTCTTAATCAGTGTGCTGTGTAACTTCTCACAGGCTGCCCACAGGAAGGAAAGACAAGAGGGGAATGCGATTCCTTCCGCTGCCAGAGGCTGCCACAACAGACCCCTCAGGACATAGATGGTGTGACTGAAAAATTAGTGTTTAAATATTTTTTTAAAAATCATTACAGTAAAAGACACATTGGCATTAATCCTCTCAAAATATTCTCCTTTGCTTTGAACACAGTTACCCATCACACTTGCCACTTTCTGAAGCAGGTCTGGAAGTTCTTTTTCGTGTCAATGCCTCAAGGTCCTGAATCAATTCAAAATATTTACCTTTCATGGTCGTTTTGACATTGGAGAAGAATCAGAAGTCACACAGTGCCAGATCCAGTAAAGTGAATGGATGAGGACACTGTAAGTGTTTTTGCAAGCCTGGCTTTCTGTGGATGTTACTCAGCAGCAGCAGCATTCACCATACACTTTGACCACACCATGTAAAACTCCAGATGTGTGGAGGGTGAGGGAGAAGGGAATGAGCAGGAGTCTGGCAACTCCACAGAGGCCCGAGAGGTGCCAGCAGGGGTAGTTTCTAGCACCAGAAGAACCACTTGGGCAAGTCCCACTTTCCCTACAAGAGCTTTTGACTGCTGCCCAGGTATGTTTGGTTGGTTTGGAGGGCAGGTCCTGCCACCCACAGAGGGTTTGGACTCATTCCTGCTGGATCCAGGATCTAATGGAAGGAGCTGTCAGAAAGGAAACAGACCACTGAGGCTAGCCAAGAGGCATTCGCTGTGCTGCTGATGGAGAGTATCTGGCCTAGAATGATTGTGGGTTAGTGGAGCTTAGATCATATGAAGATCAAAAAGTGGAGAACATCCCCAAAGAATTAAAAGAATCATACCACAGCGATATAGGCTCACCCATATTTATTAGCAGCGCAGTTTGTAATAGCTAAAACTTGGAAACAGCCCAAGTGCCCATCAACCGGAGACTGGATAAAGAAGATGTGTTGGTTTTTTGGGGGTTTTTAAAAAATAAAACAGAGCACTACTCAGCCATGAAGAACAAGAAACTAGAGCCATTTATAGCTAAATGGATGCACATTGAGGCCATACTCTTAAGTGAAATAAATAGGACACACATGTGTAAATACCAAATAGTTTCTCTGGTGTGAGAAACTGAAAGTGTGAATAAGGGTCAAAATGTATAACTGATTTTGTGAAATAGGAAGAAAAATTCTAAAAAATTAAAGGAAGTGGGAAGTAGGGGAAAGGAAAGAAGGGAAAAGAAGAAATATAAGAAAAGGAAAAAATGGAAACAAAGTCTTTGTAAATAGGGAAGGGTGGAGGGATTGAAGAGAGGGCAGGGGAAGGGGGGAAAAATAAGAACCAAGATGCATCATGTAAAGGTACAAGATCCCAGTGATGAATGTAACTGAATTGTATACCTAAAATGTACCAATAAACTTAATGGAAAAATAAAGAAATAACATTTTTAAAAGTGGAGAACATGCATCAGAGTACCAGGGAATCATCAGATTCTGCACTATGGAGTTCCCTGTCCTCTCTGGCAAGCAGCCTGACACAGAAGTGTTATCACAAGATGCCATGTCCCTCATGGCTGAGCCAGTGCATCTCTGTGCATCAGGGGAAGAGATGCGAGGCAGCACGAAAGCAGCTGGTCGTGGGGGCCCTGAAAGCCAGGCTGTGAAGTGAGAAGATGAGGCCTCGCTGGCCAGGGCAGCCCCACGCTATCACTACCCTTGTGACTTCAACTTTGGAACAGAGTCCTGCAGCCAATTCTGGCACCCCTCAAATTGTCCAAATACGAAGAACTAGAATTTGGCTCCTATTGCATGAATTTAGGTGAGTGGTTTAACCTTTCTAGGCTTCAGTTTCTCCTACTCTAAAATGAGATGACAAATACAAAGTGCAGTTGGAGGGAATAAATCAAAATAATCCACATCAAACACTTGTGGCAATACTGCACACATCAGGGATGCACAGTACATGGCAAACAACGATTTTTGTTCATACATGCTCGCTGTTACTACTATGAATGTTTTTCTCAAGTGTGTGTGTGTGTGCGCATGCATGTGTGTGTATGTGTGTACACATCTAAAGGCATGAAGCCAATGACAAAGCAGTTTTACAATGCTCTGTTTGCTAATTTTCTCTGGACCCTCTTCCTGGAGGAGGTGGCCTTTGTTCTGTGCTTCAAAGAAGATTGGACATTGAACAGAGAAAGAAATAAGGGAAGGGGCCTCCAGAGAGGACACCACAGGGACAAAGGGTGCAGTTGCCTGATATTTTGGTAAACAAGGGAACCTGATGCCCCTATGGGAGATTACTTTGTCCCTTGGTTGCTGTATATAATACCGTGTTTTAGCATCTAAAATAATAAAGTCCTTGGCAGCTGCCGCATTTTCAGTCATTGTTTAAAACTCTGGTCTCTCTTTTGACCACTGTCGTTCACTGCAGCCACATCACGGACACCTGCAATGAAGTCTCATCCACATCCCTCCCTGGTACCCAATAGATCACAGCTGATAATCTGCTACAATTCTGACGATGAGGTAAAAGAAACCATGTGGGAAACACCCTGAGAAGGGGAAGATTCTTGGCCCCGATTGGTAGATGATACCTGGGTCATGGTAAATAAATGTGGTTGAGGGACAGCTGCCACGTCAATTTTCTCTACAATCTGACAAATTCCAACTATTCTTTCAAATCTGACAATCCGATAGCCCCCAATTGCCATGAGAGGACCAAGAGTCCTAACAGGAGGCACCAGGAGGGTCCTGCTTAGCACACTTGCAACAGAGTCACTGCAAGGTGGGAGGGTCTCCTCAGCTCCAGCACTGAATAGTGTAGCGACAGAACAGTAGGGGATGCAGAACAACCTAGAACTTTTTCAGTGAGACACCAAGAAACTGTCATTCAAGTAAGAGCCCAGTGGTCCAACACGAGCCCTACACAGCCAGGCCCAGGCTCACTGCAGGGTCCAAGCAGGTGCCAGTTGTGGAGTCAGCGCCCCCTGCAGGGACCAGCAGCACCAAGGGGCTGGAGGCATGGTAGGGAAAAAGGCCTGGAGCTTAGCATACACTGGAGGGCTTCAAAGCTGGTGCAGCCAGAGGAGGAAACTGTTAAATTCCAAACAGGACTGGAGGACTTGGTCTTTCCTTTAGTTGTTCTAATAACCCTAGAAATGAGACACACAGAGTTCTGAAACTCTTTCTGGTCTGAGCTATTGCCAGAATATGAATAATAATTGTTACTGTTTATTAATATTCTTTAATAATTAGGAAAATGCTACTCATTCATTTGTTTATTCAACCGATTCTCCCTGGGGTTCCATTAGTGCAGACACAATGCCGAGTGCTGAGAAAATCGTGATGAATAAAACAGACACAGCCTTGGCCTCGCAGATTTATAGACCAGTGGCGGAGACGGACACTAACCAAGAAGCAAAGAAATAAGGAACTAGTCACAAGAAAATGATACCAAGTTATAGGAAAATAAACTTAAGAGATGGTCTTGGACAAGAAATAAGGAAAGGCATCTACTTAAGTTGAATGGAGAAGAACTTTCTGAAAGTGACATCTCAGATGTGTCATGAAGCATTGCAAAGGAGTCTGTCATACAAAGAGCAGGGGGAGGAGGATTCTAGAAGGCCTGAAGCAGGAAATGCCATATTCAAGGATCAAAGGTGGTCAGAAAGGCTAGGAAGAGAACGACCACTTTGCATGCTGGCAAGTATGACCTGGAGGAGAAAAGGACACAATGAGCTACTAATATCAAGCCTGGTGTTGTATTGAACATTTGTAATCCCATTATTTGAAAAGCTGAGGCAGGAGGACAGCAAGTTACAGCCCAAACTGGACAACTTAGTGACTTAGCCAAAGCCTGCCTCAAGTTTTAAAAAGGGCTGGGGATGTAGCTCAATGAAAAGTCCCTGGGTTTAATCTCCAATATTAAAAAAAGAAAAGAGGGCAAAAAGAAAGAAAGGAATGAAGGAGAAAGAGAAGGAAGGAAGGAAAAAAGAAAGAGAAAAATGAAATCAATATCCCCCAAATAATATTAATAATAACTCTCACTTATTCAGTCCTTTCTCTTTCATTATATACTTCCTGTCTACTTTCTCACTGAATACTCAGGCTACAATCCTGCACATGAGTAAAGGGGGGCCATGGCTTCCATTTATAAGATGATTTTAGTGAACCTGTATTGGGTCTTGCTTCAGTCAACTTGAGATCCCAGCTCTGGCCAACTTGATTGAGGACCCTGAAGTAGAGAGGTGCCCTGCAAGGCTGTGCCCAGATTCCCGCACATGCATACTGTGAGATGATCAATATGTGAAATATTGAGATGCAGATCAAACAATTCATGAAGGAAAAGCCAAATATTTCACTGAGATCTCTACAGCCTGGGGACTGACTCTTTCCCACACTCGTGATATCTCAACTGAATTCATCATCTAATGACACAGGTCCCAGAGCTTAGCCTTCACCTCCCTAAGTCATTGGATATCCATGAGGGACCACAGCTCCTTGGGACAGGGTCTTACCTCTGGACCCGCAGGACCTTTTCAAAAGTTCCTGTCCTCTATGTTCATTGCATATTTCCTGTAAACAGAGCTCATTTTCGGTGTGACTCTAATCATCAAGAAAATAAATTAGATCCCAGAAACTCTTTCACTCTGGATAATAGCTCATTCCAGGAAATCATTAATGCAGTAAATCAAACCCATGACTGTTGATACTATGAAAACATGTTGTTTACCTTCCTTTGATTTAGCTGAGTATCTATTAGCTCAGTGATATTTACATAAATATCCTGATTTGGAGGGAAGAAGTGTCCATCTGCTTCTGGAAAGATTTAATTAGGTCCATGTTGCTACGGAAGAAGAAATTAATCCTTTTCAACATTAACCTTTTCAATTAATGTATGTTTTCCAATATATTGTGTAACATGCCTTGATATGTAAATTGGGCAAACTGGAACATTTCAGGCTGGGGAAATGATGTCTTTTAACTTGGAAATCCAAATCTTGACTCTATGGCGACTCCATGAATAAAAAGATTGTGGATTCCTCATCCATTGTTGTTTTTCTGATACCTAACAAAGTGCCAGCCACACAGTGTTGAATGAATGAATTAGCAAAACCAGAATCCTTAGGTAACAGTTTTATGATGATCTCACAGTTCACCATTCCAGCTCACAGAAGAAATCTTGTTAAAGGTATAAGAATTATAAAAGTGGACTTGAAACCAAATATATTTTCTTCCTCTTATTTATACTCTAACCTGAATAGGAGCTCCTGCTTCCAGATTGTACATTCTTGAGCCTGGTAATGAGACAATTTCATTGAAGACTCCAAAATTGTCCAGTTAACCTTCCAAGGTCTAACTAATCAAGGCAAAGGTCAACTAAATTCAATAGAATCTTCTTCATCTCCTCCCTTGACTGTGACCAGGTATATCTTACCTCTGAGAAGCTTTCCAGAAGGGCTAAATGTTTTAATATAACATCCTAAAATCTTCACTCAACCCAAGGTTGGGAGAATAATCATGGTAATTACAGTCACCAGTGAAATGACCACTAAGGCCCAGGCACTGCCATGGATTCTTCTTATATAAATTCCTAAGTTTACAACAACCTGGAATTTAGGCATCAATCTATGTTTCCTAGGTTAAAAAAAAGACTCAAGGAGGTAAGTGATCTGCTAAAAGTCATAGAGCAAGTAGGATTGAGCCTAGAATTTTAAATTCATACCTCTTGGTCTGAAAATCCCTCTTGCTTTGCCATTAGAACATAGTGCACCAGGGTCTTCGCCCAACTAAAACTCTAGTGATGAGCAAAGTATCAGGTCTTCACTTACAAGCCTGTAAAACCAACTCACTGGGTAAAATAAGCTCAGAATAGCTGGTCTCAAAAGATGTAATTGTGTGTTATTGCTTTATTAGAATTCAGCCCTCCATAAATTGATTGACAAAACTTGAACAAATACAGCACAGATTGGCCAACTTTTTTTATAAGGAACCAGAGAGAAAATATTTTTGGCTTTGCAGGGCATACTATTTCTGCCACAAGTTTCCAACTCAGCTATTGTAGAGAACAGACATAGATAAGATGTAATGAGTGGGTATAGCTATAATATAATAAAATTTTACTTACAATAGTGTGAGATGGATTTGTCCCATTGATCTACTGACCTCTAAAACAGGAGAGGTGGACTTAAGGTTTTTTTACTACTCTTTATTAAGAACGTAACTTAATTCCTCACATTAATGCATTAAAATAGATCTGAGTATAAATTTATTGGAATGACAATGAAACTGAGGTCCTAAAGGACAAAAGATCGGGGCCCAAGCTTACACACCTCTCAGCTGTAGTCTCCAGCCCTGAGTACAATGGGTGTTCAGTTTGCCAAGCTAGACTGTTATTGTTTGCTTGTTTCCTTTAACTACAATGTCTTTAAACTGAAATCTTGCCAGAATCCCTAGTTTTTCAAGGACCCTCAACTCCCTAATGCTCAGTATCCTGCCCCCTCTCTCCAGAGCCACCTGCCATGGGAAGGCAGGAGGCAGGTAGTAAAATGCTATACAAGGCATCCACTGACTAATTGCCCTAAGGGAGTGACTGGAAGTGACAGCTCCAGACAGAAACAGCCATGGTGACGCTGCCCTGTGTGCAGCCTGCCACAGAGCAAGTGATCAATAGTTCCATGCTGAATGATGTAAGTGGATGAGGGAACTTGACGTAACAATGCCAGTTATGCCAACTGGTTGAGGTGGATTATTAGACAAGAACTGCGACTTTTAGCCCTCCAGCTCCTGATTTGCTGCTTATTAAGCACATAAGTTTAGAGAAGTTGCTGAACATTGATGAACCGCAGTTTCCTCATCTGTATAAATGCTAGTTATGCTAGAAGCACTTTAATAAGTTGTTGTGAGGATTAAATAAAATAATGCGAATAAGGCACACAGCTCACACTATAATTCAACAAATAGTGGCAATTATGATGATGATGACCATGATCATGATTCTTACCTGTTGGGAGCAATGCTACATAATTCTAGGGAAAAATCATTTGGTTAGCCTAGTTCTCTTGCCTACAGCCAAGCTACAGAATAACTCCAGTTTGGCCTCCAGTCACAACTGAGACTTCAGTGATCCAGTGATGCTGTGATTCTCCAGGACAAGAAACATCCTGAGAGAACAAACATCTGCTCAGTTCCTCGTTGTTCTTGGACTGTTAACATCTTGTTTACCCGAGATGTACTGAACTCTCTGCAAGCCTTTTGTTACACCTTGTTTATCCCAATGTGAACTACTGAACTCTCTGCAAGTCATTTGTTACATTTGTTTCTCCCGATGTACTGAATTCTCTGCAAGTCGTTTGTTACGAGGTACTGAATAAAAGGTGTGGTAAGCTGGGGGCTTTTGTCTTTGCAGCCCAGAGCAGCACTGATCAGACCCAAAGCTCAGCTTCTTCTCAGTCTCATTTTTCTACCTTTCCTGTAATTCGGCGTGTGCTGCCGTGGCTCGCGGGAGACCAGGACTCACTGCAGAGGTTCTGGTAAGGTCCCCTTCCCCTGTCCCCTACACTTACCATTATTGCATTTTTACTAAAATTGGTTTCTACATCTATCATTCCCCATCCTAGAGAGGAGAGCCATGCATACTGGTTCAAAGTCTTGTCATACAATACATTGAATCACCATATATGTTGACATGATAGGACTGGATCTATTGTCATACTCATCCTCAAAAACCTAAATTCTGAAAGACTCTTAATATAAAATTATACCAGTACTGGAATGATATGAATGCAAAAATAATGGACATATACCAGAAATAAGAAAAACAGCACAAAGAAAAATTTCAATAAACTGACATTTAAAACTCAATGATATTTAAAAGGGGGAAAAAAGTCTCACCATGCTCTAAAAACTGTGAAATTACTTTTATTAACTGAAGCATTTGGTAAATTACTTCTTTCTTAAATTGATTAAAGAGTTTTATTAATTAGATTTTCTTGGAAATCTCTCATGAATTTCTGCTTATGGACCATACAAGTTACTTAAATGATTTCCTTTTCTTATCACACCCCATGTTTATGATTGATTTCCATCCAATAGGGAAACCATGGAATAACCATGTCATTCAGAAGAAGAACTAATGATCATTTTTTTATGAGTTATGTTTGTTCCACCAGACAGGCCCCACCAGAACCTCCCAGAATAGTGCAGATGGAAAGTTCTTAGGGCACCAGTCATCCACGAGTTACTCCAAATATCCAGGCAACTCACCGACCAATTAAGCAGCAGGCATTGAGTTTTCTGTGAGTTCTTTTGCTTTGCAAAATTTCTTTTTCTCACAAAAGAGATTTAGAGAAGTGTTGCATGTCATTCCCCTTCAGTTCCAGAGCTTGTTCCCAAAAGGAGTAGAGAAGGCAGTGTTGGGTTTGCATTTAGTGCTGCCATTTATTAACATGTGACCTTGGGAAAATTATCTCATGTCTCTATGTTCAATTATATTAATTGTCCTATCAAACATAGACTGATCATACTTTTCTTCTTTCCTGAACCACAAACTGAGCACCTACTAGATGCCAGACACCCTGAGAGTTGCTTGTGACCCAAATAGGAAAGGTATAGAATCTCCTCCAGTAGAGAAGAAATACATACAGACATCAAAGTAGATGATTAACTCCTGGAAGAAAGAAAAGGAAACAGGGAGGACAGTAGGGAAGGAGCAAAGATACAGCCACACCACAGAGCCCAGCGGATCAGGGGAAATGTCCTGTAACACATCAGGGCCAGAGCTCAAAGGAGCGGGTTAGGGTAGAGAACACATGATACATGCAGGGCTATGTGGTAAATGACAGCATGGAGTGTTGAGAGTTCAATGTGTAAACCAAAAGAAAAGTAATTCTTAACATCACTGGGCTGTTGATCAGGTATTGCGCAGAAAAATTTCAAACTCCCCTTAGCTTCCTTTGTTCATGCTTCTCTGTAGCAAAAGCCCTTAGACTGAGTAAATTATTAAGGACAGAAGTTCACATACTCTGGAGGGTGGAAAATCCAAGATCATCTGGTTAGGTGTCTCATGAGGACTGCTTATTTTCCAAGATGGCACCTCTTAATACATCCTCACATAGCAGAAATCAGGAACAAAAAAGGGGTGAATAATGTCCTCATATGGCAGAAGAGACGCGAGGGCAAAACTTGCCCATCAAGCCTTTGATAACAGCCCTAATTCCATCCAAGAGGTCTCTTCCCTCATGACTTAATCACCTCCTAACAGCCCCACCCATCAATTCCATCACATTAGCAGCTAAGTTTGAACATGTGAATTTGGGGTACATATTTAGACCACAGAATCCCTGTATATAATTACTACAGCTTTGTAAGGTAGATACTATTACTGTCCCCATTTTTCAGATAACATACAGAGGGCTGTGGTGGAGGAGTTTAAGACCTTCCCAAAGTCACACAGGAAGTCATCAGGCCAGGACTCTCTGTTCTGTCTGATGCCAGAGTCTCTGCAGCTCTTAACCACTGAGCTCCCCTGCCTAGCTGAGGATATTGGTTTTGCTGTGTGGTCATTGAGGAGCCTTCATTGGACAGACCATAGCTTGAGCCCCAAGATCGCCACTACTTGATATTTGCCTCTTTAGTTGCTTCTTCTCATTGTGGGCTGGCCTAAGAACTTTGGCCTGACCAACAGGATACAGCAAAAGTAATGGACTGTCTCTTTCAAATTTTAAAATTGTGACTTCCCTTTAGCTACTAAGCCATCTTGCTGACTTTGTTCAAATAAAAAATCATGAGTATGGCAAAAAACCAAAGGCAGCTTCCAGCTAACAGCAAGGAGCCGATCTCTCAGTCGACAAGCTTTCTAAGAGCTGAATACTGACATAAATTTTAGGGAACTGGATCTGCATTCTTCTCCAGAGAAGTTCTCACTTAAGCCCCCTGTCCTAGCCAACCTAATTACATTTTTTTGAGAGATCCAGAAGGAAAAGCCTCCTGATGAACTGGGCTCAGATTTCTGGCCCATATAAACTGTGAGGAAACACACATACATTTATTTAAATCAGTAAGCTCGTGGTAGTTTGTCATATAAGTAGCATGGACCCTTTGAAGGTCTTAAGCATAGGAATGCTCAAGAACAGGATTTTATGAAGTCCGTTTTGCCAGTGGGGTGGAGAACAGATTAGAGAAAAACAAAGAGGAAAAATTGGCTAAGAAACTGCTTCAAGGTGAGACATGACTGTGATCTAAATTGTGGGAGTGACAGAGGAAATAGAGGAAGTTGCACAAGATACTGGAGGTAGATTCAGCAGGGCATTTAGTCTGACTTGATATGTGAAGCCAAAGGAAAGGGCACTG
Organism: Heterocephalus glaber; assembly: GCF_000247695.1. The sequence continues at coordinate 21,713,318 of NW_004624735.1, read as the reverse complement.
AGACTGAACACAGGCCATTGTGCTGGTTGCACTCAGAGCTTTAGACCTTTCTGTCTCAGCAGCCATTCATTGCATCAGCCTGACCTAAAGCCTCATCGGCCTTGGGACGTCCACTATGTCCAACAACAGATGATGTGTTCAGCCTTTATGTGGGACAAGAGAGTCTCTTAGGCCCGTTAGATACCAAATTCTAAAAGTCTCATCCAAAGGAAATCTGACACTCTTTGGAGCCCCAAAGAGAATCGTTACTTTAGGAATTCAGCTTATGTGTATTGCAAGCTCTGGTATTGCAAGTTCTTGGGGCATGGAGACCCTGTCTCCCTCACTGTGGCCTCCCTGGGACCCACAGCAGTGCCTACAAAGAGGCTTGCAGCCCATCAGTGTGCAGTTTGCTGATAAGATAGACTTTCAGAGCTTTAAAGAGTTTCAGGTCTGCCTCCTGTCACTTAAGTTTAATTTCAGTTAAAAATCCTTAGTTTCAAACAGACATGTTGAAAATTTATGCTTTCATTCAAATTAATGAGAATACTCTTTTTTTCAATAATAATATGTGGGCTGCCTTACAAGTAATTCCATGGCCAGATGGAAGACTTGGGTTGATACAGAGAAGTGCTAAAAGGGATATCTATGGAGGCAGGCTATGACAAAATTGGAAAGGAAGGGAAGCATGCTTCAGCAACTCTTGCCTCCCTTCCCCACCTCCTGCCTTTCTCCCATGAGGCCCCACAACTCAGGGCATAGGTTCCATGCAGGCCCCCAAGTCTCGTAAATGTTTGGGAGGTTGAAGATATGCTCTTCTCACAAATATATATTTGCCTTACCAAGGACACTGGAAGGAAAAATTTTTATTTTGCAAGAATCCACCACAAATAGGAGCATTTCAGGCATAGTGATTTCCAGACAGGAAAGGTGGTCAGAAATGAAATCATCTGTCCAGAGCTCACAAATTGCAAGACTGTAGTCAACTACATCTGTCCCTAAGAACAATTCTGGAAGTCAACAACTCCATGTATTACTCATGTACGGAGCACTGTAATCCCATGTCAGGAACCATCCTTGGCACTGAAGTAACAGTGATGAGAGCACCACAATCCTAACACAAGAAGTACAGGGGCATAATGTCCACCATCCAGACATCCAAGCAGCTGGGGAAAGGAAGGGATACCTGGGTACGACACTCACTAAGCTGCCTGTGATTGGCTTGGTGCTAAGGAGACCAGAGAAGGACCCACAGAGCTGAGAGGGTGTATAAGGAGCCAGGTACCAGTTGACATTGAGCTTAACCTGGGCACCAGGGAGCACAGAAATAGGAGAAGATGCAGGAAAGCAACATGGTCCCCATGACTACAACCTAGAAAAACAAGGGATGGAAGAGAAGATGTGCTGGTGTGTTTGAACGAAAGCATATTTTTTTCCTGTAGATGGTTCATTGGGAAGAAAATGCAGAGTTCTCCTTGTGACAGTGAAGACAGGAAGTGAGGCTCAGTAGTTAATTTCTGAGATCTTAGAAACAGACCCCTGTGGCTCAGACATAGCTCTGCTCCTCACAAGATATGGACCCTGAGGAATTTCCTTTGCCCTTCTTTGCTTTGGTTTTCTCATCTTTAAGGTGGAGATTATAAGTACTTTAAGATGCTACCACACTTAAGTGTACCTGACATAAGTGCTATGACATTGTTGGTCACCATTACTATCATAAAAATGTGAACTGCTAAGACAATGAGTTTTGTTTGTTTGTTTTTATATCTGATAACTTTGCATGTATTCATTGTATTTTATGTATTCAATTATTCAGCCCTCCAGTCCAATTTAGCAGCTAGCAGACAAGAAAGACAAGTCTTGGAGTGCTAACATCCATACTACAGGGGACAGTGGAGGTGGACACAAAGCAAGCTGGAGGCAATCAAGAAATGCTTTCATCTGAGCCCAGTTTGCGGGCTGAAATTTAGACCTTTATGGTGTCCAAATCCATGGGTTGTCCTGCTAATTAGACCTGAGATAACAAAATGCAGAGGACGGGATAGAGAGAGGCTAGGAAGGCATCATAAGTGAGCATCATCTGACATTTACCCGCCCACATCACCATTCCATGACAACAGAACCAAGCCTCTGTATTGGTGCTGGTGCCAACACAGAGGTGACATGCTTTGATTAAGAAGGCCAGAGATACCACAGCTCTGGGGTGTGTATAAGGAGCTTCACTTCTGAAACTCTTTTTCGGGGGGGTGAGACGGACAGGTACTAGAGATCAAACCCAAGGCTTTTGCATGAAGCTACATCACTAGGCCTTTTTATTTCTTATTTTGAAGTAGGGTCATGCTAAGTCACTAAATTACTCAGGTTTGGCTCAAACTTATGATCTTCCTGCCTCAGCCTGGCTTCTGAAACTCTTGACAAGGAGGCATGGGAACAGAACTCATAAAGTGGGCATCTCAGGGGAAGGGGAAAATGGAAGAAAGCCCATGCCACTCTGTGAAGCCCAGGGCCCTTGTCTGAAGGCACAAGGTCCCATGGGCAGAAATAATGAAACAGCTAGTGGGGGGCGACTGCTGATGGGAGTCAGAGGCTCAGGTAGTTCCAAAGCACAGTGTCTGTGAGAATGTTATATCCAGGTGGTGGACTGGAGTTACTTCAACCCTGTCAAGCCCTGTGAAGTGCACATGTCCACAGAGCTGGACAGTGTTAGAAATAGCCTTTAAGTGACATGACATTATGCTTGGGTCTTTGCTTGCAGTGATTTTCAGATTTAAAAAAAAAATTTTCCACTCAATACTCATGTACTAAATGTCTCATTGTGACCAAAGTCTATTACCTACACTATGTAGGAATCCAAAGACTTTGAAGACTATACACTCGTGAGGCTTACATTCTAGTGGAGACAGAGAAGCAGGTCAAAAAAATCACACAAATAATTGGAAAATTTAAAATTATAAAAAGTGATAAGTGGTCAGCGAGGGCCTCTCAGTGGAGGAAACATTGTGGCTAAGGATGAGATGGTAGAGGAGAAGACAGCCATGAGAAGATCTGGGAGAAGAAGCAGCAAGGACAGGGACTGTCGGTGGAAGCCAGCTGGTGAGTCTGGCTAAAGGGAATCCACTCATGTGCTGCTGGGCGGTGGAAGGGAGAGACCAGGGCAGGACCTGCACGTGGATACTGTGGCCCTGACAGTCCACAGACCCAGCCCAGGTTGCATTCTAAGAGGGGGTGTGGAGGCAGGAACTGGGGCCCAAGACTAGTTAGAAGATTACCACTCTAACCCAAGCAGGAAATGACAGCAGCCTGCACGAAAGCATAGCAATGAATGATTTGTGTCAGTGACGTGTGCAAACTGTATGAAGTTTTTGTTTGTTGGTGTCTTTATTTGTTATTTGTTCTCTTATGCCAGCACATTTGTAAGGTCAAGGAGTCATGAACAGAACATGAGTTGACAAACAAAACCACCATTATCCATAGACTCTGCCCCAGGACATCCTTGTGAAACTGCAATTAATGGGAACTGCCTCCTGTGGGGTAGACAGCAGAGCAAACGAGGGAAGGAAGGAACACTTTTTGAGCTTGAACCTGCTGCTTTCCAGGTTCTGTGTTTGGTGGTTAACTATTTCTAAGGTTCCTAATACTTGGAAGAGGTTATTCCCAGTAGATAAATGAAGAAACTGAATCTCAGAGTCATTAAGCGACTTGCACAGGATAACCAGTCACCAATTAGTAGAATCACGACTTGAACCTAGGCCTCCACCAGTTCCCAACCTGTGCTGTCCACTACAGCAGCCACAAGCCACCACTCGCTCCCGAGCCCTTGAAAAGATACGGACAGAATATACACTGGGTTTCAAAGACTCAGTGTGAAGCAGGACTGTAAAGCATGTCAGTAATTTTTATATTCATTATAAGTTGACTTGAAAGTATTTTTGACATATTAGGTTAAATAAAATGTATTAATAAAATTAATATTGCTTTTGCTTTATACTATTTTTAACCTGGTTACAAGGAAGTTGAAATTGCCACATGTAGTACTCATTTTAGTTCCCCTTGGGCAGCTGGTAACTGAGAAATGACATAAATTTGATATGGCACACAAGTAAAGGCTGTCTTCTTTCTTCTCCTGCTCACAATACGCTGCCTTCCTAGACTCTGTCTCTGCCCCTGGGGCAGGAAAGGGTGTCACCATAGAAATGAAGGGATGCAGGGACCAAATGAACTGTGATGCCCCAAAAGACAGGGGGCAGCCCTCTTCCTCAACACCCTGGTTTTCTCTAGAATATCAGAGTGAGGATTTGCTGATATTGGAGCCAAAATCAATGCAAAGGACAGAATGGCTTCTCTGTGACACTTCCTCTTACCATCCCCCTCCCCCCATGGCCATAAAAAGAACCATCATGAGCATTCCCATAATCAAGTTTAGGAAGAGTGGCAAAGGTTACTCCTTCAGCACTCCCTCCAGGAACCATATTGTGTACTCAGAACAATAATATAAATAGGAAATATGAACAGTAATTACTAGTTGTTATTTACAGAAATAAGAGCAGAGGAACATGAGGTTTAAGTGCCGAGGCCCACATGCTGTCATGGTTGTTCTAAACAAGGGAAGGCAGCGAATCCTTGAGAGGCTCATGAGAGGTTATCATCCCTAAGCCTCATGTAGATGAAATCCGAGGCACAAACAGGTGGAGAACTTGCTATGGGTCACAATGGTAGCGTGGGGTAGACACAGACTTGGAGCCAGGCCCTCAGCTCTCAATGCTAAATGCCTAATCACTACACAGAGGAAACAGCAATGCAGAAAGCAGAGGAAGAGGAGGTTGAAGAGCTAGCCTGTGTGAGTCACTTACTACATGGTGGTCACAAGCCAGACAAGGCACACCAGGACTCTCAACTCATCCTCAGATTGATCCATCACGAGGTAATGTGTTCTTAACTGAGTAGGGCACACCTGTGCTGATACTGAAGCGCCTTTATCATTCGCCCTTTACTGTTGGAGAGACCGAGACCGGTACAGGAAGGGTACAAGGTCATCCAAGGTCTTCCAGCTTTAAACCTGAATTCTTAACCACTGGGGGTGGGGCTGGAGGTGGGCAGTGGAGGGGGAAAGGAGGCAGAGGAGAACACAGGGAAATGCAACACATCTGTGTATGTCTTGACTCCCAAATATATGGAAAATTCCTTGAGGCCAAGAAAGATGCCTTATGTTCCTTATTGCTCCTCCCTGGCTCCTAGCACAAGGCTGAGCACATAGACGCTCTTTAGATCTGCTTACTGAACTGAAAGGCACAAAATTGTCCCCTCTGCAGATGTTGGCTTTTGTGCGAGAGCATCCTGGAAGATGAAGCTGATAATCATTTGCTCCAAATAACATGCAAGTTCCTTTAACAAATCCCCCTTGAGATTCTTTAGTGATTCTAGCCCACCGGCTATTTTAAGACCCAGATTTATTATTTTCATGTATGTTCCTAAAAGATTTTTAGAGTGCTATCTTCTCTCTTATTACCTTCACACATCCTCCCACCCAGTTTACAAAGAGGGCATAACTTGGGGTCACTTTCGCAGGCTGGCCCCATCTGAAGATAGTCCGCCACACATTATAAAAATGGTGGTGAGCTGGTGGCTGGCAGCCTTGGTGTCCTAGGTCAGAGGACACAGTGGGGAGCTCAAGGGGAAGAGGGGGGCAGTAGTTGCACTTTCAAAGTGCCACTGAAGAGGGACTTCTTTCAATTGAGAAAATGGCATAAATTTGACGTGACAAAGCAAATTGTACTTCGAGGCTCTTTTATGTTTCCTGATGCAGATCTGCAATTAATGCTTAGCAAAGGGAAGGACAGAAATGTCACTTCATTATAAGAAGCTGACATTGTGGCACCTAAACTGTTTGTTAGAGATTAACAAGAAATAAAATAGATTCTCATTTTGTTCTTTTTCTTTTTACTTTCTGTTTTGATTCTAGGTCAAGGGGGGTGGGTTTTTTTGGAGAAATAGTATGGTAAGCAGAAGCAATCCTAGAAGGACTGGAGGAAGCTGATGGTTAGGAGTATGCAGCAAGAATAACCAGTAGTATCCACAGAATAAGTGACAGCTGGCAGTAAAAATTTTTTAGCAGCAACCAATGTAATAACTAATTCTGACCCAACTCATCAATGGATGCTGTTCCAGTTACTATTGCTGCATGGCAATGACCCCATGTCTCTGGGGGTTTTTCCTTTGTGTCATGATTTTGGGGATCAGGAATTCAAGATGCACTCATCTGGGCTGTGCCTTCCTGTAATCACCCATGTGGCTGCAGTCGAATCTAGAGCAGCACCATCTTGAAGGCTCAACTGGACTGCACCATTCACAGTGGGCTACTTGCATGGTGGCCACTTGTGACAGGCAGCTGGGCTGGGCTGTGGACCAGGGCATCTGCACACAGCATCTTCAGGGAGGCTACACTTCTCAACTGGTTCCTCTGTTCACCAAGACCAGCAGCCAGAGAGAACAAAGCAGAAGCCACATGACCATCACCAGTATCTACCTGCTTTCACATTCCTGACTCAGTGTCTGCTTCCGGAAGAAGCCAATCTGCCACTACCATGGACCACAGAGGAGGAGCCTGAGATGAGGGGGAAAGGAGGCTGAGCTCCACAGATGGAACCAAGAGTGAGAAAACGCTATGAGTGATATTATTGGGACAATGAGTGAAATTTAGTGTGGGCTGAAAGGATAGTAGCATTATAACAAGTTTAAATTCCCAGAATTTCATTACTATATTGTGTGGATATAGACCTAGAACGTGAAAGCTGAGGTATTCAGAGGTAAAGGGCACCTGAAATCTGCACCTTAATCCAATATGATTTAAAAATAACAAAAAGAATAGAAGATTTTGTAGTGTGACAAAATATTAACAATTACTGAAGATAGGTGAGCATCATACGGGCACTAGTTATGAGCTGTGACAAACAATGTACAGTGACTATGTGGATATTGTAAAACATCTATTGCAGTAAAAAACACATTGCTATTATTATCTGTCAAAATACTCCCCTCACTTCAAACACATTTACCCCATCACTCTTGCCCTTTTCTGAAACAGTTTTGGAAGTCCTCTTCAGTTGCAGTGCCATGACTGCCTCAATGTCCTGAATCTATTCAAAACATTTACCCCTCCTGGTCATTTTGACTTTGAGGAAGAGACGAAGTCCCACAGTGCCAGATGCAGTCATAAGATGGATGAGGACTCCTCCTGATGTTGTTACAATTTTGCCTTCCCTGTTAGACAGCACATGATGGCAGCAGTCACCATATTTTTATCACACCTCATAATGACCCTCATGAAACTCCCAGAACTGCTTCAGAAAGTTGAGAGGGAGGGTATTTTGAGTTGATTCATAGCAATGTGTCTTTTACTAAAACAATGTTTTTATCAAGCATTTACCATATGTCTCAATCACCTTTGAATTCTTGCCACTGTTTGGATCATTTGAAATTCTCTTTAAAAGTTACAAAGCAGCAGAAAAATAAAAACTTAAGTATGATCCATGTAATAGAAATTAGAAGTAAAGGCACATGTACCAAAAAGAAGAGTTAGATTATGTTTTGCAGCTATGAATTTCCTACCAGGCAACAAACACACAATTAGAAGGGTTAGCACACACTAAAGAGATGTCAAACATTTCTCAAATTGTAGATAGATAGAAAGATGTCAGTCTTTTGATGAGTTATTAAGGCAAATCAGAAAGCAAAATAACATCTCATGATGATGGCAGATGATGTACATACACACTCTCCTTTGATGGCCGTGACCTCATGCCTAGGGCTGGTAGTTTTGCTTTGATTGTGAGCTGCAATGAATTTCACAGCATTGTCACTTCGCTTCACCAATGAAGGTATTATTTCTCTAGGCTGAGGAAGACTAGGTGACTTGCCCAAAATTTCACAGCTGAAAAATTGCAGAGCCACAATTCAAACCTGGGCTTGTCTGCATCAAAATCGTTCCTCTTTTTCATCCTCCACCGCTGCATCCCAATTTTCAATAAAGAGACAGACATACTGCAAGCCCATGTCAAAGTTTTCAAAAGTTTAACCTTTGACAGGAAGGCAGGTAATCATAGCATTAACAGCAGCCACCTGAAGGAGCCAGTGGATATACACCAAGAGGCAACCCTGTCTCCAGAGGTAAAGGGAGAGGTAGGCTGTTAGGAAATGCCCCAGTGCGAATGCCAACTGAGAATTCACATCTCCCCTGCTTAAGGGACGGCAGAGCTCATGGAGTGGCTGAGGAGCTTTCTCTGCAGGAATTGCCCATGTGTCTTAGTGGGAGGCGAGCTCACCATGAGTCAAAAATGCTGCCATGAAAGCCGATCTGAATTCAAGTTTGAATCACTGGAGATTCTGTCTATTTTATTATTTTATAAAACACAGAGAAACTTTAGCCATTGACTTACTAATTTATATTGATGAGGAAACAGAGCTGGGGTTGGGGAAGCATGCCTTGGTTGGAGCACCAAGCCAATTAGCAGAGGAAGCAAGCACAGAGCCATCAGACAACCCAGGATCAATTCCCCTGGGAAGATCTATCGGCAGGCCAAGATTCAATTTTTCTCTATTTTTCAAAACTCATGTTCTTCCCCTTTTATTGAACTAAAAATGCTCTGACAAGCTTAGAAATGTTAATAGACCATCTGAAAGAGCTGGCACCAAATGCAGCTGAAAATATAAAATAGGATACAGTGCTCTTGACTTCCTTTTTCTTCCAGTGAAGTTGATGTGTTTCAAAAGGGCAGCCTTAGGAATGGGCTTCAATGGCCTTCGTGTGGCTACTAAGGGAGGACAGCCTCATGGCAAGTATGGCCCTATGAACGGGTCCACTAAACTGACAATGGGAGTCAAGAGGCCAAGAGGGACTTAGACAGAATCAGTGTTTCTGAACCAAGTCAGGAAAATAGAAACCAAAACACAGAGAATAGAGGGCAACTTCACAGGGAGCCTTACCACATTGGAAAAAAAACAAGTGTCTGAGGGTTTGGAGGAATAAGCTTATCTTGTCTTGTGGGGTAGTAGGGTTGCAAGAAAGAAGAGCATCCCAGAGTTTCCTATGTGGAGTAAAGATATAAACACACATATGTATGTGCAGTGTATGCATATGTATATGCATATGTGCACTATGTGCACGTATGTTTTTCTATGTGTATGTGTATATGTATTTCTCCTGCAGATTGTGTGTACATGTTACTGTGTGTATGTACAAGTTGTGTGTATGTATTCTGTACATGCGTGCATGTGTATATACATATATATAGTGCATACTGTGTGTATAGCTTTACGTAGGGGAACATGCGTATATGATTTGTGTATTTATGCATGTGTCTACTGTGTTTACCTGCTTATGTATGAATATGTGTGCATACATGTATGAGTGTGTGTATGATTTTTTTTTGGTACTGGGGAATTGAACTCAGGACCTTGTGCTTGCAAGGCAGGCATGGTGCCGCTGAGCTAAATCCCCGGCCCTCAGTGTGTGTATGTATTGGTCACAGGCACCCACATGAACCTGTTACTGAGACTGTCATACATATGCACAATAACATATATACAATACACACATATACATATACATATATAGAGTACACAGATCAATATATATTCATAAAAACATACCCCACATAGATAGATAGATAGATAGATAGATAGATAGATAGATAGACAGACAGAGAGACAGAGATCTCCATACATCATTCTCCCACTCCTTTTCTCCTCTAGCACTGAGCTCTAGGTTGGAAACTGGACCTCAGGCCGTGGTAGATGGAATTCAGTTTTGTTTCTCTTCCCACTTGAGGTAAGCAAGGTGAAATGTATTTTTATGAGAGAAAGAAATCCTGTGAGGAAAGTAATTCTGAAATTCCCTCTGTTGGCTCTGATTTGTACAGCTGGCCATTGAAGCACCCTGAGACTGACTTCCAGGCTACCACTGCCGGGCACCCTGGGAGGAAGTGAGCCTTGCCCATTCAGTCCAGAGGATGCTGCCCAGAGACAGGCAAGCCTGGTACCAAGCCCATCCCCAAGCTTTGGTGTTGGTCCTAGGGGAGCAGTGTTCCAAATGTGGGACTGTGTTTGGAAGGATGATAAATTTTACAGAGCAAGCATCAAATCAACGTGCTATTTGGCTCAGTCAGATATGCCAACATGATGGATGTTTGCTCATCCAGTGGAGTGAAGATTTGATCTGCCAGCCCAGCATTGCAATCAAAACATTACCCACTCTGAGTCCCGGGACCTGATGAGAAACTTAGTAGGGGGCTGTTTTTATTATTGGTATTATTATTTTCTCAAGGGAACTCTATGTCTATTGAATTATAACTGATTTCTCTTGCAGTTTATTGCAATTTGCTGCTTTGCTCCTCATGTCAGAAACCCAATATAATTTTCAGCCAAAAAATAAGGCACTACATTATGATAATGGCATCAGTGTTTCATCCATCAGCAGGAACTGAGTACATTACTTAACACATTTCAGAGGAATTCAAGATGAGTTTGAAAAGTTGCCCTTCTGGAAAGTATGTACTTAAATCTTTGGATGATCATCTCAGTTTGGAAAAAGATTGGCAGCCTGACTTCCTGGAACCAAGGCACTCTTTTTAGAGAGTGACCTGGACTGCCTCACATGTACCAAGAGGCCAGGATAGGGATAATTAGAATCACCTGGAAAGAAGTTTACAGTCTGGACAATGGCTGCTCCAAAGCCCACAGTCACTGGCTTCCAAGAGCCATCTGTCTCAAATTGGTTGGCTAGAGGGCTGGCAAACAGAGATAATGAATCTAAGGTCATAGGTCAAGTTCATGTACACCTGAGCCAACTAGCTTGGGGAGGATGGTGGGGAACTAGGAGTCCATGCTGCTGGATCTCCTCCAACCCCACTGGCTTTGTGTGCATATACCATTGGTTGCCAAGGAGAAAATTGGCCCGAGTAGATGGGTTGTAGTTACATCCAATTTAAAAAGCTTTGACTGAGCCACTGTTTGAAAACTCTATGCCCTTCCAATGAAGTGAAGTTAACAGAGAGAATGAGGCCTCATTTCTGTCCTCACAGTCAAGTGACCAGAGGCAAGCAAGAAATTTCAATGAGAGCTTTAATAAAGGCAGGAACAGAATGCTATGAAAACAGAAGGGAGAAAGTGTCCTGGAGAGTAGGAAGGGCCTCTGGAAGGCTACAAGGATCGGGTGGTATTTTAAAAGAACAATTATTATTTCACCAAAGGTAAACCAGAAGTGGGTTTAGATCATAAATATGTTTACCTCTGCAGGCCACACAGTCTGTCCATATGGAGTCAGTAAACTCTGTCCTTGTAGTAGGAGAGCAGCCGCTGACAATCATAGAGAAATTGATACGGCCGGCTTCCAACAAAACCTCACTTACAAAACGCATGCAGCAGACTGGATTTAGCCCAAGAGCTGTAGTTTGAGGACCCTTGCTTTACATTATGGGTTGAACAGTAAGCAGGTCATTGTTGGTGGAAGGAACATGAATATGACAGAAGGAATAGGATCCAAGAAAGAAAAAGAGCCAAGCAAGGATTTGGGTTTAAGCCGGGTGCTAATGTGAGCTCCAAGAGCTCGATGCCATTGGCAACTGGTAGGAAAACACATCTCAGAAGCATCTCAGCCAACAGGAAGGGAAATGAGGTGTTTATACCCCATATACATTCATCATCACTTGGGGGCTGTCCCTTCTGGGGAGAGGGAGTGTAATTCCCTGGAAATTCCAGTTCACCAGATTCTCGGGCAGATTGAGGTGTTTTGCTATTGACATACATACCAGTGCTAGTCACTGGAACTCAGCCTGGTATCATGGAACTGGCAGCAGGACCAGAGCTGCGGGGAGTCCCAGTAGTGCCTATGACAGGGCACTTCCTGCACCTCACAGGTCAGCCATGCTTCATAGTAAGTTGGCTAAATCTTAAAACTAATTCTTGAGAAGAGAAACTGAAATGTCTTGAAGGAAGACAATCAATGGAATGTTGGACAAGCTACAACCAACCACTGCTGCTGAATCCAAGACCATAATTGCTATTCATCAACTCCCTTTCTGTCAGTTGCAGATTTCTCTCACCCTCAGCCAGGGCTTTTGCTGATCTAGGTCAGGGTAACCTAACTTTAACATTTCTTTAACCACGCACATGCATTACTTTCATGACAAGCATCTTACAAAATAATATGCCAATACTACAAAAGAATCTTTAGCGCCTCATAGGCACTCAAAATTGTTAATGCCCTGCCTTCAAATTGTACTCACATGTGGAATGAATGTAATGGGTTCATTTCACAACAAACTAGAACTCTTCCTTTCTATTTTGAAATCCATCTTCTTCCTGATTTCCATGCTAGTATATTCCTGCCAAAGCCAGCTGTTGGCTCATCAGAAAGAGTTCATTAGTGTGAATTCTTCTTGTGCTTCATGAGTAGATGCCATGGTGCACCATGAATAAAGCCGCAGCACTGCTGGCTAACTGAGCCCAGCGCCATAGAAATGCCCCTGAGTCCAGAAGCAATTTCCTCCTCCTGGGAGTATCTGTTCTTCTCATCTGCTGCCACATAGAGCCTGGCTCCACACTGGTTCCCTGGGAGGGAATGGTTCTTGCCCAGGCCTTACTGATGCCCCAGAACCCCAGGGCTCTCCCAAACAGCATATTTTCAGGCTCATTTCATTTCCTGCCTTTGACTCAACAGTTAGGAAAGGAAATCAAGAGAATGATGCCCCACCCCTTATTCCAGGGGGCTTGGAGAGGCCATACTAGCCAAGTTAATGCCAATCTCTTTTGCAAATTCATAGTGAAAGGCATACCCTGGGGTCTACTGATGCTGCTGGGGCTCAGGTGCAGCTGGTGATCAAGTCAGCTTTTCCTGGCTCCCCAAACTGGACAGGAAGCTGCGGAACAGCAGGGAGGAATCAAGCCTGTGGAAGGAGAGGAAAGTGCTTTCTGTCTCCACTGCTCCTCCTGGTCCAACAAGGGAGCTTTGGGGGAAACACGGCCGAGAGATTAGTGAGCAGACCTGGGTCTCACTTAGAAGGCTTCCAAGGTTCAAAAAGAGAACAGGGTACAACACATGTGGTGTGGAGCAGCACTGAGCCTGGGTTGTGACCTGGCTCTGCCATCTGCTAAATAAGTAACCTGGGAAACTGGCACCACTTGCTGGCCTCAGTGGCCACATTTGTAAGGAGTAACCCAGCATTCAGGCCCTAATTATTTCACCAAGACTCTTGGCAAAGACTCAACACTGATATCATAAAAATTAGTTTCTTTTCATGAACTTTAAAACACTCTAAAATTACCATCTGCTAGGATGAGTCTAGATGATGATTCAAGGAGAGCACCCACATTCAGAAGTCTCAGATTTTAATCTGACTCCATCTCTGATCACTCTTCAACACTCTGGGCCTTCAAGTTCTGTTTTAGAAACTGAGAAACAAATTCCTCTGGAAGGCTGAGATGGGAGGCTCATGAATTCAAGCCCAGCCTAAACAACCAAGCAACTCAGTAAGACGCTTTCTCAGAATAAAAAGGGCTAGGGGTGGAGCTCAGTGGAAAGGCCCTGAGTTCAATTCACAGTAGCCAGGAGGAAGGGAGGGAGGGAGAGCAGAAAGAGAAAAGGAAGGAAAGAAAGGAGAGAAGGGAGAGAGGGAAGGAAGAAAGAGGGAGGGAGGGAGAAAAGAAAGAAGGGAGGGAGAAAGGAGAGAGAAAAGAGGGGAAGCAAGAAGAAAGAGAAGGAAAAAGAGAAATTCCTTCTGCAGAGATTTGCCATGGAGTTTCCATGGGCGCAATTGGAATTACTTCTGTCCCAAGTGCTAAGCAGGCAGGTAGAACTCAGAAAGCACAAATCACAACAATGTGGCGCCTGAATGAATGAATACTGTATGGCAGGTAAGGAAACAGGAATAACGATGACAGTGATAATGATGGTTTTTGCTAAGCTGAGCTCATCATGTGCATTATCATATTTTACCCTCACAACACCTGTGTAAATACTTCTTTTATCAGCCTGATTTTTCAAATAAGACAGGCAAGTCTTAAAGGGGTTAAGTAACACATCCAAATGGAACCAAGCAGTCCGCAGGAAAGCTGGAATTCAAAACCGCATATCTGGACCCCAAGGACCATGTGCACCACGGAGTACACAGGCATCTCCACCTCAGCATCACTATCTTGAGGGCAAGGCACACAGCTTTGTTCACTCGCCCCTGATAGCTGCTGACCTAATGGAGACCTGGATGCAAGCACTTCATATCAATTGGCCCTGTGACTTTGGGGCTATTGTCATCCCTGTACTATGAGAACAGGATTTTTGTTTTAATTTTATCTGTGCATATAGATGTGGTGCTTTTTTTAATTTATGCCCCTACCTAACTCACTCTAAAATTATTTTAATGAAATTTTTTAAGGAGTTAATATGTTCTATATGTTCTACCACCCCAATCTTGCCAAAGGGGTAAAAATATCACAGTGACTGACTTTTGTAATATTCAGAAGAAATTTTGTCTAGGAGTCTTGCTGATCGGTCTATTGAATCCTCTTGGAGAATGAGTGTTTGCATCAGCTTAGATGTCCTATGATCACTTTTTATTTTCTGCAGTAATGGGGATTGGACCCAGTCCCCTCGCACTGACCTATGTCCCCAGATTCCCTACCCCCACCCCTTTTTTTTCCAAGATAGTAAGTCCCTGAGTTGCAGAGGCTGAGCTCGCTCAAGCTTGCAGTCCTCCTTTCTTACCTCCCAGCATGCTAAGATTACAGGTGCTCACCACCATATCATTCTCACCATATGTAGCCCATATCACATGCTTTCCATCCACAATCTTGTTTAAATCTTACCAATCTTACCAATTAATTTTCAATTTTGTACTTGAAGAAACTGCTCTTTAGAGATGTCAGCCAGCTTGGTCAGCCTCAGGGTGGCGGCCAGGCCCTGTGGCTGACACTCAACCACTGGGCTAAACACCCGCCATCAACCTGTTTGGGAAAGAAGGTCTTAGCTCACCTCTGACATCTGATCTGAGACAGACACTGTGAGGGGGCCAGGCAGCCTGTAAATGGCTCATAGTCACCCTGGCTCCAGGAAAAAGTGTGCAGAGGAAGAGCTACCTGGGAAATGGGTTCCTTATGCCACAGTTTTCATCCCAGGAGAAGACTCCAAAGACCTTGTCCGCTGTGCCTTGGCCTGTGCCAAGCTCTTTCATTAGCCTAAGCCCTGTGAGACAAAACACTCCTACATAATAAGTGACACAAAGCATGTTTATTTCTTACAGATGGGCAGCAAGGGAAGGTGAGCCAAGCCTCAAGGCTCAGAAAAGCTGCCCAGAGTGATGGAGTCTCCTATCACATGTCCCTTTCACTGAAGCTAAGGGACCCTGGAAAGCAGCTTGCCCTGGGATTTACACCCTGTGGACAAGTGAGCTAATGAGCTAAAGCAATGAAGGGCATCTTGTTTCTAGAGGGGACAGAAATGGAGCCAAGCTGCTCTGGACAGTTGCCCCTTATCTTAGGATGCTGCATTCTCAGAATATTCTATAGTTATTCTTGAGAACTACAAATGAGAAAGAAAATCTGAGTCTGTCCAAGGCGACCCAAAAATATTATTCTCCACCATGATAGCGTGGGTATAGCAGGAAAAGGCTAGACTTGCAGTTCAGAGAAACACAGGCTCAAATCCCAGCCTGACCATCTGGGAGGACCATGACCATAGACAATGACAATGCCCTTGCCTTTATTTTCTCACTGGTTCAAATAAAATCTTTAAAAATTTTAAAAGCATCAGTTCTATAAGTATCGATTAAATCCACACATGTAGAGCATATTTCAGGGGGGGGCTGAGGGTGTAGCTCAGAGGTGGAGCACTTGCCTGCTTGCCTAGCATGCACAAGGCCCTGGATTCCATCCAGTAACTAAAAAAAAAAAGTGAATGTAGCACATCTCACACAAGAAGCCCTCAGACTATTTTGGCTTTCTTGGTTATCCCTGTCTAGACATCACTGACATTTCACTGAATCATTCTCTTGTGGCAGCTGTCCCCTGCACTGGAGGATGTGAAGAACATCTCTGCCCTCTACTCACTAGATGACAGTTGAGAGTGTCAATTATGACAGTACCCATCAATCATGATAATCATATTCCAGACATTGACAATTGCCTCCTGGCATTTGCCAAAAGCACCCCAGGCAGGAAATCACAGTTCAGATGGAAATCCACCCCAGCCTTCAGCCAGAGATGGTCCTTAGGATAAAGTTTGCAAACTTCCCAAGACAAAGGCCCCCTGCCAGCAAGTCATACTCATCCTTGGTGCTCCTGATAGTCATAGCTGGATACTTGTGATTTTTTTTATATGTCATTGTCATCTTGGCTGGAGCACACTTCCACTTTCAATCAAATGCAAATCCAGATGCCTCTATGACAGGAGCAAAGGCCCGAATCACTTGGCTTTACATAAGGGAGACTGTGCAGGGCATGGGCCACTGAACCCATTGGAAGGCCTTAAAAGTAGAGCTGAGATTTCTGCAAGTGAAAGAAGAAATCCTGCCAATCGATGAGAACTTCAGCCCTACACCTGTGGGTTCCAGCCTGCTCAGCAGTGTCCCTTTCTGACCTCCTGCCCCATCGATTTTACACTTGCTTATCCAGCCCCCTCAAATGCAAAAACCAATTCCTTCTAATAAAGG
This sequence comes from Heterocephalus glaber, assembly GCF_000247695.1. The sequence continues at coordinate 21,696,645 of NW_004624735.1, read as the reverse complement.
CCTAACTTGAAATATATAATATATGTGTATTTATGTGTATGTATGTATATATATATATATATGTATGTGTGTGCATGTGTGTGTGTGCCCATGTGTGCATATCCTATCAGTTCTTCTTCTCCAGCTGAGCCATGAATGATACATAACCAACCCACTGTATAAAACTGCGTGAGGCTGAACTTCATTCTCACTGAATAAGAGGCAGCTCTTCAGTACTTTAGTGCTCCAATTCAAGTTGTCATTCCCGTGAGAATCTTGACAACTTTAGACCTGAAAGCCAGAAAGGTACGGATTCCATCACCAGGCTACCATGTGATTACATGCTGGTTGCTTAACCTCTCTGATCTTTTATTGACTCACTTACTGACCTCTAGGGTGGTAAGAATTCAATGGAAGAATGTGTGTACAGTGGTACCTAAAATATGGCAATCTATCTCCATTACATACAGTTAGACCTTTAAAATATGTTAGTGATCTTTCAAGAATGTAAGTTATAAAATATAGGGTAAAAATGCATTTCCAAGGGGAGAAATATTAGCATATTCTAGTTTATTTTGAAATATATTGATGTTCTTTTAAAATTAGTCATGTTATAAAAATATAGAAATTAAAGATACCATTAAAATGTCACATAGAAAAGAATGAAATACAGTTAAAAAAGGTCATAGAAATGTCACATGAAACATTCAGGATCCATGAAGGGGTTCAAGCATTTTGACTAGGGGAATAAATCATTAATGAACTTTTGCATCTCTTGAGATTTGAGACCTTTACGATGTCCCTTATTGATTTTAGATCTGGACGTCTTTGTGTTTATGATGTGTTTTTGTACCTATCCTAGGGCAAGAAGAGTGGATGTTATTGCTGTGATTTAGTGAGGCATGTGAGCAGTTGAATGTGGGTGCGCAGCAGAGTAAGTTGTATGGTGTGCAGGATGCAGTAACTACTGGGAAATGGGCAGGGACTCATTCAGACTTAGGTGGCTGTGCCAGTGCCAAAAACACAGCAGAAAAATGAGGCAAAGACAATGTCCTAAGAAAAATTAATAATATATTTGATTTACACTGGCCCAAATATCTATGGGAAAGACCCATGAGGAATTTGAACAAAAAGGATGCAATGTACAGAGCACCCTGGGCTGGCCTAGACAGTACACTGGCAGTACTTACAGCATGAGTTTTAACCATGCTTTTGCCTGCTCTGGGCTGGGAGCTCCTGCAGGAACAAGGCCCTGCCTTCCCACACCTTTGCCCAGCAAACACGCTCCCTGCCAGTCTCTGAAGTCGGTAGCATGTAGCTGGGTCTCCAGCAAGAACGCCAGGCCCAGTCATAGACCAGTGCTTAGAGTGAGCCTCAGAGGCTAGGGGACCAGAATACTGGCAGTGAGTGTGATGCCGTCAAAGCCACAGCTGCCTCAGGCCAGGCATGGGTGCAGAGCTGAGACGCGCACTAGAGAAGCAGACACATTTAAGCAGCGCCTGCAATTACAGCTGACCCTCATTATTCATGGACTTTGGATTTGGCTGAAATGTATTCATAGCCCCACATTAGTACTTAACAGATCTTTGGTCATTTGCAGACACACAGATCTGCAAAACATGTGAGACACTCAGTGTGCCTGCATCAAGGACTGCTCTGCTGCCCAGCCAGCATGCATTCATGCCGAAAACAAGCGTCCCTTTTACAGCCTGTTCAGTGCCGCATTTTTTGATGTGGGGCTTTTGGTTGGTGATTTTGCTGCTGACTGGCCTTTAAGCACAGTGCTGTCCAGTGTTTCCAGGTTCAAACAGGCAGCAATGGGCCTGATGTGTTGCAGAAGCTTCGTTCACTGGGGCATGAGTTATAGCACTGTTAGCCATGAGTTCAAAGCCAGTGAATACACAATCTATAGTAAACAAGGTGTCTTCAAACAGAACACACATGCACAAGGTTATCTATTGATCAGGTGATGAAAATTTAACCAGAGGCTTCCGAGAAACTAAGCCAGTTATGTCCCTTCACAGTAACTGTTGGTTCCACATTTGCTAATTCAGCATTCCCAGTGGCTTTATAATGCATAACAACTGCAAATGATGAGAAATGACTACATTTCGTTACCTGGGACAATGTTGTATGAAACAGCTATGAACCAGACAGAAACATCTGCAGGATAGCATCTCACTAGCATCTCACTTATTTCTCTTCCTGCCTTAGACTTGCCCCACCCCCCCACCCCCCCACTGAGGGGAAATGGCCTCTTAAGACTTCACAAATCCTGACTTCTGGCAGCCAAGACAGGGAGGAAAGTAAACCTTGAAGGTAACAATTAGGAAAAGCAGACTTGAACTTTTATATCTCTTAGGGGAAAAAGACAGCACACCAGCCATGGCATGATTACTATCTTTGCCTCTTAGGGTTATTATACAGCTCAATCTTAGCAATAAAAAGTCTATTCCTAGCTCCAATTGTCTGGCAAGAGGCAGCCTCAAAGGGGCAAAGCAACTTCTGAAGAGGCCATGTCTTGCGTCTGTGTCCAGGAAAGGCAAAGGGCCACTACCAGCCCTGGAGCCAACAGCAGGCCTGGAGCCAACAGCAGCCCTGCACGACCCCATGATCTGGGGTACTTTTAGACAAAATCATTCTTATCCCCACACAAATATTTCAATGCCTCTCGGTGCTTTTGCTGAAGATAGTTTAGTAACATCAGGATCCAGAGCTGTCTTTTTTATGATCTTATAAATAACAACCATTCAGGGATGGCCTTGGCTGTTATTCTCTCCAAATATTAAATTAGCTTCTGTGGGAGAAAGTAAATTTAAAAGACATGCCTTATTGCTTCTATAAAAACTGGCAAGATGGACAGCAGGATCTGCTCAACCTGAGACTTAGAGGTGGAGAAGGTGGGCAGGCTGTTCTGCAGAAACACTCCATTGCATGGTCACATCCCCTACCCAACATTCTTACATCAGATTGTTGTACTTCTATAACAATTCACAGACCATGGCTCTTATTATTTTCTTACTGGGCAATCACTGAACAGCAATGGTTCTAAAGAGGTCATGTGAACTGCAGGCTCAACGTCTCTCAGCCTTTGGCTCCTAAACTGCTGCATCTGAGTTGCTTGAAACAGAAGTCCAGTTTCCAGGGCTCAGCTCTTTTGGAAGCAGTCAATGGTCTGCTTCATCGGGAGTACCTGCCTATAAATCAGAAAGGTACTGAAATAAACCCTGGCCTCCTGGCCTGAAGGAAGGAGCCCTGATGCTTTCATTAATGCATTCATTAATTCACATATTCACTGATTCGGTAAATAGATATAGGGCACCAACTGTGCTCTTGGCACTGTGCTGGCCACTAGAGAAACTGCCAGAAACAAAGCATCCCTTGGGAAGGCCATCACCCTCCAGTGCATGGGCTGTTGATCGGGAGTGTGAATAGTACTGTTACAACCCAGTCTCTAGTGCCCAGAGAAAGCTTCTCAGGAAGTGAGAGTGAGGCCAGGAGAATGAATGGACGGGTGGACTCAGCAACAGGGAGAGGTCACACTTCGCCATCACAGGCAAGAGTGAGAAGGAGACTGGCATGTTCCTGCTACTTTGGCAGATTGGCCCATAGACTGCAACGGGGACAGAGGTGAAACATGAGAACAAAGTTAAGAGGAGCAAATCAAGGAGTCTAAAAACCTGACACCCTCATGTAGGAACAGATCCCCAAAATCCCCTGTCCTGGCCCTTGCCCAGGCCTAGCAGGTACCCTGAAGCTGGTGCACAGGGCTGCTATGCCCTCGGCAGTGACAGGAGCTGCTCTCCCTTTGCTCTTAGCATTCCCTTCCTCCTAGAACCGAGTCCCGCCTCCTTTACAATGGGGTTTCTGGATCTGCTTGGCTTTGATCCACTACTGCTTCTGTCCTCTTTTCTGCTCTTCCTTCACATACCAATTCCTAGACCTCAGTGGCCTCTTGGCAGCAGCCATGTGGGTGAAACTGCTCCCCACTCCCCCGCTCCCTTACTCCTTCTCCACAGCTCCTGCTCCCCAGATTGCAGCAGGGTCGGGGAGCCAAGAGCTCTGCAGAAGGAACCCTCACCCTCTGAAGATTCCAGCATGAAGCCTGCAGAGGCCAAGTCTAGCAGATCTAATGACCCCACTGCTGCCTTTCCATCCCCCTTTGGAGCAGCCCATCTCATCACCCCCAGCAACTCAGGGAGGAAGGTATGATGGTGAAGACGAAGAAAGCAATGCCCAGTAGCTGGAGAGGTGGTGTGGCTTCCTAGGGTCCAACAGCCAGGCCTGAAGCTCTTCACTTAGACTTCATTCCATTCACCTTGCTATAGCCACAAGGAAATGTTTCTTTCAACAAATGTTTACACTTTCCAAAGACCTATCCTTGTCAACTAGCTGTTTCATTCTTAGACTGAAAATTTGTGATTTCAACTGTGTCTTAGAGGCTACAAAGAAAATTAAAAGACCATGATGAGCTGCTCAGTTTTGTTTTGTTTTTTTCAAACTCAAGACCTGTCCATACTATGGTCTTGGGTTACACAGGCTCATTGAAATTTGAGTCAAGAAGTTTATTCCCCAAATAAGACTCCACTTACCATGTGCTCCTGGATGAGTCAAGGGTGGGAAATATCCTGAACCAGGTGAGACGGTTCTTTATATCAACAACTAACTAACATTAAGGCTTCTGGGGTCGTGAGGCAGAACAGAAACAGAGAAGCTTAAACAAAGGAGCAGCAGCATGTCTTGTCCAAGTGCCCCCTTCCACGTGGGAGATGCAACAATGGCCCCCAAAGCAGCTGCAAAAGTGACCCCTCTCCACATCCCTGCACTTGGCCCATGATTAAATTCCACCTGGAGTTCCAGCTCCCTGATTGGTCACCCAGCAGCCATGCCCCCTTCTTTAAGGATCAGTACAAATTTCACCCTCTGGAGCCCCTGCCCCCATGCATCCTACTGGGCAGAGTTAGTGGCTTCTTACCCTCCCCCACCCCAGCATTTTGTTCTCACCACCAGTGTAGTTTACCTTTGTGGAGGCTCTAGGAAGAACTTCATCTACTTCTCTCTGAATTCCTAGTATGTAAAACAGTATCTAGCATGTGGTTAGTCCTAAAGCAACATTTGTTGAATGAAAAAAAAATGAAACAAATGAAGACTTCCTACTGGAAGTTATAAGCTCTGATGAGATGATTTCAGGATAGAATTATCTGTACATACCAGGTGCTTTACTTCCACTAACTTGTTCAATTCTCCCTGGACAAAATAGGCAGTAAGTTTAACACTTTCACCATGAAAATGAAGAAGTAGAGATTTACAACTGAAAACAACATGCTCAATGTGGAATCAGAGTCCAATCCAGGCAATCTCAACCTGCGAGCCTTTCACTGCACTGACATTTGTGACCCCAGTCACACACAAATTATTTCCCTCCAGGTTGCATCTCTGTCATTGACTGCAGCCAGCATTCTATCTGGAAAAGTCTTGAAATAGACCAACTCAGTTGAAATGTTAAAAAAAAAAAAAAAAAACAGACAGACAATGCATGCTTCATTGCTTGCTGACATTCACACAAACAGCAAAGATGAGTCATTAAAATTTTCCATTTCCCAAAGGAACTATCAGCTAAACCTACTCTCTCATCTCATCAGACTTCCTAAAATTCCTGCATGGTACTTAATAGTTTAGCAAAGGAACAAAATGGCCCAAGGAAAGCTATAGGACTAGAAATTTTCCTGATGGGACTTCTTTTTATATTGAAGAGTCTCACAGTTCTCTTGTCAGTGAAGAATTTTCTCCACCAACCAGCCCAGCAATTTCTTTTGAAGTCAATATTCCAATATCAATCCTATTTGCTACTATGATTACCATAATTTCTTTCTTAATTATATCACGCAAAGTTTGTGTAAACTTTGTGTAAAGTACAATTATTGTTTTTATATTTCACGTTCCTTGGCCAATTGGTACTTACGACAGGCTGCATCATATCTCATTTCTATAGATCAGCTCTTGGAATTAGGAAATCTATAAAATTTAACATATTTATGTTATCAAAGACCTGAAAATGAATATAACTACTTACACACAAGTACACATACATATGCACATGGACACACATGTGCGTGTGCACACACACACAGAATCTGCATCACAAATCCAAAGTTGTCAAAGACAAGGCCAGCCACAAAAGTATAAATGAAGCTGGACCCTGTGCACTGTGAGGAACTAGAGAACAAATGACATGAATCCCACAGGTGAATATCTGGGGCCATTGTCAGTGACTCTGCACACCACTTTATCTCATTGGCCTAAGTGTGCCCCTGCTACTTCATATCCCCAAAGTTGCCATATTTACAAACAAGATTGTGTTGAGCTTCACATGATCCAGCACAGGCTGATGTGCTCCACAAAGAACAGAGGACTTCTCTCCCAGATAGGGTTTCCATACTTATGGAAACAGAATGTGTTAGTTAGCTTTCCATTACTCTAACAAAAATACCTGAAATAATCAACTTCAAAAGAGGAAAGGTTTATCTGGGCTTACACTTTTTAAGGCTTCCGTCCATGGTCTGTTGGCCTTGTTGGTTTGGGGCCTGTGGAGAAGCAGCACATCATGGTGGGAGTACACAGTGGAAGAAGCCCATTCAGTTCACGGTCTGAACAAGAGACGGAAGGAGCTGGATTCCCACCATCCCCTTCAAAGGCATGCCCCCAGTGGCCTTTAAAGAATATTCTAAGTCAAAACTATAGCACCAAGTAACCAAAGAAGAAGTTATAGAGAACATGCCAAATGCCAAAAATCTAGCTACATTTATAAACATTCATCTCCTTATTAAAAATTAAAAATTACCTCTCTATATACTGAAGATTGGTCAAAACTACATGGTAGCAGTCATGAAATTTGGGTTAATAAAGTAAGTGCTATGAAATTTTAGAAACACAGTTCCATCTCAATCTTCTTTGAGCACATTGTTACCTGACCTCACTTAAATTCATTTTGGGCCCCTACCTCTTCTCACAGACTGAGCTTTTCCAAATGATTGTCATTATTATTTTCATTTTTGATGCTCAAGAGGACTCTTGGCTGCTAGGAGCATTCTCTTTGCCTATTGTACTGCTTGTAAAACTATAGTTTTATGGTAATGTTATAGTCATTTTATAGTCATTTGCAGAGATTTCACTTCCTTTGCCATTTTTCTAGCTTCTCCTTTTCCCTGTAACCACCCATGCCTTAAGCCTCCTCAGTAAGAGAAATGTAGCCCAGACTCCAGCACAAGGATGTGGACATCTGCTAAGGATTCTGTCCTCCCCAGTTACAAGTCAGATTCCTCATAAGGATCCCCATCACTTTTCTAGGCAGGGGAGCTTCTTTCATCTCCTTCATCCTAGACTCCTTCGTAAACTGAGCACAGTTCTAATTCTACCTGGATTCATTGTTACCCTTCACTTCAGTTGCTAGAATTGATTGGACAGATATTTACAAATGAACTTTATCTGCCACACTTGTCTAACATCCCACTAATACCATGTCCAAACAAAAGTCCCTTTGTCTTAGACCCCAGCTTACAAGACACCAAAAAGCCAACTCTCCCTCATCCTTCCATCTCTCACCACTCACCACCTGTGACTTTTTGCTTAAGGGCTATCTGTGGCTGCCCATGTCTCTTTAGCCTGCATGGGGGTCAAAAAGTGCTGAGGTCGAACCCCTGAGAAGCTCTGGTCACAATGAATGGAAGTGGATATATAAACACCCTGGCTTCCTCACCTCCAGCATAGGACATCTCCTACACTCAGTCCAGAGGGACTGAGTCTCAGTTGTGCATAGCAGTAACCTCCTCATCGACGAATCTTGTCTAAACTTATTTCCCTTCTACTTCTCACTTTCCTACAGGCATTTCTTGGAATTACCTTCCAAATAAACTACATGCTATATGTAATAGAAACCTAGCCTTTGGGGCTACATCTGTGGAAACCCAAGAGAGATTATCAATTTTCTCTTCCACTGTACATTGCACTTCTTCCACCTCCAATTAGAGTTCACAGTCAGGTTCTTCCAGGGGCATAAAAGAGTCATACTTGTTTGCAAATTGATCCTTTCTTAAATTGAACACTGGATTGGATATAGTGTCCCTTTGAGAAACTCAATCCTGCATGAACCATCTTATAGTTCATACTGACTCAGTCTTATTCAGCCTCATGCCCCTCATCACAGGTCAGTTGCACCCTATTATTGGGGTCCCTACAGTAACCACCTTATCCACCTGCTCATTAGACCAAGTATAGACACTCTATTCACCATCCCATGCCCCGAATGAGGACACAGAAATTACTCCAAGGAGTGGGCAGCTACAATGGCACCAATAACTAACTAATTTTCACAGGGCATCAGGTGACTGAGCTTCCTAATTTACAGGAATATGTTGTTTTCAGAAAATGCTGCCAGTGAACAGAATAGAAACAGCAAATTGGATATTCAACTAAGTTATTTCTTATCTACTATATCATAAATAAGTCAGCAAAAGAAATTTTATCTCCAATAGGTAGGCTCAAGCTAACATTCTTATTCACAATTCAAATTATTTCCTTTTGACCACATTGTTTATCTGTGGCATAAACCTGCTGAGACCCTACTCATATGCCCCCAAAGTGGAGCTGGCTAGATGAGTTCTATTATGGCTTCAATCTAAAATATCCATCAAAAGTCTCATGTGTTCAGAGGAAGGGGTTTTGGATGGTGATTGGCTTATGGAGTGCTATACTCATCAATGAATTAATCCATTGATGATTTCAATCTGAGTCTGCTGTTAGGAGGTGGGGCCTGGTTGGAGGTGGTTACTGGAGGTGTGACCTGGAAGTTAACATGCTTATCCTTGGCTCCTTTCTCACTTTTCTGCCTCCTGGCCACCATGGGATGAGTAGCTTCTCTGTTCCATGGCTTTCTACCATGCCATTTCGGCCTTGGAGTCAGCCAACCATGGACTGGATCCTCTGAAACTATGAGCCAAATAAATCTCTACTTCATTAATTTGCAAGTGTCCAGTATTTTGCCTCACTGATGGGAAAGCACCTAATAAAGGTCCTGTATATAATTGTTTCTTTTATTTGTGTGTGGTTTCCTCATGGCACTGCTGTACCTGGCATCCACTGTCAGAAATACCAGGAGAGATGATGGGGTGGTTTCATCTTTCACTAAAACTGAGACTCCCCACCCAGCCAGTTTCCTAATCTGTGTTTGACCCCTCACCATGGTCAAAATAAGCCAGATCACTCCCTATTTTTTCCATTTTTTCTTCTCTTACCTCTTTCTTTAAAATCTTGCTCCTTTTTTTTGTTGTTATTTTATTGGTACATTTTAGGTATACAATTCATTTACATTTATCATTGGGTGTTTGTACTTGTACATGATATATCTTAGTTCTTATTTTTTTCCCCATTACCTGTGCACCCTTCACCCCCTCCACCCTTCCCTATTTACATAGATTTCATTTCATTTTTTTTTCTTTTCTCATAGTTTTTCCTTTCCCTCTCTTCCTTTCCCCTTCCTCTCCCTTCACTCCTTCATCTTTGGACCTTTTTTCCTATTTCAAATTATCAATTATTCATTTTAATCATTTTAACCTTTGTTTACACTATCAGTTTCTCACATTAATGAAACTATTCAGTATTTACACATGTGTGTCCTATTTATCTCACTTAAGAGTATGGCTTTGATATGCATCCATTTAGCTATAAATGACTCTAGTTTTTCATTCTTTATGGCTGAGTAGTACTCCATTTTATTAAAAAAAAACACATTTTCTTCATCCAATTTCCAGTTGTTGGGAACGCAAAACTAATTAAGAGAGACAAAGATGGTCACTACATCCTTGTGAAGGGAAAAATCGAAGGGGAAGAGATGAAAATCCTAAATATATATGCACCAAATACAAATGCCCCCAACTATACAAAACAAATATTAATAGACATGAGAAACCAAATAAACACTAACACAATTGTAGTGGGGGACCTCAATACCCCACTATCACAAGTAGACAGATCATCTAGACAAAAAGTTAACAAGGAAATTCTAGAACTGAACCAAGCTATTGAACAAATGGACTTAATAGATGTGTACAGAGTGTTCCACCCCACAAAATCGGAATACACATTCTTTTCGGCTGCACACAGGTCATTCTTCTGTATAGACCACATGCTAGCTTATAGGACATATCTGAGTAAATGTAAAAGAATAGAAGTTACCCCCTGTATATTATCAGACCATAGTGCAATGAAATTGGAGATCAATAACATAAGAAACTGCAAAACCCCAACAAACACATGGAAACTGAATAACACCCTCTTGAACAACCAATGGGTCACAGAAGTAATTAAAGAAGAAATTAAACAGTTTCTACAAGTAAATGAAAATGCCAGTACAACATACAGGAATCTATAGGACACAATGAAAGCAGTTCTACACGGGAAATTCACAGCAGTGAATGCTCATATTAGGAAAACAGAGAAAACTCAGATAAATAACCTAATGCAGACATCAAGCTCCTAGAAAAAGAAGAGCATAATGAATCCAAGCTCATACAAGAGAGGAAATTATAAAGATTAGGGAAGAAATAATGCAATGGAGACTAAGAGAACAATACAAAAAATCAATGAATCAAAGAGCTGGTTTTTTGAAAGAATAAATAAAATTGGTAAACCTTTAGCCAACCTTATCAAAAAAAGGAAAGAAAAAGCACAAATACATGCAATTAAGAATGAAAAAGATGAAGTCACAACAGATCCAACAGAAATCCAGAGGATCATCAATACCTACTTGGAGAACCTCTACTTCAATAAAATGGAAAACACAGAAGAAATGGACAGATTCCTAGATACATATGAATTGCCAAAGTTAAATGAAGAAGATATAGAAATTCTAAACACCCCAATTACAATGAGTGAAGTTGAAAATGTAATAAAATATTCACCAACAAAGAAAAGACCAGGTCCAGATGGCTTCACTGCTGAATTTTACAAGACATTTAAAGAAGAACTAATGCCATTACTCTTTAAACTCATCAAGGAAATTGAAAGGGAAGCAATACTTCCAAATTCATTCCTGGAAGCAAGCGTTACTTTGATTCCAAGACCAGGGAAAGACCCAACCCAAAAAGAGAACCACAGGCCAATCTCCCTAGTGAACATAGATGCAAAAATCCTCAACAAGATACTGTCAAACAGAATACAGAGGGTCATCAAGAAGATCATACACCCTGACCAAGTCGGATTTAACCCAGGAATGCAAGGATGGTTCAACATTCATAAATCAATAAATGTAATACACCACATTAACAGAGTCAAGGACAAAAACCATATGATCATCTCAATAGATGCAGAAAAAGCCTTCAACAAAATCCAGCACCAATTCATGATAAAAACCCAACAGAAAATTGGAATAGAAGGTCTTTATCTTAACCTGATTAAGGCTATCTATGAAAAACCAACAGCCAACATCATACTAAATGGTCAAAAACTGAAAACTTTCATGCTAAAATCAGGAACAAGACAAGGATGCCCACTATCACCACTCCTGTTCAATATAGTTCTGGAAACATTAATCCTTTAATTAAGTAACTTTAATACTTTCCCATCCTCCTACATAGTTACCATTAAGAATTCCTTCTCTGGTCAATAGCACCATTCCTTAACCAGATCTTTCATTGTTTAAAAGGAACCATAATGTGTTCATAAAATCTCCAGGTTCTTGAATGTCAACAGTAAATTTAAACAAATAAATCAATTCATACATTTCTTGTAAGGCCAAAAATAATGTATGTGCAGCTTGAGTGAGGCCTGTGTTAGCCAGTTTGTAGCTTCTGATAATTATATCTTTTATTTGCTTGAGGTTCTGCTAACACACCGTGATGCTTCAGACTTCCTTGCCTTACCACTGACTGTTCCTTTATCCTAAAATTCTTCCTTTTCCTCCCTCACATTGGCTTATTCCTTTTCAAACCTTTTCTCAGTAACAAATTATCTGTGAAAATGGTCCCTTTTTTCTCTTCCTACCTATAAGAATCCAGAATTCCTCCTCTACAATTCTTGTCTGGCAAACACGTCATCAGCTGTGTTGAACTTCCCATGAATTTTGCTAGTCATTTTGTTTTCTTCTACCAGACAGTTCCTGGACTCAGAGTCTTATCATATAGAATTCAACATATCCATATTTCTAAAATCTGCAGATGTGGCACATCCAGGTACCAAGTTCAGTGTCTAACACATGCAGGCTACCTAGTATCTATTGGTTGAAGGATGAGAAAAATCAATGAATGGAAAAAATGATGCCCTAATTATACCATGAATTAGAGTTCTTCACAGCAAGGCCATAGAGCCCAATTACTGAGTCTGAAAGGTTGCCCTCAGAAGTGTAATGTTAAATTTGTAGAGTAGAAACACAACATCCATAATACCCTGTTGTTTACCCCTGTCTCAACAACTCACACATATTGCGATGAGCATCTATTTACTCATGTGCTTCCTCTAACCCAGTGGTTCTCTATTGGGCAGAATTGTGCTGAGAATACTTGGCCATGTCTGAAGACATTTTTCATTGTCAGAAATTAGGGTATGCTAGTGGCATCTAGTGGGTAGAGTCCAGGGATGTTGCTAAGCCTACTACAATGCTCAGGACAACCTCCACAACAAAGAATTATCCAGTTCAAAATGGTAACAGTACCAAGGTTAAGAAACCTTGTCCTGAGAGACATTTGTTGCTGCATTAGTAGGCATCCAAAACTGTTTATTGAATGAAAGTAATTATCAGGTCCAGGTGACTCAGAATGGAGGACAAGGTTTAGCATCAGCAGTAGATGTATCGGCTGGGCCAAGTGCTCCCAAGGGAATCTGTCAGCACCTTGACCTGAGCTTGCTCCTTTCACAGCTCATAGACTCTCTCCAAGATGCCACAATTTCTTTGTATTATGCGTGATTGGTGGATGACTTTTCAGATGAATTCAAGCTGAGCTGTGCAACTGATGTTAAAGAAACAAATGGGCTATATTTTCCCCTGTGATTTAAACATGGGATTATAGTATTTTCCTCCATAAAAGTTGACACTTTCTATCTGGCCCCTATGGGAAATACCACTATTATCAATAGTAATAAAACACTTTTCACTGAGCACATACAGATGTGAGTTGGATTGTATCCCCCAGAAAAGATATGTTAACATTCTAACCCCAGGTTCCTGTGAATGTTTTCTTACCCGGAAGTGTGATTTTTACATAAGTAATCAGGTTGAGCTGAGGTCACACTAGACCGCTGGTATTCTTCCAAGGAAAGAGGGTACTCTGGAGACAGACTCAGAGGGCAAAAGCTGTGTACTGGTAGTGGCAGAGATTGAGGTGATGCAACTGCAAACCAAGGCCTCCCAAGGATTGCCAGGAAACCCTAAAAGAGGCAAGGGAAGATTCTTCCTTAGAGACTTCAGGGGAGAGGCCTTGCCTGTGCTAGGATTTTAGAAGTCAGTTGCTTTAAATATCTCTACTCTACCCTTAGTATAAATAAGTCTATGGCTTCATCCTTTGGATGGTGTGGAATAATGCGAAGAGCTAATTCTGTGCTATAGAGTGATATGCCAGACATGCTGTAGGTGCTTTCCCCTTGATTAATTCTTTGTTTCTCACAACAACTCTGTCAACTAGGTCCTGTCATGTTGCCCATTCTACTGATGCCACAGAGAGGTACATGTCATTTGCCAACTCAAATGTCTAGGCCATGACAGGATCAAGATTAGAACCTATTTGTTCTAATAGGTGAACATCCCTTCCACCTCTACCTTTTCACCACTTCCAAGAAGGAGCTGAGGCTGATGGGGAGCCCTGTGGCCAACATGGGCAAAAGACAGAGCAGAGAGCTAGAGCTAGGTGCAAAATGTTGAAAGTCTAAGTTCCTTTTCTGTTACTTCCTAGGTAAGTGACTTTGGGCTTGAGTTTCCTCATCTTCAAAAAGATAGAAGAAAAAGAAAGGTCAAAACTAAGTAATTTAAACCTTAACAATTGGAAAACTGTGCACTGGACATTTGAAAAAGAAGCACTTCTTCAAATGGCCTTGAGTGGGCAGCTGCGGCTTCATTTCTGGGTCATCATTAACAGAAGGACCTCCATGTAGAAGTATTATGGCCTTGAAGGATGATACACTCAAGCAGTCTTTAACCATTTTCTACCATGCTACTGGGAAACCCCCAGTATATTTTCCATCAGATTTACTCCTGGTGAAATGATGACAATATGTGTAATGTGCTCCTCTGGCCCAGAGTTGTGTAGAGAGGTGATCTTGAGGTCTCTGAAAGAGTATGTGTTAGCTGGTGGCCACCTGGTTCAAATGGGCCTGAGAATGTGGAAACTGAAGGGACTGCATTATCTCAGCAGAGGCATCTGTGTCTATGTTTGGCTAAGAGAGGCTAAGATCACTAGTTTTGCTTCTCTATTTTCCCAGACACAATGTTAGGACTTAAGGAATTTTAACAAACACAAAAGAGAGGTGGGGGGGGAGAGACAAAAAGAGAGGCAAATGTCTATTTTTAAAATTTATCTTTATTGTTGCTAAAAACCATTTGAAACATCATGGTGTGAATGTGGCAATACATTTTCTTTTTTTTTTCCAAGACAGGAATTCTTTTTTTATTTTGTATTTTTTACTAGTATATGTGTGCAATATATAATAAATACATTCATCATGGGGGACTGGTACATACACATATTGCATCTGTATCCTTTTTACATCCAATTCCCTTCCTCTTCATACAATAGTCAACCCTTTGTGTCTGGTTTATTTCACTTAACATTATGGTCTCGAGGTGCATTCATTTTCCTATAAATGACTCAACTTTACCCTTCTTTACACCATAGTAGTACTCCATTGTGTATAAATACCATATTTTATTCACCCATTCATCTGTTGATGGACATATAGATTGTTTCCAAGTTTTAGCTATTATGAATTGTGTTGCTATAAATATAGGTATATATGTATCACTGTAATGTGATAAGTTCTATGCCTCACTTATCTGTAAGTTAAATTCTTTCCCCATATTTGGAAAGTTTTCTGCTATTATTTCTGTAAACAAGTTTTTAAAACACTATTTGTGTTGTTTTCTTATTTTTCATTAATTCTTTTTTTCTTTTTTTTAAATTTTTCCCCCATTAAGTTTACTGGTACATTTTAGGTATAAAATACAGTTACATACATCATTGGGATCTTGTACCATTACATGAGTATCTTGGTTCTTATTTTTTCCCCCTTCCCCTGCCCTCCCTTCACCCCCTCCACCCTTCCCTATTTGCAAAGATTTTGATTCCATTCTTTTCCTTTTCTCATATTTTTTCTTTTCCCTTCTTTCCTTTCCCCTACCCCTCCCACTTTGGCAATACATTTTCTAATTTGTATACTCCACCCCAAAACACAGACTTTCCACTTGAAGATGGAGTCCATCTGACTCAGGTGACTGCATGGTAAAGAAGGGATATAGATCACCATGCAATAAAGAAGCAGGTCCCTTCTGAAAAGAAAATTCAGTCATGAAATCAGTTCAGCCACAGAATACTTATAATGTAGGAGTGACTAAGTAAGAGTTAAAGGATGGAGGAAATCTCTCATGGAGCATGCTTCCTCCAGAAAGATTGGGAATGAGGGTAGTTGTCTCCTACCTAACCTTGTAGGCTATCATTTTTCTTGTCTTTAAAATAAAAATAATATCCATGGCATAGAGTTGGTAAGGAGATAAAATATAATAAGATATGGGAAATTATTTAGCACAGTGCCTGACAGATTGTATGTACCAAATAGTAGTCATTAGTCTATTTATTTTTATCTTGACACAAAGGGACTTGAATATAACATTAGGTGAAAGAAAATAGTTATTTTTGAGAACTTTCCATACACCAGTTACCTATGCTCTAACGTATTCCCTACTCAGAACAAACCAGGAAGGTGATTATGTTCTTTGTTACAGATAAGGAGACTGAAGACCAAGAAAGACACAGACAGGCAATAGAACAGGGGCGAGGTTATATACACCCCCTTTCCACTGCAGAACTGAAGATTCTAGAAGAGTGGTGAATCAGAAGATTGATGGGCTGTGCAGGAGAGTTCATTGCAAAGTCCTTCAACTCTAGGAGCCATTGCTGGCTGGGGACAGTACACAAGGACTGGAGCAGTCATGGGGCAGCAAAAGCCATTCGGGGAGAAGAGGATTTAAGGCCAAGGTGCTGACAGTTCCTCTATGTGGACATAAAGTCTGCTGGAGTGAGGGCAACAGTGCCGTGGAAAACACCACATAGCAAATGGAAACCTCATACACATAAACCCTCAAGGGTTTTAGACAAAGACAGTAAAGATGACTAGTTTGAGAAGATAGAAAAGTGGGCTGATAATTAGTCTCTATGTCTAGCAACTGAAGCAAAATTCTGCATAGACTTCTTTGGTCCTCACTCATTCTTTCTTCAAATATACACAGCACCACATCCATTTACCCATCCATCCATTCATCCTCTTGGTGAGCATCAGGTGTCTTAGTTACTTTTCTAGTTGCTGAGACAAAATACCTGACACCTAAAGTTAAAGGAAGAAAGGTTTATTTGGCTCACAGTTTGTAGAGGTTTCAGTCCACAGTCTGGTGGCTCCAAGGCAGAAGGCATTGCAAAGGAGAAAGAGTCCACAGCAAACAGGCAAGAGCACATTAGCCCTCTTTCTGTCCCTTATATTTTATTCATACTACCCACCCTAGAGAGGATGTAGCACTCACACCTTCAATCCTAACCAAACCAATCAGTGGACTGATTTAGTAATCACACACCCTTAATTCCAGAACCACACATTCTAGATCCAGCCACCTCTGAAAGGCCCCCCTCCCCATGACTGCATGAGGCTTTAGAGAGACATCTAGACAGAAGCCCTAGCAACATGATTGCCCAGTATTTATCAGGTACTGTGAGTGACACTGTGTTTCCAAAGAAAATGAGCAAATAAGGGCCCTGCTTTCCTGACCTCACTCACTGTCTAGGGAGAAGATGCTAGATGCTAAGCCAGATATTATACTGAGTCATGGGCCATGCCAGGAAAAATGCAGGGCATCCTAGAAGCACATTACAGGCCATCTCTCAGGCTACATGTCAGGATAACCCTGACAAGAGTCATTTCAGTTGAGATGTGAAGGATGCAGAGCAGTTAACCAGAAGAGGCATGTGTGGAGAGGAGCCTGCACCAAGGCCAAGAGGTAAATGGCAAGGCAGTGTAGTCAACATACTAAAGAAGTTCAGTGTGGTGGTGCCATAAACTCCAGGGGCCAAGGGACAAGAGGGGACCTCAGAGAAGCAAGTCAGTCTATGATGGGTCTTTGTGAAGCATGAGGAGCTCATCTTCACAAAGGATGAGGGAAGCCTTTGACATATGTCAGGCGAGGAGCATCAACATATTTGCACACAGGAGGGTCATTTGGACAGATATGGGGAGAATGGGCATGTGATTTGAAGTAGAATCAGTAGAAATGTTAGAGGTCATGGATGGTAACAATGATGAGGAATGAAGAAAAGATCCCAGAATTGAAAGTTATACAGGCAGTAAACATATAACACCTAGTGGTTGGCAAACTATGGTGGAAATAAGAGGTAGTAGCCCCTCTGGGGCTACTAGCTTACATTTACACCCTGTTTACCCAGCCATATTCTTCCTCTTCACCACAGTCCTATTAGGTCAAAATATAAGAATTATCCACCTCACTTAAGGAATGGGAAAACCACAATGAAGAAACTTTAGATAGTCATTCCTCCTTACAAATCTCCTTTGTACAAACAGAATTAGAGCTTCTGACATCCTTTCTAATGAGATAATGCCTTTATCTCCTAAACATAGACACGCTACCTGCTCTTCATACTCCTGGACATACAGATGAACTACAGTTCCCTACCTTCCTTGCAGTTAGGTGTGACTCAAGGCTGACCTCTAACCAATCAAATGTGGGCATGTGATATGTATCATTCCTAGGCCTTATCTATAAAAGTCTCCCACACATTTTCCTCTGTCCACTGGACTAAGATGTCAGAAGCATCTTAGAAAACTAATGTAGAAGATAGCAGAGGTTTGAGTCTCAGAATAAAACCAAGCACTTCAGTCTTTCCTCCTTTCCCTTGCTGCCAAATGAATAAATGGTGAACAAGAAACAAGCTTTTATTGTATTAATTCACTGAGATTGTGGAGTTTATCAATTATAGCAATTGGTACTACCTTGAATGATGCAAGTTCCAAATTTGCTCATCCACATGTTGTTTTCCTGGGAAAAGGCCTCAGGATTATTTTCTTATTGTCAGTCTTACTGTTGCTTAGCATTACTCTCTTGACTGGTAGCACATGCTCTCTGTGAGCACTCACAAGGAGGTCTACACAAGCTTCGTGTGATGCTCAGGGGTCTACAGAAGCACTAGACCTTTTCCCAGAGTATCAGTTACAAGAATAAGAAAATGAGCATTGCTGTGCTGCTGAGTATTACACAATGCCTGCAGAGTGCCAAAGCAGTTCTTGGGTCTGGAGAGCTCTGTTCTGAATGATCTTGGACTATAAGGGGAATTGGTGTTGCAAATAGTTACAACTCAGAATGATCAACGTTTTAACAAAGCACATTGTTAGTAAATTTTCCCTATCATATTACTGTATAACAGACAGTCTTCAGATCTCAGCATCCTATGAAACATCCATGTTGTGGTTTA
The DNA here is from genome assembly GCF_000247695.1 of Heterocephalus glaber. The sequence continues at coordinate 21,677,938 of NW_004624735.1, read as the reverse complement.
GGTCTAAAAAATCCCCCAAAGTCTTATGTATTCAAAGACAACACTTTTAGAGGGTGATTGGATCCTGGGGCTGCTATATCCATCAGTGCAATCATCTATTGATTATTTCATGGCTGTGTGTGCTGTTAGGAAGTGGCCTGGTCAGAAGTGGGTCAGTGGGGGCAAGACCTGGAAGGGTGTATTCTGGCCCCCAGTTCCTGCCCTCCCCACCCATTTCCTAGATGCCCTAAAGTGAACACCTTTCCTTCGCCAGGCTCTTCTACTGTTAGAGTTAGTCAATCATAGAACGAACCCACTGGAAACCTTGAGCCAAATAAATCTCTCCTCTTTTAAATTACTAGTGTTGGGTACTCTGTCTCTGAGACAGGAAAGGGACTAATGCAGAAGACATTTTCATGGTCCAGAGAATGTTTGTCTTTGGCTGATCTTGGCTGAGAACAGCTGATTCCAGGCTACAGCTTAGGGGTCAGATCTCCTCCACAGTCTGGGATCCAAGTGGAGAGGCAGTGGCTGGCTGGGGCAGGTAGAAACCATCTATGCCTCTTACAACCCTCTGCTGAGATGAGCACACTTTCAGTTCTTCCCAAATTCTTTTAGCCAAAGCAAAGCAAGGCCTATCCTCTGAAGGAAGTCCTTTCCATGGAGGTCAGTGAGAGAGTGTGATTATTCACTAAATAACCATCAGATCTACCAGAGAGAGCAGATGCTTCCTCGCTTAGGAGTTTTCTACTTTGCAGTGCTGCAAACGTGATATGCATTGAGTAGAAATCATACCTGGAATTTTTATCTTTTTCTAGGCTAGCAATGTGCAGTTTGATAACCTCTCACAGTGCTGGCCCCAGGCAGCCACACCATTGTGAGGGGAAACAACTGTATTACAGTGACCTGTGTTCCTAAGCTCAGATGGTCAATGACTTAGGTGGTTTAAATGCATTTTCAACTAATAATAGGGGCTGTATTGAAGGGGAAATGCATTGTGTGTAGTTAACAGTGACAACGGAAGGAGGGGAGCATCAGTCAGCACTGAGAATTCAAAAGGCCAAGAGGGAGGAGAAGGATTGATACTTGAGAGATGACTAGAATGGGCATAATGCAAGTAGAAGAGGAACAGGAATTCATTTCAGCCAAAGAATAAAAGCATGTCTAATACTGGCAATATTATTTGTGACAGCAAGCATTTGGAAGCTCATGAAATGTCCATCAATAAGAGATATGTTTAAAGGAAACTATGGAACAGCTAAACTGGAATACCATGCATGAGTTTTAAAAAGAATTAATTTATGTAAAATGACAAAGAAAGCTTTTCAATATGTGTTATTAAGTGGAAAAAACTTCAGAACAGTGCACAGAAGATAACACACCATTTAAATAATCCCCATACGTATATACAATAAAAGTATCCTAGAGATTTAGTGATATATAGACAGATACAACAAGAGTGAGAGTGAGATGGATTTTTACATGCAAACTCAGATCCTCTCCAAGAAACAAGAGGAACACACATCAAGGGGCCACAGCACTCAGAAATGAGGTCTAGTGACTGCAGAGAGCTGTCAAGAGAAAATTCGACATGCCTTTGCAGTTATTTCTCGTAAGAAGGCAGACCGGTGTGTAGCCATCTACTGAACGTGCTGGGATGGCAGGACCCAAGCACACAAGACCTTGATCCTGCTCATCACCATCTGATAAATTTTGTGAATCAGCCTTTTCCTCCAAACAGGTCTCAGGCAGCTTCCAGCACATACCTGTCATTGTGGTCACAGTTAAACAACAAAACATCCTTCAGTCACTTTGCTATGAGACCAGTCTTGTTTTTAACCCTTTAAAGCCATCTAGTGTCGTAATCAAAACCCAATCTAGAGAGAAGCTGAGCTGGTCCCAGCACCCGGAAGGAAGCTCCCCCGCCACCATCCCAAGCTCCTAGGGCAGAGAAGCTGAGCCCATCCCAGAACCCAGAAGGAAGCTCCCCTGCCACCATCCCAAGCTCCTAGGGCAGAGAAGCTGAGCCC
>NW_004624735.1:21656577-21673049 GCF_000247695.1 Heterocephalus glaber | reverse complement strand
CACAAAAAGGGAAGGGTGGAGGGGTGAAGGGAGGGCAGGGGAAGGGGGGAAAATAAGAACCAAGATACTCATGTAAAGGTACAAGATCCCAGTGATGAATGTAACTGTATTTTATACCTAAAATGTACCAATAAACTTAATGGGGAAAAAAATAAAATAAAATGGAGGTAAATATAAAAAAAAAAATTAAAAAAACCCAGTCTAGTACTATGTGCCATGTCAGCCCCTGCCTCAAGCCCCACCTTGTAGTAGAGAGGGCAGTGTTACTTGGATGTCTTTCTCTGTCCTTGCCTACCTACTCCCCAGTTATGGAGCAGCTCTTTCTGGCATCAGCAGGGGGCACAGGAGCCAAAGGGTGAAGGCCAAGGTGTTAGTGCCATGCAGAGATGGCGATGGTGAAGACTTCCTCTTGTGGGCTCCATGAGGACCTGCACCCTCCTCTCCTGTGGTGATGCCAGTGATGACTGCAGCATCTCTTGGGCTACTTTCATCCCAGGCTCTCGTGCTCCAGCCCCTCCCCAAACTCCGTACTGAGTTCCTCTTGCACTCTCTGGGATATGACCTGGCCACATTCTCATGGCCTGCAGGGACACTCATGCTCCCTTTCCCCCTTGTTGGATGAAGGGCAGCTCTCAGTCACTCCAGCCACCTACTCCCAAGCAGGCTGTGTGCTACATCCTTTCTCCAACAGTCCTCCCAGCAGGACTGACACTCTAGGCCTCAAGATTCTTGAATTTCAGGGGATGCTGGGCCAGCTCTGACTCAGCCTGAGAGTGAGGAGCAAGTGCAGAGGAGAAGGGAGTTGAGGGGCTAGGGAGTGCACAGCACACTAACTCTCCCCCAGGGAACCTCTCTCAGTCCCCAGTGCTTACCTCAGGAGAAGGTGCATGAGTGGGTTCCAGGCCCTTCTTATGCTCGGCATTAAGCACTCCATGCTAGGCTGTGGGTGTTCTGGGCACTGAACACCTTTGTGTTTCTCAGCCAAAACAGAGACCAAAAGTCCCTTTTTGATACCCTGTTATGCCTTTATAATTAAATAATCAAAAACTCAGTGATTTAAGTGAGAAAGAGACCACAAGAGAAGAAACAAAGGAATTAATATGCCCGTTTCCCCCCACAAAAACATACCAGCGTACACACATGCACACACGTACATGAACACACATACACACATGCATACATACAAACATAAAAGGGCAAGAGATATAGAAGTTCTTGACAGTTGTAGAAATGATGAGAAGTTCAAATTTGCAAAAGAGAAAGAATTAAACAAATAGCCAGATATGTAAAATTTATATTCAGTACAAAATAACTTCTAAAATGTCTTTTTTAACTTTAATACCTGTAAGAAATGGTTATTTGGCATTCTGGCAGGAATTAAGAGTGTGGTAAATGGGCATTCAAGTTTGTTCCACTTGTAAAATGTGTTTCTATGGAATGTGCACTCCCACTGAAGGCCGTGGGCCTCTACTGCTGCGAAGCTACTCCGGGCCACCTGGAAAGTAAATTAACACAGCACGCCTTCAGGATGAGCTGAGAGAAAACCCAATCTCCTCTGAGGTCAGGTTGCTTGGGCCACACACAGAGAAAGTCTCTTGATTCTGGTCTCTCTCCATCACCACCTCATCAGTAGAGAAGTCTTATTTCCAAAGAGCACAGTTGTTCTTTATTTGAACATAGAGTGTTCCCTGAATGCAGTCTGCTTGCCCTGGCCCTTCGCCTGGGCTTCTCATCTGGGTACTTCTCGGCACTCGAGTACCCAGTTGGGATGATAACTCAATCCGTGTGGCCCACACTTGTGTTTTTTCTCATGCCAGATGTGTATCATTTTTCCATACCAACAATCAGTTCTACAGTTCTCCTGCACCAACTGGATGTCCAACAATTCCATTCCATTTAACTCAGCAATTCAATATTAACTGTGCACAGTTAGCTGCCCCCACAGGTCAAGGGCTCAATGCCATAAGACTACCCTACTTCAGAAACCAGCCACAAATATCTTTCTAAGGCTGCCCGCATTTCCACCTCGGTGACTACAAAAGTGGGGTTTCCCACAACCCTCTCTTCATGTTTGGTAATTCGCTGACTCACTGAATCAGGAAGATGTTTTTCTTATATTTCTGGTTTATGATAAAAGAACTCAGGAACAACCAATTGGAGATGTATAAGGGAGTGGTACCCAGTCTCAGAGTTCCCGTGCCTTGTCCAGGACAGTCACTGTCCCATCACAGACCTGTGGGCACCAACCCAGAGCTCCTCAAGGGTGGGTCTGAAAGCTCCAACCCCCTGATCACAGAGCTGGTCTTTCTGGGCACCAGCACCATCCTCTCTGCTGGGGTCAAGCCTGAGCCCATCATGTTCCTTTGGGTTGGAATTCCAGAGGTGAGGGGCAGAGATTGCCCAGAAGCCTGTCCCCAATTTGTCCCAAAAAATCCCCCCATCCAAGTGGACAGTGACAGGGCAGTCTGAGTAAGACTGACCAGCAAAACCATCCCAGCCAGAGCAGCTAAGAGCCTTGCCCTTCAGCACCCACAATTTCCAAATTTGTCAGTGATCAGCTAGGCAAAACAGGGACCCAGCAGTGTGGCTTCCGTGTATCCCCAAAACCAAATCTTCCAAGGCTGACCTTCTGCTTTTTCTTTCTTGCATTTTAAGATTTTTCTCCTGCAGTGAACATAATACATTCATAACATTTTTAACAGAAGACAAAAGTAAATATTGCCTGGTGTTGTTTACCTGTGAGAGAGTAGTGGTTGTTCCGTGCATGGGTTCCCTGATGTGATTGCACTATGGCCCATTTCACACCCTCCTCCTTTGGACCTTTTCTTCAACATTGCTCTAGATAATTAGGGTTCTTTCTCTAATCACCAAGGAAGTTTTCACTTACTGCCACTTATATATGGTCATTGCTATAAGAAAATATCATTTCATGGGCTATTAAAGAGCTTAACAGTCTTACTCTAAAAACCAAAAAATTCACATAGTTTATAGTTTTAAGTGGGATCAAAGGAAAAACAATATGACACAGCCATTTAGCTTTTTCTAGCCAAAGCTTATTTATCATCTTGCTGGCCCTGATGTCCTGTTCATACTGCCCTGCTTAACACACTCGGGAGCTCTTCTGGGTAGGCCTTTAGATGCCCTTTAGAAATGGGGAGACAGGTTCCTCGGGGTTCAAGTACTTTGCCAGTGTCAGTGCCAAGACCCCGCAGTCAGGATTGCCCCCCCCCCCGCCAGGTGGGTTAGATGCAGGAGTCTGAGCTCTTCCCCTTAATAGGATGCCTCAGCAAAACCAACAAATAAGCTTAACAACTGTGATTAAAACACTGAGTCTGGAGCCAGGCATTTGCACTCAGGGAATTTCTCCAGCTCAAGCAAGGTGCATAGCTTTGGCCATAGTACTTTAGTCTGGATCTCAGTTTTTTCATTTGTGAACAATGGTGACACCCTCAGACTGCTGCCCAGATTAAATCTGGGACATTAATCCCTATCTGGCACACATGGTAAGCATTTAGGACATGCTTATTTGTTAAATCATCAGCTCCTTAGCATGGAAGCTTCCTCACCAGAACAAACTGAGCACATATATGTAACTTTCAGTGTCAGGACACTGGCATGCCCTCCAGAACTCTTGTATGTGCATTTACAACAACAGATGTGATCATCTGGCTTTCCCATTTGAAAATTTAACTTTATATTTTGATGGATTGTGTATTTCTCCAGTAGCTCATGTAAGAAATGTTAGAGATGAAAATATTCAATTGTTCGTATATAAAAACCACTTTTCTTTATCCATTCATCTGTTGTTGGGCATGTGGGCTGTTTCCAAGATGTAGCTATTATAGATTGTGTTGTTATAAACATGAGTGTGCATAGATCAGACACACAAGTTTAAATATCACATTATTTCTCCCATGTGAGAAAACCAAAGGGTAAATAAGGAGCAAATTGGAGGGTAGGTATTGCGAAGTTGGAAGAACATGTTCAAATGGGAAGGGAACAAGGGAAGGGAGAGGGGTGGGAAGGAAGAGAAAAGGGATTTCAAAATGAGAATGGAAGGAAAAAATAGAAACAAAGCTTTTGTCAATAGGGAAGGGAAGAAATATTAAAGAGAGAGGAAGGGAATGGGAAAAAAGAAGAATTAAGATACATTATGTACAGGTATACACATTCCCTGTGATGAATGTGATCATTATGTATGGCAAACAGGTACTAATAAAAAATTTATAAAAGGAAATATTCAACTCTTTCTCTTCACACAATTTTAAATTTTACACAGGCTGTCCTCCTCCCTACCCCAGCCACTGTGGTCTGGAACATTCCACTGCCATCTCCTAACCAGCAGCCACCACCTGTCGGAAGACTCCTCCATCCAGCCCTTCACCCTCATTCACCCCTGGCCAGTTGACATGTCTGTGCTTCCGGTGGTCTTGGTCCTTGTCTTTAAAGCAATTTTTCTCATTGTGTCCTGAATGTCCATAACTTTATCCTTTCTTCTCTTTATCAGTGTCTTAATTGCATTCTAAGTGCCAATGAGTCTCCAAATCACATCTCCAACAGAGACATGTCCTCTTCCCTGCAGATCCTTGCTGATATCAACCTACTTATATGAAACACCAAAGAGTTATTGCAGGTACTTGAAACACATTTGCTCCCAGCCAAGCCGTACACTTCTCCCAGCCTGGTTCTCCCCTAGTGTTATCTGGCTCAGTAAATGATGTCTGAGCATTCTCAGAAGCAGACTCTAATACAGGGTTAAGGTGCAATTACATTATTTGTGTGATTCAAGGAACACCACTAGGGGAGGCTCACCTAGAAAAGAGCCAAAGTTCCTAGCAACCAAGATGCAGCATGAGCAAGAAATAAAGCTTCACTATGGGAGACACTGCGATGTGGGTGCTTGTCTCTTCAGTGTGACCTAGAGAAAGCCAACACTACCTTTGGATGGTCCCGTGCCCATTCACTCTGCTCCCACTCACTCTCCTGCCATGCCGAAGGTAATGTTTCCAAAATGCAAAGCTGATTCTATTTCTCCAGTATCCAAGAGCTTCCAGTAGCTTCCTACTGCTCCTAGAACGAACACCAAGGCTTGCTCATGGCTTTGAAGGCTGTCTTCCTGGCCACCCTCTCCAGCCCTGTCTGTCCACTGTCTATCTTGTTATTGTGCCCTTTTCCATTCCTGGAAGATGTCACACCTCTTTCCAACCAGAGCCTTTGCTCATGCCACTTCTCTTCCTGGGGATTCTCTTCTCTCTGTGTGGATTTAGCTCCTATTCATCCCTGAACCTCAGCTCCAGAAATTTGTGTTCTATGGAAGGGCAATTTCTAGATTTCCACCAATTCTATGCACTCTTCTCGCCTCTTAAGTCACACTGACATTTCTTCAGGGCCCTTTGTCCACGCAGCACCCTGTGCATGATCCATGGTGTTCCCAGTCACATATCTGCAAATGTAACCTATGAGCATTGAATGACCACTGTCTTCCTAAGAAGAACAGGGGTTTCATAAAAATGTGGTCCAATCTGGATCATACCCTACTGTATGGCCCATGTTTAGTATGGAACTGATGCGTGGTAGATTTTATGAAGTGTTTTGAAAGAAACAGAACTTACTGCCAGTTTATGGCTGAAACACACAATGTTCAATGACTTGCCAAATTAGATGGAGGTGAGATTCAAATCTAGGCCATGTGGCTTCGAAGACCATCACTACTACATGAATGAATGAATGAATGTCCTTGGAGTATAAACAGTATGCCCTATTTATTGTTGCAGCCACAGTGCTACGCAGGACAGTATCTAGTACCCAGCATTTAGTACTGAACAAGAACTTGTTGAACAAACAAGTCAACCAATTCAAAGAGGAACAAAGATTGAGTTACCCTAGTGGTTTGTCATTTCCATGAGTGCCAAAGTGGCAAATGTCTTTCCTCTGCAACTCAACACAAAGGATTTGTGAAGGAGAGGTAACCACTTAAATCTTCATGTCAATCACACTGACTCTTCCTGTGGGGCTCAAAAGACCCACACACATGAGAAAACAGTCAAAGAGCCTCTCCGAAGCCTCAGACCCCTGCTTTTTCTGGGAAATCACTTCTGAAGACTTATCTTCCCAGAGAAAGGTGGGATGAGAGTGCTATCTGAAAGCTATTTTTACTCCTCTAATCAGCTAGGCAAGGAATCAAATTGCCTTGACTCCTTGGGAATGGGAATGCCAATCAGCAGCCATTTGCAAGGGGAAAGCCTGGTTTTAGAGGAGATGCTCAGCCTCAGGGTGCACAAACTCAGGCCCTGAATAAGCTCTTTGCATTGCAGCTTCCACCAGGCAGTAGCTCGGAAGAACCTCCTTAGGCAGCACATAGGAGTGATCAAAACATATGGTGTGTGTTTAAATTTTTTTAAATTATTACAGCAAAAGATACGAATCCCCCTCAAAATACTCCTGCTTGCTTTGAACATATTTATCCCATTGTTCTTGCCACTTTCTAAAGCAGTTTCGGAAGTCCTCTTTCCTAAGAGTCTTTACAAGGGGTGATTAAAAAAAATTCAGTAAATCCTGCTGCTACTAGTGCTATCCAACAGAAAGGCAGACTTGTAAAAACATTACAATGTGTCTTCATCCACCTTATTCACCAGATCTGGCATCGTGTGACTTTTGGCTCTTCCCCAAAGTCAGACTGACCATGAAAGGTAGATGTTTTTAATGGATTCAGGACAACAAGACAGCCAGGACAGCACAACTCCTGTTCTAAAGACAATCACAAAAGAATACTTCCAGAAGTGCTTCAGAAAATGCCAAGAATGATAGAATGAGTGTATTCAAAATGAGGGAGAGTATTTTGAGGGTTATTAAAGACACTGTGTCTTTTAATAAAAATTTTAAAATTTAAACATTCATTCACAGTATTTTTCTATCACACCCAGTATATTCGCTGATGAAGTCACACATGCAATTTACTGTGAACATCACACTAATACCCTTGTTCTGATGAGACACACCAATGTGCTTCATTTTGCTTGATTCTATAAAGCCATACAGCAGGATCAGCAAATCTGAATGCCCATGAGATGCACTTGCAACACTTCCATACACACTCCAGAACATTTCTTTCAAAAAATGTTTGGAGCACTGAGATGTGATGCTAGGGCTCAGACTTTATGCCTGTCCTCAGGGATTCACAGCCCAGTGGGAGACAGACAGGTTTACTGACAATGTGGGGTGGAATGTGCTGGTGGAACCCAGAAGAGAAGTCCCTTAGCTTCCTGGAGGCTGTAATATTGGCACTGAACCCTACGCTTCCAACATTGAAGGCTTATGTTATGAAAAAAAAAACTTTGTAAGAAAAAATCCTTTATACTTTTTAAATGTTTGCTGTTATTAATCAATACTTCTGCTCTGGCCCAGGTTCACTTCCTGCCACCTGGCTCACCCACTACCTCACCCCTGCTCTCCTGTGTGCAGCTCCAGCACCGGACATGCAGAGCCCTTGTCCTGTTGCTAACCTGCCCTGAGGCTTTGCTAGAATTCTTCAGGACCTGATGGAGGCTCCTCCCTCCCTACTCTCAGGGCCTCCATAAGCTTCCCAGGGAGGAGGAAGCCACATCCACAAAGCTCCACCGGTTTTTGGTTGAGAATTTGTCACAGACATCGTGAAGCTATGGATGATGGTAGCACAGCAACCTTATGTAGGTGCACAAAGGAAGCACCTAGCAGCTACTGCTGGGAAGTAACTGGCTGGACAAATTGATGGATGAATAAATGATTGTATGTGACAACCTCACTTATGTGAAATGCTGAAAATCAGAAGGGAAGTAAAATCTAACTTTGCACCAAAAGTATAGAAGTATCCAAATACTCTGTTCCTGTGGCCCATTCATTCACCCTTAGCAAGGAACTCAATCCACAGCCCATTCATTGCTCCTCTGGGTAAAATTCTAACATGTCTTAGTGTCACAGGTATCACCTCAAATCCCAGCTCTGCCTCTGTAGTTTTACTCCAAACCCTCACTTTCCTCTTCTGTGTGTTCATCACAATAGTATACTTATTCATTCATTCATTCATTCATTCATTCATTTTAGAGCTTCAACAAAGTCATCTCAAGTATCTAATATGTACCAAGGTGTGGTCTAGCCTCTCAGGAATACACTCTGAACAAAATAATGCTCTCCTAGAGCAATGATGGTGAACCTCTTAGAGACTGAATGCCCAACTTTGACCCAAAACCCACTTATTTATTGCAAAGTGCCAACATTGTAATTAAGCCTGAATATTGAGATTTTAATTTAGAAAAAACAACTGTTATCTGATGGTTGATGGCTGGGGTAATGTGGCTTGTGTGCCAACAGAGAGAGTTCTGCATGCCCACCATGGAAAGCATGTCATAGTTTTGCCACTACTGTTCTAGAGGGAAGAAGGCAATAAAGAGAATAAACCAAAAATATTGTATGTTAGGCAGTGGATGCCACTGAGATAAACACTGCAAGGAAGGAGGGTTGGGCATATGAAGAAGAGCTGGAACTAACTGGGATAGACAAGGGAGGATTCTGAGCAGAGATCTGAAGAGACTGATGACTTAGTCTGTTCCAGCTGCTGCTACCATCAAATACAAGATCGGGTGGCTTATAAATAACAGACATGCATTCCTCAAAGTTCTGGAGGCTGGAACTCTGATATATAAGGAATGGTAGATTTGGTATCTGTTGAGAAGTCACTTTCTAGTTCAGAAATGTTACCTTCTCCCTGTGTCCTTATGTAATGGAAGGGGAAAGGAGTCTCCCTCGGGTCTCTTATAAGGGACTTAAATCCCATTCGTGACTTTTCTATACTCATGACTTAATCACCTCCTAAAGCCCCCACTTCCTGATCCTGATGTGGTAGGATTTCAATTTAGGAAATTTGGGGAATAGAAACACTCAGACTATAGCCAGAAGTCAGGGAAGTATGTGAAATCCTGGAGAAAAACTGCTCCAAGCAGAGTCCACATGAAGTGCAAAAATCCTAAAGTTCAAGAGAGATGGCTGAGTTTGAAGTACAAGAAAGAGGCAAATGTGGGTAATGCTGATTGAATTGTAGAGGAGAAGAGAGAATGAACAAGAGAAGACCATTAGACTTGAGAGTCCACGTGAAATTACATGACTTGTGCTCTGAGTGACAGGTGAAGAACATTACAGATGCTGGAAGTACAGGAAGTGATGTGTGCTCCTATGAACACTCTGGATGCTGTGGGAGAGCCAAGAAACAGGGAAACCAGGCAGGCAGGCAAGTGAGGTGAGGTGGTGACTTGAATAAGGTGGTAGTTATGGACTAAGAAGTGGTCAGATTCCAGGTATGTTTTTGAGAGTAGAACCAGCAGGACTGACTATGGGATATAAGATAAGAATAGAGAGCAGGATGACTTCAAGATTTTGATCTGCCTCATAGTGGTGGGATAGAGGAGAAAATACTTACAAAACATTAGGTAGTGGACCTAGCACCTAGTGAATACCCTCCAAATATCAATGTTGTTATGTCTGTGATCTGATTTTTTTACAAAACTTTAATGATCTCCTTAGTTGATCTACCACAAAGTACAAAAAACAATTAAGAAGGGGGGACAAACCTAGAAAATGTCTGATTGGAAAGAAAAAAAAATGGAACTTAACAGAAGAAAAGGCTGCACAAATTCATTAAGAAAGCACATGATGAGTCACAAAAGCCATAGCCATTCTGAGCCAGTCACTGGAAGACCAAGATTCCTATATGCTTCAGTAACTCCCTGGGAATTGTCTTATAAAAGCTAATTTTCTTAATGCCAATGAGTCATCCAGAAGATCAAATTATGTTTATTGTGTTCTGCTTAAAAGATCAGTAAAGTGTATAACCCATTAAAGGAAGACTTCCGTCTAAAATAAAATACTGTATAAAATAAAATACTTGGTGCTTAAAAAGATAAATCCTCACATACCTGGAAAAAAAATGGTGGCCTTGAGAATCTAGGAAACTATGCTTTATTGTAAGAGCATAAATTCACCTACATTCAGATGTGAAAGACACATTCACATCCATTAGCTCCTTTGATGCTCATAAAAGCCCTAGAAGATGGATAATTATACTTAACTTCAGGGTGTGAAATGTTACAAGCCCAGAAATAGGAAGCAATTTGTTTGAAGTCGTGCTGCAGAATGGATCAAGAGCCAAAGCTAGAAAATGGGGAGAAGTTCTCCTCTCATGTCAGGTTATCCTCTTTGGTCCACACCCTCCCAGCCTCTCCCTGCTTAGGAAAATTGTCCCTGGTGGAAAAAGATCCAGACCTCAAAAGGAAATCTAGTGCTGCCACTAATATCTGTATGACCTTTGATAATCTAAATAAGGGATGCTGAAGCATTTTCATCTATTTTTCAAAGTTGATTATTCTATAAGGCTTCCAAGAGTCTTGTGTTGAAGGATTTTATGACTGGACAGACTGCACTGTATATAGATCTGATTTGATTAGTCATGTCTGCCATGAGCACAGACTAGGAAATGGAAGCAGAAAGCCTCATATCTGTCATCACTGTATTAGACAACCTATAAATCCCTTTCTTATAAATCTTATATCCAATGTTTAAATTTAAACAGAAATGTCTGGACCTATGAATAAGAGAGAAATGGAAATTCATCAAGAAAGCAGTCTACATAGCAAGAAAGACACCACTAGAGGCTTTTTGTATCATAACAACACTTTAAAATATTTATATTTCACATTTTCAGAATATCCTTGCTCTGAGAAGCTCATGGTAATATATTTTACTTATGCTTTTATATATTTTACAATTTCCAGGTATAAAAATTTTATCTTAATCTTAAACTATAGCCAATAGAACTTTGCTCATATTTCCAGAATGTGTGCTGCCATTAATACTAGAAATTGCTTTATTTCTTAACCAGTTAATCTGCAAATCCCACTTTGTTGATTATATGACATTTTTGCAGAGAAGTAAAGCCACAGCATAAAAGTAATAAATACAAACTGTATAGAACAGAGTTGTACTTCCTATCCCTAACTCTGCCAAGAATAATCTTCACACTGAAAAGCACATATAATTGTTAGATGGTGGTTTTTGTGGCTTAACTGTGATGTCTCACTTTGGATCAAGACTACAATACACACTATGGATACATCTGTGGACACAAGTCATCATAACCATCTCAAAGAGCAAAGTTCTAAACCATCTTTAAAATTTATCTGTCACTATTATGTATTGTTCTGAACAAAACAAACCTATGAAATCAACTCACAACAATCAGGAGTTACATTTTTTGAGCCACAGTAGGAATCAAGGTGTATGTTATCATTTTATTCTCTATTTCATTAAAATGTTAAGACATTCACAATTTTGTCCTTCTAAACATTGACGTGAGAGGACACAGAGGAAAGCTCAACAAGTATTTCTTGAACAGATACTCCATATCAGATGTCAATTTTCTTTTTCAGTACTAGTGATTGAACCCAGGGCCTTTGCAGTGAGCTACATGCCCAATCCTTTTTAATTTTTTTTTTTTGAAACAACATCTTACTAAGTCATTAAGTTGCCCGGGCTATGCACAAACATGCAATCCTTCTGCTTTAGCCTCCCAGAGTGCTGGGATCATAGCTCTAAGCCACCATGCCCAGCTGTGAGATGTCAATTTTAAAACAGATTGTTTAACTGGGAAATGTCCAGGTACAGATCAGAACTCAGTTATCTCATGCACATTATCCTGATCATTCCTCTATCCCAGAATTTCTCACATCGTAGTCTTATGTGACCCATCTACATCGGAGTCAGACAGGGGATTGGCAATAACCATACCTCAGCTTCCCCCAGGATTCCTGAGTCAGAATCTTGAGGAAGGACTTGGGAATCCACCTTTTTACCAAGGAACTCTGATGATTCGATCCAGTAACTTTAAGAATGACTGCTGTCCATTACATCATGTCCCCAAAATAAACAAGTGAAGAGTAAGTGCAATGTTTGGTTAATAGTAGGTATTCAGTAACTATTTGTTGAATGATTTTTAACTACTGTTGTAGTCAGTGCATTGCTTAATATGGAGCATTTAGAAAATAGCAAAGTTTATCAAATAAGGAACAAAGCAAAATTTTTGTGACTGCTTCCAAATAAATAACACATTTACACATTTTTATTATGCATATTTAGTATACAGAGTAATATGTATTGTTAGCATCTTCATATATTTTGATCATAGCTACACCATTATTTTTTCCCCCCTCTCCCCCCAATCTCCTTCCTCTTCTGTACAAACCTCCCTTTTACTCTCATGTTGTCTTTCCCTCCCCAAGATTCCACATATGAGAGAAAACATGTGATACTAGTCCTTCTGGCTTATTTTGAGTAACATGATGTGTTAGCCAGCATTTCATTGCTGTGACCAAACACCTGAGAAAAACAACTTAAAGAAGGAAAGATTTATTTTAGGCCATGGTTTCAGAAGTTTCAACCCACATTCAGCCAACTCCATTGCCATGGACTTGTGGCAGGGCAGATCATCATGGTTGGGAGGGTGTGGCAGAGGAAAGCCATTCATGTATGGAAGCCAAGTAGCAGAGGAAGAGGCAGAGAGCCAGAGAGAAAGAGGCTGAGGATGACATACAGTCCCGCAGGTTGTGCCTCTGAGACCCACTCCCTTCCACTAGGCCCCATCTCCTAAGCTTCCCTTGCCCCCCTGTAATACCATTGAGTATGATCTCATCAGTGGATTAATCTAATAATCCAATCACTTTCCAAACCCCACTCTGAATACATGAGACCTTTGCAAGACATTTTAAATCTAAACCATGACACATAAGGATTTCCAATTCCATCTATTTTTCTGCAAATTACATTTTATTCTTTGTTATGGCTAGTGATATTCCACTGCATATATTTTTTCACATTTTTGATTCATTCATCCATTAATGGGCACCTAGGCTGATTCCATAACTTGGCTATTATAAATTGTGTTGCAATAAGCATGGGTATGCAGGTGTCTCAATAAGCATCACACAAGTATCTTATTCATGCTCCATAAAATGGCTTATTGATGGAAAAAGTTAATAAAATGGTTTCTATACATGAAATGACTAACGTACTAGATACTTTGCCAAATGTTTTCTTCTGAAAGCATAAAATCAGAAGCTAAACAAACAGTGACCTAAAAAGTCATCTACCTAACTCTCTATCTTATATGTACTTGAATCCTCTCTACGCCTTCTTCACCAACATGTCTAGAGCTGGGGAGCTCACCCGCAATCAGGGTTTCCCATGTCACCTCTCCACCCTTGCACCATCTCTGTGAAACTCCTATTCAGTGACCCAGTGGTCACACTTCAACCATGAAGGTCCACCATCCATGAATTTTTTCACATACATCTTTGCTTTTACATTTGTTAACTGCTTTAATTCTTACAAAACCTATAAAATGTGTGTTTAATGCAAAAATTTATTTATGATAAAGTTAATGAGCAATATTGCTTTTTATGCAACAAGCTAACATATAAAGCTCTATCAAAGTACCTATAATGACACAGGACAAAGCAAATTCAAAAATGCCTCTGGAAACCAAAAAGAGCAGTCAACTATCCATAGAGCACTTATGGAATTTTCTTTACCTTTAAGTGAGACTTGGTTGGTATTATATTTGACACCCTTGCACATGACTCAGTATACGGCAGACTAGTGAAGCCACTAGCAGGCAGTCAAGGAACTACAAAGGCAGGAGAGAAGAGGCCATGTTTGGAATCTGTCATGCACCCCTTCATCACAGTAAAGCAAATAGGGTGGAGGCAAAATTAGCGGTAAGTACCAGGTTTAGAAAGATCCTCTTCACCCAAAACTACCAAACATTCCAAAACTGATATGAAAAAACATTCAAGGAGGAAATCATTGAAGTATTAACCCAGTGAGTTGGAACAAGATCATATCTCTAAATGTTATAAGAATAAAATATTAAACACATGGAGCTTTTAAACATGATCACAGATTCTTCTGCACCCTCTGCTTGCCCTTTGGTAGTGTTTTTCAATGTTCAACTCAGGGATAGCCTTGGACTTAACACTGACCAGTGTGCCCTTAGCCAATACCGTGTACATCAATGCTTGAAAAGTGCTTGCACATTTGTACATCTTGCTGCCTTATGAAACCTTGAGACCACCATATAAAAATGCCTGGACTAGTGTAACTGATGATGGAAAACCACATGTCTCAGCTGAGGCTCCCCTAGGCCAGCACTCCTGTCCACTGGCAGGCAGATGTGCAAGACAATCCTGGATCACCTCACCCAACCAAGCCACCCTGGAGCAGAGCAGCCACTGAACTACCTCACAGGAGAATGAGAAACACCAAATGTGTTGTTACAAGTCACTGTGTTTCTCAGTGTTTGTTTTTTAATGCATTTGCTTCATTTCATCAATAATAACACAAAAGAAAACAATTTTTAAAAACAAAGGACCATTTACAAAGAGCACTGGAAAAGAAGATAATTAACTCCAATCAGTAAAAACTACAATCGGACTAAATACACAATAACAATTATAATCAGTATTGCAAGAAACAGAAATCACACTGTACAAAACTAAACAATGTCAGAACAAGCTATGGATTTCATCTCAGAATAGACAGAAAAAGAAATAAGGAATAAAAATAATGACAAAGTTGGTAAATAAGACAAAGCTTTAAATCATGAGTAGTGCTAATTGCAGAAGACTAAAGAAGAGACAACCATAAAATTTTAAAATAAGAGGAAGAAGAAGAGGAGGAGGATAATGGTAAGGGGAGAGAGAAGGAGGACAAGAAGGAGTTCAAGGAGAAGAAAGCAAAACCTCCCTGGGCCTTCAGCTTGATAAGGCACCTGCATTCCGGGGAGCATGAATGCAAGGGACACTCGAAAATAAACCCTGCACTCTCTAGATTACAAGGCTAAGTAAAACTATGCATCTCAGGGTTGTGCAGATGATTTATTCACAAAGAATCTAGGAAGAGAGAGAAGAGAAAGTTTACCTTTGATGGTACCTTATGATGTGCCTGGCCCTGAGCTAAACTTGTTGCTCCCACTTCTTCATTTTTAAGGAAATCTCTATAAAACCTCACACATCACCACTAGAACACTTGAAGATCAGAACAGTGCTGAAATTATTTGAGTCAAATGAAAATCCAAAATCATTACAAATGTTTTAATATTACAGGTGAGAAAATATATGTTTTCTAAATTGTAAAACAAGTAAAATCATAGTCTTGAATACTTTATTTTCCACAATAAACTAAAAAACATTTTTAAAATAACAGGAACACAATAACATATTAAAATAAATATTATAGAATTAGAAAATGAAAAGTAAGTTCTGAAATTAATTGTAGGAAAGAAAGAAAATTTTTAAGGTGCTAAATAGATACAAAAAAGATTTTTAACTAGGTTTAGCCCTTTCACTTTGTTGGTGAGGTATCAAAATATTTCAGCCAGAGAGGAGACTTTCAGGTTGGTGCGCCACAGCTCCCAGGCAGAAGAAGGCTTCCAGGTAGGCGTGCTGTGGCTCCCAGAGTAGAGGAAGCTTCCAGGTCAGCATGCCACAGCTCCTAGCCCAGAGGAGACTTGCAGGTCAGCGCTCCATGGCTCCCAGGCAAGAGGCCGCTTCTGGGTCAGCGTGCCATGGCTCCCAGCCCAGAGAAGACATCCAGGTCGGTGCTCCATGGCTCCCAGGAAGGAGGAGACTTCCAGGTAGGCGTGCCATGGCTCCTAGCATAGAGGAGGTAAGCCGCATGGACACCAGCAACACACCACCAACCCCCACATCAAAATGAGAAGACAGGTAAACAAGCGGCAGAGCCAGACTTCCAGATCACCTACAGCAACCCCAAAGGGAAATGAGATGGAACACACTGATACTCAACCACCTGGACTCCCTGAACTAGCAACGAAAGAGGATCTGGAAAAAATGAAATCAGAAATAATTTCTCACATAACAGCAAAGTGTGCCCATAGTGCAAGACATGATTAATAAATCTAGAGAGGGAGTCACACAGAAGATGCCGTATCAGCCCACTGCAGACAGGCAGGTTTGCGCACGCCCTACCTAGGTCCCGAGTCATGCAGAACATGCAGAATCAGCCCCTGCCCCCAGCAACAATCCACTGGACCCCCACCCCCGCTCCTCTGTACAGCCACCTGGTTCCACACTACAAAGACACAGAGGACACCAGACGACCATATCATGGTACTGAGTCCCACTGCTCCAGGCCCAGAGATAGGGACTTCTGAACTGCCATCCCACTGCTCCT
Source organism: Heterocephalus glaber (assembly GCF_000247695.1). The sequence continues at coordinate 21,656,777 of NW_004624735.1, read as the reverse complement.
GGTCCAGAAGAAGGGGCTACACAGCCACCAACACTCCCACTGCTCCCAGCCCAGAGGATAGGGCTTTTGGGCCACCTACTGTCCCATCACCCCTGGCCCAGAGAAAGGGGCTTCCGGGCCACCATCCCTCCCACCACTCCTGGCCCAGAGGTAGAGGCTGCTGAGCCACCATCCCACTGCTCCTGGACCAGAGGAAGGGG
>NW_004624735.1:21617924-21633822 GCF_000247695.1 Heterocephalus glaber | reverse complement strand
AACAGAGACAAGGAAGGACACTACATCCTTATAAAGGAAACAATGCAAGAGGAAGGCATGACAATCATAAATATATATGAAACAAAAACCTAACTACATAAAACAAATACTAACTGACATGAAAAATCATACAAGCACTAATACAGTAGTAGTGAGGGACCTCAATACCCCACTGTCACAAATAGATAGATAAACCAGTCAAAAAATAAGCATCAAAATACTAGAACTCAATCAAACTCTTGAACAAATGAACTTAACAGATGTTTATAGAGTGATCCATCCCACAAAATCAGAATACACATTCTTCTCAGCTGCACATGGGTCGTTCTCCAAAACAGAGCACATCCTTGCTCATAGAACATGTTTAAGTAAGTGCAAAGGAATTGAAGATATCCTCTATATATTATCAGACCATAGTGTGATGAAATTGGAGATCAATAGCAAAAGAAACTGCAAGAATTCCATAAACACATGGAAATTGAACAATACACTTCTGAAAAATCAATGGCTCACAGAGGAAATCAAACAGTTCCTACAATTGAATGACAATGACAATACAACATATCAGAATCTATGAGACACAATGAAAGCTATCTTACGAGGGTATTCATAGCAGTGAATACTCATTAAGAAAACATAGCAAGCCCAATTAAACAAACTGATGCTGAACCTCAAGCTTCTAGAAGAAGAAGAGCAGGAAAAACCCAAAGCTCATACAAGGGAGGAAATTATAAAGATCAGAGCAGAAATCAATGCAATGGAGACTAAGAAAATGATCCAAAAAATTAATAAAACCAAGAGTTGTTTCTTCAAAAGAATAAACAAAATCAACAAACCTTTAGCCGACCGTATCAGAAAAACAAAAGAAAAGGCCCAAATCCATGCAATTAGGAATGCAAAGGATGAAATTACACCAGACCCAGCAGAAATCCAGAGGATCATCAATACCTACTTCAAGAATGTATACACCAATAAGATGGAAAACACAGAAGAAATGGACAAATTCCTAGATACATATGAATTACCAAAGTTGAACAAAGAAGACCTAAAAATTCCAAACAACCCAATATCAATCAATGAAATTGAAAACATAGTTAAAAACTTGCCAACTAAGAAAAGCTCAGGTCCTGATGGCTTCACCGCTGAATTCTATAAGACATTTAGAGAGGAACTGCTGCCACTATTGTTTAAACTCTTCAGTGAAATTGAAAGGGAAGAAATACTCCCAAATTCATTCCTGGAAGCAAGCATCACCTTGATCCCCAAAGGAGAGAAAGACCCAACCGAAAAGGCGAACTATAGGCCAATCTCACTAATGAACATAGATTCAAAAATCCTTAATAAGATACTGTCAAATAGAATGCACAAGATCATCAAGAATATTGTATACCCTGACCAGGTGGGATTTGTCCCAGGGATGTAGAGATCGTTCAAAATATGCAAATCAATAAATGTATCTAAATAAACCCAAGGACAAAAACCATATGATCACCTCAATAGATGCAGAGAAAGCATTTGACAAAATCCAACATGCATTTATCATAAAAAAAAAACCCTACAAAAAATTGGAATAGAGAGTCTCTACCTCAACCTCATAAAAGCCAGCCATGAAAAGCCAACAGCCAATATCACACTAAATGGTCAAAAACTGAAATCCTTCACACTAAAATCAGGAACAAGTCAAGGATGTCATCCACTATCACCACTCCGGTTCAATACAGTTTTGGAAATATTAGCCTTAGCAATTAGGTAAGAGAAAGAAATAAAAGGAATAAAGATAGGAAATGAAGAAGGCAAATTGTCATTATTTGCAGATGACATGATACTGTATATAGAGGACCCCAAGAACCTCACCAAAAGTCTTCTAGACTTAATAACCAAAGTCAGTCAAGTAGCTGGTTACAAGGTCAACACACAAAAATCAATAGCTTTTCACTACACAAACAACAGACTTACTGAGAGAGAAACAGGACAAGCAATTAGTTTCACAATAGCATCCAAAAAACTGAAATACCTAGAATCAACCTAATAAAAGAAATCAAAGACCTTATCTGAAAACTATAGCACTCTGAAAAGAGAGATTGTAGATGATATCAGAAAATGGAAAGACATTCCTCACTTCTGGGTAAGAAGAATCAACATTGTGAAAATGGCCATGCTTCCAAAACTCCTCTATAGATTCAATGCAATCCCAATTGAAATTCCAGCAGCATATTTCATCGACCTTGAGAAAATAATCCAAAAATTCATTTGGAACATGAAGAGACCTAGAATAACAAAAGCAATTCTAGGCAACAGAGACATGGCAGCAGGTATCACAACCCCCAACTTGAAAATATACTACAAAGCTACTGTGATAAAAACAACATGGTACTGGCAAAGAAACAGACCTGCGGACCAGTGGAACAGATTAGAAGATGCAGAAACAACTCCAGACACACTCAGCCACCTCATGTTTGACAAAGGAGCCAAACACCCTCACTGGAGGAAAGATAGTCTCTTTAATAAATGGTGCTGGAGAAATTGGGTTCCAACTTGCCAAAGACTAAAACTAGACCTATATCTCTCACCATGCACTAAACTAAAATCAAAATGGATTAAAGATCTAAATATAAAAACTGAAATGCTGAACTATCTGGAACAGAGCTTAGGTAGAACTCTTGAATACATTGGGATAGGAAAACACTTTATGAACAAAACCTCAGTTGCCCATGAACTAGCACAAACAATCAACAAGTGGGATCTCTTCTTATTAAAAGGCTTCTGCACAGCAAGAGAAACCACCAAAAGTGTGAAGAGACAACCCACAATGTGGGAAAAAAATCTTCACCTGCTTTTCCTCAAACAAAGGTCTACTATCTCAAATCTATATAGAATTTATAAAGATCAGACCTCCCAAATTTAAGGACCCAATCTGAAAATGGGCATCTGAAATGAACAGACATTTCTCAGACAAAGAAGTAGAAATAGCAAATAAATACATGAAAAAATGTTCAACATCACTGGTCATTTGAGAGATGCAAATGAAAACAACACTGAGATTCCATTTCACTCCAGAGCGAATGGCTGCTATCATGAAATCAACCAATAACAAATGCTGGTGGGGCTGTGGGGAAAGAGGAACCCTGCTCCACTGCTGGTGGGAGTGTAGACTGGTGCAATCACTGTGGAAATCAGTATGGAGATACCTCAAAGAACTAGGACTGGCAGTCCCATTTGACCCTTCTATTCCCCTGCTGGGTATCTTCCCCAAAGAATGAAAAGAATCATACCACAGTGATATATGTGCACCCATGTTCATAGCAGCACAATTTGCAATAGCTAAAACTTGGAAGCAGCCCAAATGCCCATCAAGTAGAGAATGGATAAAGAAAATGTGGGGTTTTTTATAAAACAGAGTACTACTCAGCCATAAGAATGAGAAACTAGAGACATTTATAGCTAAATGCATGCATATTGAGGCGATACTCTTAAGTGAAATAAATAGGACACACATGTACAAATACCGAATAGTTTCTCTAGTGTGAGAAACTGAAAGTGTATATAAGGACTAACAGGTATAATAGATAATGTGAATAAGGGGCAAAGGGGAAGGGGAAGGGGAAGTTGGAGCGGTAGGGGAAAAGAAAAAGGGAATGGAATTAATATGAGAAAATGGAAACAAAGTCTTTGTAAATAGGGAAGGATGGAGTGGTAGAAGGGAGGGCAGATGAATGGGGAAAAAGTAAGAACCAAGATAGATTATGTAAAGGTACAAATCTACAATGATGAATGTCATCATATTTTATACCTAAAATGTACCAATTAACTTAATGAATTAATAAAAAAGAATCACAGTCACTGTAGTGCGGTACTGGGACTTCCAGGAAGGTAAGTGCAGAGATGGGGCAATCACTGACCAGTGCGGCAGGATTAAAATAGTTTAGAAGTTAGTTGATCATGGCGTTGGAATAAATCTGTCTTTTCCTTTCTTGAATTTGAAAAAGAAACATTTTATTTTCAACCAAAAGGCACAAATTACAAATACCAGAAAATCTTAAAGGGGTATCACTACACATCCTACAAACATTAAAATATAATATTAGAACTTTATGCCAATAAATTTAAAATTTGAAGTGAAATCGATACAATTTGGAAGGGAAAAGACATAAAACTGGCAGAAATGATATTGAAAGCTTGAGCTTTCTGATATATATTAAAAAATTCATTTCATAATTTTAAAACTTACCACAAAATATCAAAGCCTAAATAGCTACTAGTGACCTTTTCCAAATCTTTCAGAGCACATTATAACAATTTTACATGTATCCTTCCAAAAAATAAAATAGGGAAAACATTTACTAAGGTTTTTCATAAGGTCAGAACATTATAAGACAAGAAAGCAGAGTTAATTTTTCCAGACCTCTGGAAAGCACCACATCCAGAGATTAAGAACTTTCAGAAGTAAGAATATTCAGGGAATATTCAAGCTGGATAGACATTGACATATATGTAAAATATCAAATAAAAATGAAAAAAATAAATCATACTATATAAAAAGTACAGTCCATTGAGAACAAGGTAGATTTATTCCAGGAACTCAATTTTTGAAAATCAATTGTTATTCCCCACAATAATAAAATAAAAATAAAGTGTCTTACTGGAATCTTGATATTTACATAGAAAACATCTGATAACATTCAATGCCAATCCACTATTGATAGAAAAAACTGGTTAACTGAGAATAGAATAAATTGTCTTAATCTGATTAGGGCAATACTAAAGATCAGCAAAAATTTTAAAAGGAAAAACAAGGGGTGGTAGAGAGGAAGGGGGAAAAAAGGAATTGAAATGTGCCATGTAAATGTGTTGATTCCCCACAATGAATGGAATCACTGTGTACTGCAAACATGTACTAATAAAAATAAAAACAATTGTTTAAATATCAACCATTCTTGATGGGGAAATATTGCAAGAGATTTTCCTAACATCGACAGCATAATAAGGAGTCCTATTGTAATTATTTTCATTTAACATTATATTCAATTTCCAAACCTATACAATACAGCAAGAGGGAAAAAAGAAATAAATATAAAACTGCAATTGTTCTTACATTACTATGTATTCCAAAAGTCCAAAATACATATAAATAAATTACTAGAATCTAGAAAAGTTGATTGAGACAAAGAAAATACACAAAAGTTAAGTGCATTCCTTTCACATTTGCAGTGTTTGATCAATTCTTTAAATGTCCTTTCTGCTCCTTTATTTGGTGTATACAAAAACTTTAAAATGAAATAAAGTACCATTTCCACCAACTTTTAAAATATTTAAATATATATTTAACTGAATCTGTGGAAGTCCTTTATGTAGATCTATATGAAGAAAGAATTAAATAAACAGGGGAATAGATATATTCATGGATTAGAAGGATCAATATTGTTAAGAAGCAAATTACTGTATTCCCAAATTGATCTTTTGATGCACTGAAACACTGACCTTATTCCTGTCAATGGAAAGCCAACTAAGAGCTTTGAAAAGGCAATTGTTCCAAAAAACAACAAAATCATTAGCCAAAAAATCAAAATCAACTTTTTAAGAATCCTTAAAAATTAATCAAAGCCTTGCAAAAAAAAAATGACTGTATCTCAAAAGAAGAGCTTTGTGCTATGGTGGCTTGCCCTTTCCTCATCCTCCTCTATGCAACTCTCCAGCAGCCTAGAAAGCCAACAGCTCCACAATCACTGTGAAAACCCGCAATCTGTCAGCCATTCAAGAAGAAAGAATCATCCTGTAGCTTCCTAAACACACCATTCTTAAGTAACTGTCATTTTTTGACCTGTCTGGCAATGTCTTTTAGTTCAGGGGCAACTAGAAGTTACGTCACTTGAGATCATGCAATCTGAAGAAGAGAAATAAAAGTGAACAAGTGAAAATGAGCAGAGACTCAGACCTATTAAGACCCTATCACCTGTACCAACAAAAGCATAAATGGGGTGGGGTTCAGAAGGAGAAGAGAAAAAGGGACAAAAAGAATATCTGACCAAACACTCCACATGTGATGGAAAACATTTATCAACACATCCAAAGAGGGTGACTAATTCCAAACAAGATAAACTCAAAGGGAGTCACATCTAGCCACATCATCATAAAACTATCAAAAGATAAAGAATCTTGACAGCTACAAGAGAGAAGCAATTCATCAAGCACAAAATATGCTCAATAAAATATCTAGAATAAGTGATATAATTTTTCTTTTGCTTAAATTCTTTTATTGGTACATTTTAGGTATACAATATGTTTACATTTATCATTGGGTGCTTGTACCTGCACATGATGTATCTTGGTTCTTATTTTTCCCCCATTACCTGTGCGCCCTTCACCCTTCCACCCTTCCCTATTTACATAGACTTTGTTTCCACTTTTTTTTCTTTTCTCATAATTTTTCCTTTCCATTCTTTCCTTTCCCCATCTCTTCCCACCACCCCTACCCCTTTGGACCTTTTCCTATTTCAAGAGGAAAGAAACTAGGGGACTTTCATTTCCCTCTTCAAAGCTTACTGCAAACCTACTTATAAATGTTTTGTGATACTAGAACAAGTATGAATAAGTGGAGGAGAATTAGAAGCCCAGAAATACATTCTTATACTTACAGTCAATTGAATGCCAAGGATATTTTCTGGGAAAAAAATAATCTGCTCAACAAATGGTGCTGGAATAATTAGATATCCAATGGACAAAAATGAACTTTCAAAATGGCTTACATGCTAGGATGTAATCAGCATTTGAAATACATAATATAGGAGCCAGGCACAGGGGTGCACACCTGGAATCTCAGCACTCTGGGAAGCAGAGGAAGGAGGATATTAACTTTGAGCCCAGCCTGGGCTATTTAGTGACTTAGAGAGACTCTGTCTCAAAATAAAAAGTAAGAAAAAAAGACTGGGATGTCACTCATTGAGAAGGTCCTGGATTTAATCCTCAGTACCACAAAAAGGATAGAAAAGAGACCAGATACAAAAGGTTACATATGATTCCCTATGTTAAATGTCAAGAATAGACCAATATGGTTATTCAAGAGATGCAGGTGGAAACAACACTGAGATTCCACATCACCCCAGAAAGAATGGCTGTTAGCAAGAAATCATCCAATAGCAAATGCTGACAGGGGTGTGGGGAGAAAGGAACCATTGTTGGTGGGAGTGCAGACTCGTGCAACCACTGTGGAAATCAGTATGGAGATACCTCAAATAATTAGGACTGGAAGTCTCATTTGACCCAGCTATTCCCTTGCTGGGGATCTTGCCCAAAGAATTAAAAGAATCATACCACAGTGATATATGTGAACCCATGTTCATAGCAGCACAATTTGTAATAGCTAAAACTTGGAAACAGCCCAAATGCCCATCAACTGGAAACTGGATAAAGAAAATGTGGTGTGTTTTTTTATAAAATGGAGTACTACTCAGCCATAAAGAATGAGAAACTAGAGACATTGATCGCTTAAATGGATGCATATTGAGGCCATCCTTTTAAGTGAAATAAATAGGACACGTGTAAATACCAAATAGTTTCTCTAGTGTGAGAAACTGAAAGAGTAAATAAGGACTAAAAGTTATAATAGATAATGTGAAATAGGGAAAGGGGCAAAGGAGAAGGGAAAGTGGGAGGGGAAGGGGAAAGGAAAGAAGGAAAAGGAAAAATTATGAGAAAAGGAAAAAATGGAAGCAAAGTCTTTGTAAATAGGGAGGGGTGGAGGGGGTGAAGGGAGGACAGGGAATGGGGAAAAATAACCAATTTTTTTTTTTTGTACCGGGGATCAAACCTGGGTCCTTGGGCTTGCGAGGCAGGTGATGGAACCACTGAGCTAAATCCATGGCCCAAAAATAAGAACCAAGATACATCATGTACAGGTACAAGCACCAAATGATAAATGCAAATGTATTGTATACCTAAAATGTACCAATAAAAGAATTTTTTAAATAACTTTATTATCAAACACACACATATACAAAAAATTAAAACCATTCAAAGAAGAGCAACGCAAGGGGAAAAAAACTACAATAATATTCAAATACAGTAGAGGAAGGAGGAAGGAGTTGGAACAGGGATTAATTATGCATGTAAGTGATTTTATTGGGGGAATAAAAATTTTCTAAAACTGATTTATGGTGATGGTTGCACCACTTGGTAAAGTTGCTAAAAATAATTGAATCGTATACTTGAAATGAATGAATTTTATGTTCTGCAAAATAAAATTCAATAAAATTGCTAAAGAATAACCAAACAAAATAATAGAGTGTTACGGACTGAATGTTCATGTATCCCCAAAAGTCATCTGTTGAAATCTAAACCTCCAGTGTGAGCGTAATAGGAGGGAGGGCCTTGGGGGTAATTAGGTCACAAAGGTGGAGCCTTCATGAATGAGATTCATGCCCTTTTGAAAGAAGAGGGTAGAGGAAGAAGACAGCAGCCTGCAACCTGGAAGAGGCCCTCACAGGCACTGGCCATGCTGCTGCCTGATCTCAGATGTCCACTCCCCAGAACTGTGACAAGGATCCTTGTTATAGCAGCCTGAGCTGATTAAAATACAGAATTCAACAAAATATCAACATGTGCTGGGTGTAGCCCATGACTAGACAAGTGTTTGTAATATAAATCTCTGCTTTTTCAAGATTGGGAACAGTTTCCAATTGTTTAGTTTGAAAAAAATAGAACAATAAAAATATTTACTACCTAAGATATCTTAGCTGCTTTCTCATTGCTAAGACACAATAAGCAACACCTGTAGCTTAAAGGAGGAGAGGTTTATTTTGGTTCATCTTTTAGTTCATGGTTGGCTAGCTCCAAAAAAAAATCAGTATGGCACTGGGGCATGGTGGAGGAAAAAGTGCTCAACCCACAGCAACCAGGATTCAGAGAGAGAAGGGAGAAGCTGAGGAGGGAGATATGCCCCTCCAGGTCACACCTCCAGTGACCCACCTCTCCTGACAGGCCCCACTTTCTAACAGCAATTCAGTTACAGCCCCCCACACACACCATGATTCAATCACCTTCCAAAAACCCCTGCCTTGGTGCCTGAGGCCTTTGAGGGACATTTTCCACCCAAACAATAACATAGATATGATGTTATTCTTGAGGGTGCCTCATGTTTCAGTTGCAAGGTGCACATAAGGCTATTTCATTATTACCACTGCTTAGGGGTCATTGGAAATTGATATTTGATAACTGTCCAGTGTTTCTTCTGCATCTTCAGCAGTTTCAGACCCAGAACAGGGCTCAGAAGAGATAGTTCTAACTTGATTCAATACTTTTTGTTTGTCTAGAGCTATGTGTTTCCACAAATATCTGGGCCATTCAGGATAGTTTCCTAAGACCGTGGAAAGTCTTCTAATTAGACAATATCACTGAAATAAGGAAGAATGGTGTCTTGGGTGTGTCCAGAGATTCCCCTCTGCACCCCAGCCTTGCAGTCCCTGTCATGCAGTGCTTATTTCAGCAAAGGTGCAAACCACTTGACCATGATAGCTTATGGTCAAATGTCAAATGAGCAAATCCCATACTTTAATGAACAAGGAATAATATCCTTCAACACATATTTTATTGATTCCCTAAAAGTTTAATAGAATAAAAGCAGACACGATTGCCATTTTTCTAATAAGGAAACAAGAGACTCAGGAGACACATAACATGCTGAGATTCACACATTGTGTGAACTCTGCATGTAGCAGAGCTAAGAAAGAAATTCAGTTCAACTGTGGGTTAAAGTCAGGTAATAGAAAAAGAGAGTAAGATATTCTTTATGTTGCTATTGGACGTGCATTGACCACTTTTAGCATGTCCACAGTCACACTCCCAATTTTTACTACCAAGGCCCAACCTGCCCCTCATAATCTATCTCATCTTACTAAATTGTTAACTATCTCTCGAATTCAAAACTTTAAATTTTAGCTTTCCTTAATCCTCCTTGTTCTTACATCCACATCCACTACATCAGCAAGTGTTGTAGTGAGTCTGCTCAATGCATATCCAGAAATCTACCACAGTCTCGGCAGCTATCCCCACTTCCAAGAGCTGTTCCCTTGGATAATGATGACGAATCTTCTAACAGATCCTTCTTCTACCTTTGCCATTCTAAAATCTACTGTTAACTCACTGGCTGTAGTGAATTAAAAGGAAATCAATCATCTTATACCTCTGTTCAAAACCTCCTGTGGCTTTTTATCTCAAGACTTTTCTACATCCTAAGTCTCCTCCTCTGTGGCCTCTTCTCCCTCCTGTATCCTTTCCCCTCCACTTTCTCCCTGGACCTCTGGCTATTTATTAAATACTGTGCACACACTGGATCTCATCTTTGCAGGTTTGGGGGCATAGCCCCTTCATCACTCCCCTTATACTCTCAAATTTCACCCTTCCTGGTGGGTGAGCCCTCACTTGACCACACATGCCCTGCCCTCCCTGAGGGATGGCAAAACAGGCTTGTCCCTAGCTGAACCCACTCGCAGGGCCATGTGACTCTGATGGTTCTATCATTAAGGGGGGCTGCTACCACTTCCCTGGTTAATAAGATGCTAGGTTTTCCCAACTCTTCACTTTCAGTTTCTACCTTATACTTACACAATCTGTTGGAAAAGGGGCTGAGAAACATATGATGTGATTGGAAAATACAATAAATGTCTAAATTTTAAAAACATATTCTAGAAAAAGACATACTGCTCTTAATCCATCTCAAAATACTCCTGTTTTCTTTAGAAACATTTATCCCATCATTCTTGTCACTTTCTGAGGCAGTTCTGGGAGTCCTCTTTTGTGAGTGTCTTTAGTTGCACTGTGATGGCTGCCTCAAAGCCTTGAATCTATTCAACACATTTACCTTTCATGATCATTTTGACTTTGAGGAAGAGCCAGATGTCATGATGCCACATTGAATGAATAAGTTGGATGAGGAACACCGTAATGTTTTCAGGACTCTGTCTTTCCATTGGATGGCATTTGGCAGAAGCATTCTCTGTAGTTTTTATTACACTTAGTAAAGACACTCTGGAAAAAGACTTCCAGAACTGCTTCAAAAAGTGGCAAGAATGATGAGAGGGGTATGTTCAAATTGAGGGCAGATATTTTGAGGGGGATTAATGGCAATGTATCTTTTACTGTTATAAATTTTTTAAATGTAAGCATTCACCATACATTTTGATCACCCTTTGTAAATTAATCATACAGACACAGAAATGGTAGAATAAGCTCACCTAGACTTTTGATGGCAGAGTTCAGCTTTGAGCCCAGGTTTTCTGCCTCTTAACTCACTTCATTTTCCAGAATACCCCAATGCCTGTCAGGCAATTATTAAGTGATCTCAACCTTGACCATTAACAATGCATTTGAGTCATACTTGTGTGAAGCAATATTACTAAGCTTGCACTCATGATATTCCCTGGAGAGAATAAGTCAGCCAAGCCACACCAGTACAAGTCAGTGAATGATCAAAGGCATAAGTAGCCTTTCCCAGCCAGTGTAAGAGGGGTCTCAAGTGGTAAAGTTTCATCACTGAAGACACGGCCCTTCCCTGCAAAACCACTTCAGTCATTTCCACACTGTGTTTTATAAATAATCAGGAGCTCTCTGGGGTCAGTTCTGCCAGGTTCCCACTCTCCCACCAAGAGGTTCTTGAACATCAACAGTGCTGAGTCACTACTTAAGTCCTGGCCAGCTTTAAGCTGGTATAACTCAAAACTCTGTGGTGTAGCACCAAGTCACATGCTGCTTCCTTGTGACCAATATGTGATGCTGTTATAAAATGGAGGAGACTGAGTTGGAGCCAAAGAGGCAGAAGAAAGCCATGAAAATGTCAGCTGCTGTGGTCTGAATGTTTTGTGTCCCCTCAAAATTCAAAGCAACTCCCTTCCATTATGGGATGACACGGCAAGAAGTGGCCATCTAGGAATCAGAAAGCAGGTTCTCCCCAAATACAGAATCTGCATGAACCTTGAGCTTGGACTTCCAGCCTTCAGAACTGTGGGAAATAAATTTCCATTGTTTGTAAGCTACCCAGTCTGTGGTATTTTGTTAGAGCAACCCAAACTGACTTGCATCACAATGGACACATTGAGATATGTGTCTATAGGCAGTGGGTAGCAAATCCAGGCAATGGTAAGTTAGGTTGTTCAGTACTGTGCACAGTCTTAGACATTGACCAGGGGTCTTGGACTATATACCTCATGGATAGAAGGGGGGAATGTATACCATATAAGGTCATATGCCCTGCTGGATGAGTCTGTTCCATGAAAGGACCCAGAAGATACCCCACTTACCAAATCAGTAAGTTGGTGAGTGGACTCCATTGTCACTGGGAAGCTTGGTGAGCTATGCTCTGGAGGCAGCAATGAAAGTGAGCGATGCTATTCCAAAACTTGGCTCAATAATTGCAATGGAAACAGTAAGACTCCAAAACAACACAAGCAAGGAGATGATGGGTGACCATCAGATTTCAGGTAGATGCAATTATCATAGAAACAGTAAGGCTGAGGTGGCAGCCAAAGAAGCTTGATCTACAGATAACTGTAGAACTGTTACATAACATGGCATCCATAGAGGAGAAACGGACAGGCAGCTATCAAGGATACTGCTCAGTCTGTACATTCAAGAAATCCAGGATGGGAGCAAGAGGATGAGGACAATTGACACAATAAAATTTCTCAACTTTTGTCTGAATACTAAGCCACAGCTGGATTTGTGGCCTGGGACCTAGTGAATGAAGTACAAGCTGGATCTGCAGGAGGAAAGACTCAGCACATCACAGCCACTGTGCATAGTAGTAATTCATCCAACCCCACCCTAAAGAAACCTGTCACTTACTTGGATAACTATGCACTCTGGTCCAAAACAAGTCTCATGGTTGGGCCAGAGTCAATCGGATAGGGCCTGCATCCACCTTCTTGGGCTTTCTGAACAGAATTCAAACAACAGAAAGTTATTGCCTTGCGTTTCTGAGCCCTGGAAGTCCAAGGCCCTACTGGCAGGGTGGATTTCTAATGAGGTCACGAGGTCTCTTCCTAGCTGGCAGACAGAAGCCTTCTCACTGTTTCTCCTCTGTTTTTCCAATCCTCAGGACCCCTGGTATCTTTTTCTGTGCTTATAAGGTACCAGCTCTATTGGATTATAACCCATTCTTATGATTCTGCTGACCCTTACTTACCTCCTTTAAGGCCTCATCTCCAAATACAGCTGCATTATGGTTAAGACTTTTAAAAATGCACTGTGAGAGACACAATTCAGTCCACACCAGGCCCTACCAAGGGGTGTGGCAGAGGAGGGAATTAACTGTGCCCATTGTACTGTGCCGCAGTGTAGCTAGGCTATGCTCTGTCACATACCCTGACTTGTCCTCCCACCAAGCCCCAGTCCCTCCAGCCCCAACCCTTCAGTAATCCTCAACACAGCCCTTCGCCTTGCCTTCTACATCTAAACAACCACTACCTCCTAACAATTTTTCTCTCTTAAATATTTCATCTGCTACACTCTTCTCTGTCCCTCCAACCTTGTTCTACTGAAATCCTCACATTTAGCCATTCACATGGTCTGAATGTTTTGTGGCCCCTCAAAATTAAAAGCAACCTATCCCTGCCTCTATATGTTTTCTTAAACCCAGTCATCACATTTCCATTGAAGTTATCTATCAGCAGTGCAAAATTAATTCCTATGTGCAACCCCAAAACCCTAAATTGCTCCCAAATATTGGTAGGATTAAGCTCACACATTCGGGTCCTTCATGATATCCCCCAGATTGATCTTTCAAGCCTCACACACACACCTTTTGCCACCTGAATCCCCGCCCGTAATATGAATTCCCAGTAGTGTACACATCACACTTGCTGCTCGCTCACTGGTTTCTGATCTCACTTCCCCTAGATCTGTGAGCTCCTTGCACACGATGTCACAGCGTGGTTACTTTTCAAACCTCAGCACCCAACACATTGCAATTTGTGTATGGAGAAAGAAATGACACTAACAGGCATATAGACTGAATTTGGCAGGGCCAGAATTCACCAGAAGGCCTGCAAAACCGGATGCATCAGTGGCAAATGGTGGAGCCTGACATGGTGTCTTGTCCTCCACACATTCCCACTCGGCACAATTCTCTAGCCACACATCCCTTCAACACATGCTGCTGTGATTGAACTACATGTCCACACATTTGCTCAGTTGTGCCAGGACAGCCAGAAGGGGCCTTACAGGGACTCAAGAAATGTGAGTTTAAGTGTAAGCTCTGCTACCCCTCAGATGTGTGACTTTAATCTCTGTGAATTTTTCCTTCCTTATCTATAAAATGGAGACAAAGAGACCCACCTTGCAGGGTCCTTGTAAAGATTCAGTGAGATAAAGTAGGAAAAGCATTTGTCCCAGTGCCTGTCACACAGCAGGTACCCAATAAATACAATATATCCAGCTTGAGGAATCAAAATAAAGAATTATATAATGACTATGATCTTTCCATGAGGGATCATGAAGCTTTCACCTACAAGGAAGGCACCAAATTTCCATGGAGAAAACAGGAGTCCCCTAACTCGGGCAGAAATGCTGGCTGGGGACCCCACCAGGGCAGTTCTATAGCTTTCTGCTTTGGGAAAGTACCTCACCCGCCCTTTCCTTTGTCTTTGTAGATGGAAAAGACCATAATTCTCAGGCCCAGGCTCTCATTTCTGCACATCTGTTACCCTCACAGCTACTATGTGGTTTGAGGTTCTCCACCAGGGAACATGTCAGGGCTAACGATGTAAAGCCCCACCTGGGGCAAGGAATGTTCCCTTCAGTAGTGAGCCCACCCTACTGAGTTCACCATCCAGGCCCTCAAAAGTCAGGAACCAAGAAGGAATGCCCCAAAGCTGTGCTGGCGGCTGAGGGAAAGAGCTTGGGAAAGGAGAGAAGAGTCTGAGAGGAGAAGCTTTCCAAACTCAAGAATGGGCCTTGTCTGGGGAAATCATATTTGATTTTTAACAACTGATTTTACCACTGCATTTCCTTCACCTTTATTCATTTTTTCCTCAAAAGTCTTTCCTCAAATCCAACAGGAGGAGAGGGGATGAAGCATGGGCCTGAAACTCAGAGGGAAGCAGAGCCCTCCTGAGCTCTGGGATCAGAGGTGTCCATGTTGCCCAAGGAACTGATGTCTGTAAGTGCCATGGCTTTGTGTCTTGGAGAACTGCAAAGTTTTTCTGCTTGCTTTTTTAAAAACTGAACTGTTTAACATAGAAAGAGACCTGATTTTATAAACACGGATTATTGCGCTTGATTATCTAACCAAGGGGAGAAGAAAACATTTTTCCCAAGAAGAGTCATCTTTGTCATATTAATTAATCATAGTTGGCAAAAAGCACTAGCTGAACTATTAAATTTAGTGTTTACTGTGTGGCAGTCTCTGTGGGATTTACATAAATTACATATTTTAATTTTTGCAACAATCTAATGAGAGAGAGAGTGTTCTTATCCCGATATGACCTCTGAGCAAATCAAGGCACAGAGAGGGAAAACTGCTTCTCAAGGTTACACACAAGCATGGGACAAAGTGGGGACTCAAACCCAGGTGGCTCATCTCCAGTCCACACTCTTTTTTTTGTTTGTTTGTTTAAATTCTTTTATTAGTACATTTTAGGTATACAATACATTTACATTTATCATTGGGTGCTTGTACCTGTACGTGATATATCTTGGTTCTTATTTTTTCCCCATTACCTGTGCGCCCTTCACCCCTCCACCTTTCCTTATTTACATACTTAGTTTCCATTTTTTTTTCTTTTCTCACAATTTTTCCTTTCCATTCTTTCCTTTCCCCATTTCCTCCCAGCACCCCTACCCCTTTGGACCTTTTCCTATTTAAAAGTATCAATTATTAGTTATTAATCCTTTTAGTCCTTATTTACACTCT